>CM059583.1:103555000-104127500 GCA_030407085.1 Trichopria drosophilae | reverse complement strand
CATCCAAATCCGCAGAGGAGATACGACGCATTCTTCACTCAACGACCAACTTCTGGAAGGTATGAAATGCCTAAAAAGACCGACCATCTCAGACGATATTCTCATATTTAATACCGCTAAACGTCTGGACCAAGAAACGTGGCGTGCGTGAGTCATCTCTCAGTGCATCAAAACAACCAGCCAACTCTGCACAAATGAAGGCGTTTTTAAGCTGTCGTATTTGAATGTTGGCCACCATGTCATCTCGGCCACCTTCAAAACCGCCACATGCACTATCTCAATCTTCCTCGAGCCACGCCAGATTTTCGTTAACCGGGATTCGGGAACATCATTCTGCAACAACATTTGTATCATGTCCGCTTTGAAGGCACAGCATCGCTTGTAGCATTGCAAGAACTTTAAGATGATATCCGCATCACAACGTCTTAAAGCTGTGCATGCAAACAAGCTGTGCATAAATTGCCTCGGTACACATCGTGAAGCCGAGTGCAAATCTTTAAAATCATGTTTTGCGTGTGCCGTCCGTAATCACACGTCAGAACATACAGACAAAGCATCTGACTTCACAAACTCGATAAGTTCGAACGTCGCCGCCTCGGGAACACCCAAGATTCGTACCGACATGCCAATTCACGTATTGGTTAACGAATTTACTTCGTTTTCGCCAGCTCTACTTCCTATCGCTTTAGTTGACGTCATCGCTACCGGCGGAACAAAACATTGCCTTCGAGCCCTGTTGGATCAAGGGTCGCAATGCTCATTTATTGCAAAGGATCTGCAATGTCGACTGCAATTACAACGTTAACCAGTATGCGGGTCAGTCACCGGAATTGGAGGAATGCATCCTACCATTGCACTTGGACGCACATCGTTCCAAATTGCATCTAGATACAATTCTTCGTCACCTCCACTATCGGTAGATGCTCTTATATTAAGTTGCGTGACATTTTTCCAGCCATCGTGTCGACGCTTTTGTGCCACCTGGAAATATCTGCATGGACTGCAACTCACCGACCATAATGATGACCCAGCGATGCCGATCGAACCTCTTCTTGGTGCCTCGGTCTATTCTGAAATCCTTCAGGATGGCATTCGGAAAGGAAGTGCAACTGCACCCCTTGCACAATGCACATCATTCGACTGGATTCTCTCTGGACCATTCGGGCACGCGCGATTCGCCACATCGTTATAAGTTACATCGCATCTTTGTGCAGTGCCTAAGTGTTGGTGTAACAGGTGTTTATGTAGACAATGGCTCTCGGAGACATTGAGACAGGCAGTATGTTCGCATATCGAGCGAAATTGTAACATACAAAATTTATAATATTCCGCTAATGTAGTTGTTTAAATGCCACGATGCACGGGCTTCCGATTATATAATTTGCGCCTCTCCGTGTGTTACTCACACTACCGCGACCGCTTTTATTATATTCTCTTATTATTATATGTTAAATTTATTATTCTACTTTCGAATTTACATTATTATTCTATATCAACGCTATAACGAAAAGATACCTGAGTCTTTTCAAAGTCCTTTTCAAATATGAGCAAAATAAACCGCAAGGTACGCAAAATTCGTTACCAATTGTTTTACCTAAAATCTCCAATAGAACGATCCTGAACGGATCCGTATCATTGACAATTTATCGATACACAACAATATTTTTAGAAAAATGAACGACTTGTAAATGTTGTATATTATTTCAGGAATTATAATAAAATATTTTACATTTATCTTTTTTTAATATTGCAAAAAATTCGATTCTTACAAATGTAATTCTCCAAAAACATATTGTTTAACGTTTTTAAAATTAATTTTGACCATTCATAAATAAAATAACTAATTTTCATTGCAAATGTTGACTAAATGAACAATAAACTAAAACCCGACATCTTAATCGAACTAAAAAAAATAAATCACTGCTCATCGTTTTTTGCGCTTATACCACTCGACTACGAGGTGAACACATGAAAATAATTTTCGAAGCAACTGAGAAATTTCAGTCCCCCGTCAGCTGTTAATGCTTTCGCGCACTCGATGATTTATTTTCCTCTCGCTCCGTACCCCCCTCGAGGGCCATCAAGCTCAGACCGACGACGACTGCCAAGCAACCTGCGCGTGGAAGGTGTGTAAAAACAGTCCTTGTAGCTGAAAACGGCTCCTTTCTGACGGAACTGGTCTAGACTCGTAGTAACTACTCGCTTTTACTGCGAATGCAAAAAATATTTATGCAAATAGGGTTAACAAACACTTGGGAGTAATATTTGTACATTTTCCTGTTCTATTTCCCTTTATTACATATTATATTTTTATAGAAATTATATGTATTAACATATGCATCTTAAAAATTTAAATATATAAACGCAGGCATGTTTCAAATTATTTGGACGTCGTCGATAGTCTTCTATGTTCGGATGTTGCCAGTGGTACCCATGACTTTAATTATTTTTGTACGTTTAAGCCAACGTTCATGCGAAATCTATCGTTTTACTATGAATGTCTTTATATCCCATTAATGCGAGACGTGCTACTATGAAGTACATCCATACTGGACTGTCAGAAAATCGGGGATATACTACAGAAGGAGTTATGCTTAGATTAGTAGCCAATATTAGTAGTACCCAGGTAGAAAATCGGTCGGAAAAAACTAGATTGAAACCAACCCATGGGTAGTGATATCTGTTAAAAACTGGCCGCGTAATTAATATCTAGTTTTTAGGCAAAAACAGCTCTGTTACACTATATTTTAATGAGTTAAAAACTATTAAAAAATTAGTCTATTACTACTTAAGTATCTAGAAGTATCTTACTACTAAATATTGATTATGGACAAAAAGAATATAATTTTCAATGTCGAGTTGAGAGGAGCACCTTCAGTGATTTAGATGAGGACAGACAAGACGATGAGGAAATCAGTAAAGAACGAAATAAAGGAAATAATTATGAAGTTGAAGAAGTTCATAAAGAAGATGCTGATAGTGACGATCGTGATAACTTTGAAAATAATCTGGATAAAAACTAACAGGAATCAAAATAAGTCACTGGTCAAAAGATGAGCTGTCTCGTAGATTGCATCATATAAAATCATTCGTACCATCTGATTTCCAAAGGCGGACACGAAGCTTACAATTCTTAGCCAAGTGGAAAGCAACCGCGTTCATTTATATGCTGGTCCACTTGTATTAAAACATCTGTTACCAATTGAACAGTACAACGATTTTCTTCTCTTTCATACTGCGTGTCGATTACTTTGTAAAGCTAATAATTTACACACTTACAATGAGCACGCAAAAGAATATTTAGAGAAATTCGTAGCTTCAGCAACTGACTCAAGTATGTATAGTAAGAGTTTTGCAACCATCAACGTCCATAACGTTACACATTTAACTGACGATGTAGAAAATATGAACTGTAACTTACTTTATATAAGTGCATTTTCTTTCGAGAGTTATTTAGGCCACATTAAGAAGTCGTTACATGGTAAACATCGTCCGTTGGCACAATATTGTAGTATTCACGTAAAGAAGTGCTCAAGAAGTAACAAGGCTCAACCGAATTTTGAAAATTAGAAGCAACAATTTTAAATTTAAATTTTTTAGCGTAAATTACTACCATAAGTCTAAATATCCTTTAGGGCGCTTTTGAGTTTTTATGAATGTACAGAGCTTCCTCCGATATATTTCTCCCTCCCGTTTGAACTTTGTATTCCTTCCGACATATCTTCACCCCTGATATATATCGAAGGGAGCATTGTACAGTCAAATTTCAAAAAATATAGACGAGACTACTTAAGGGGTTTTAAAGTGATCCGCCGATAAAGTAGGAATTTACGCTAAAACATATAAAATATAAAGAACTGAATCTATTTCTTAAAATTCGGCTTCGAAGAAAACAATTCTAATTATTACATAAAGATTATTGAGAGATTATTGATACAAGTTGAGAATTGACAATGTACTTTCGGAAATAGATGATTTTTATTTTTTGTCGAAATACTCGGTCAATTCTCAACTACTCTTTTTGATATGTTTAAGGCGATATTATATAATGATCAGAATTCATCTTTCTTCGAAGCCGATTTTTGAACAATCGATTTAGTGATTTTTAATTTACATATTTTAGCGTAAATACCTATTTTATCGGCGGGGCACTTTAACACCTCCTGAAGCCGTCTTGGTTGTCCGGACTAGTCGCGATGCATATTTGGACATACACTATCTGGAGGTTAATTTTCGAAGCTTCTTATGTCGGGATTTTTTAACACATTTACATATAAATTTGTTTTTATTTTGTGTACTTGGTAAGTACATAATCACCTTTACAATTGCATGCAGTAAAGCCATATTCGATAATGTTTGCGACGTTTTTTGTCCTAATTTTCCCTCATTCTAATCACAATTACAGTATTTTTTTGCCCAACATTTATTGCAACTGAATAGGAAGAAAAAAAGCATGGATGACGTGGAGAATTTTAGAGTTTACATCGTTCAAATAATAATCGTTTATAAAACGAGATCGGCCAGGTTTAAGAGAAATTGATATTATGCCTATAAGTTGAATATATTTTGATAGAGAGTCAAACTTTCTGAAGTGGGCCACCAAAAATCGACCCATCGAATTTCCTATTTTTTATTGACGATTTCTGATGATCCATATGTTATAAGAAATAACCCCAAATATTTTAAAAAAATATTAATTTTTGCAAAATCGGCTTCGTGGCTCAGGCGGTTAACGCACTGGACTACGAAGTCGTAGGTCGTGAGTTCGATCCCCGTCTGGTGAACAATTTTTCGATTTCATTTCCAAGCAGCAGCTCGCTGCTCGCTGTTGGTAAGACGAGCCACGTTGTTTGTGTTTACGTTTCGAAAGTATTGTTTATCTGGCGGAAATCGACTCATGACCGCCGCTGTACTTGGTGTAGGTTTCTGCAGTCCTACATTTCATACACAAATGTGAAGTATGGCGCCATCTGTCTAAGTCGATCTGCAGCTCTCGCAAAATCATATAGTAAAATAATAAGGCAACAATTTAGTAAAAAGGGCGATTCCGCCCGTTAATTAATTAAAAAAAAAAAAAAAAAAAAAAAAAGTTATCAACAATTGAATTTTAAGGCGATTTTATTTTTAAATGACAATTTCTCAGCAACTAATTGATAAAAATTAATGAAAATTGAATGGCATGTTCATAATTAGTAGTATAATTGAAAACCATATCGTTTGCAGGAAAAATGTAATTTATTAATGTTACGTTTTCGAAGTAACAATTGAATTATTTTTACTGATTCCCGGTAGCGAAAGGAATCGGGTTGCGGAATATGCGTTAAGGGGATCGACACCCCAAGTGAAAGGCGAGAGTTGATTTAAACTATCTATATTTATTTATATTTTTACAAAAAGATCGCGTTGGGATTAAGTCCCACAAAGTCGTTTAATTCGCGGAGAGTCGCTGATGACCGACGAATCTTTCGGAGATCTTCAGCAGATTACGAACGGTGCGACTCTGCACCGAGCGATATTCTTAGTTCGATGTACCGGGCAACTCTGCACCGAGATCTTCACGGCGTCATTCACGGGGCGACTCTGATTTCGGGCAATGCGTTTGCCCTTTTTAGATGGTAGATATCGATGAGATTATCGTTCCTTCGCGTTGGACACCTGCACTTGTTGTTTGTCATGTGCCATATTTCACGAATCATCACCCCTTTGACCTATTGGAGACCTCGGCGATTCGGGGCACGTGTACTGTTGTGTGCGCGTGTGAGCCACAATCTTAAGGATTGTTTTACTTCCAGCTTCGGCGTGGCACATTCCTTTCTTGACCGATTGGGCTTGCAGCTAGAGGAACCCGTAGTTCCCCGTGTAAGTTATAGCACGTGTGCAATCTATGTGCGACGCTGAATGGGGCCCATCGGTGTGCGTCTTGTCAATCTTACAAAGACAAGTATTCTCCATGTTACGAGTGCTAATATGTGCGTAGCCAGCATCCTTAATACGACCGGGGTTGAAAAAATTGACGATCCACCGTCAATCAACGCGAGTACAAAAAATCAACATGCAACTTAAATTATACGCGTGACCTTCAGTTTTCTATTGTTAGTAGAAAAATGTTACATTATTGTCTTATTGGGTCATCTTATACAATGCAAAGTATCTTAATCTATAGTTAGTATTACATATTTTCTTATAACGCTTTTCTTTTAATGCACGTATATTTTATACGCAATACGAATTTACAAAGTTTTATCGGCAATATAACGAATATTATATTGGGCGCAAGAATTATATAAAATAAAAAATAATCTTCCTATGATTTAGTCTTTTGGCGCCTGCATGTCTCGTCACGAGGCAGGCCCTCCACTGTATCATCGATATTTAGACACTCGTGTTCAATTTCATTAGTAAACACTGTCATAATCACTCTCACTATACTTAAATTCTTACGCAGAAAGTCCGTTTATGTGGAATGCATTCTTGTGGAATGATTATCTTACGGAGATTCTTCCATCGGAACTATCTCTATAAGACAATTAATATGATGATCATTGCGATAATTCATAGACATATATAAATCAAAATATTTATTATTTCGCCCTTTTTACAATTTTTAGGAATGTTATCTCGTTCCTTATGCTGTTAGTTTCGCTATTCCGCTCGGGTTTGCAAGTGTTCTTTCCTAAAAAAAAATATACATAACAAGTGTCGGGATAAAAGAGTGAAAGAAAAATAAATTGTTGATAATTGTATTTATTGAAATGTGTTATGCATAAGAGTGTTTGGTAATGTATGTAGTAGCATTTTCTTCTCGTTTTCTTTTCTTTCAGGGAAAATAGTATTAATGAAGTCTTAAGTTAAATTCTAGAATCCTATATTATCTACTTAACTATTCTCTATCATATTTCTATATAGATATTTAGGTCTGTTCTTCGGATAAATAAACAAGCGGATAATAAACACTTCTTTATTTTGTCTACATGGACAATTTTATTTTTTCGCGCGTTTATGCACAACTTTACATTACGCGCGCCTATAGTCTCTAAGATTTCGTAGGGGCCGACGTATTCGTCGTCCATTTTTCAATGTCTGGGTTCTTTCAACAGCCAGACCATTTCTCCTACACGAAAGTGTCCTATTTTCAATTTCTGATCATAATATCTTTTTGATCGATGCTTTGCCTGTGTCAAATTCATGGCAGCTAAAGTTTGCAACTCCGATATGACACTTATGGTTTCTAATAAGTAGTCATTGTATGTAACGAGTTTTTCTCCTTTAGGGTATGAAGATGGTAGTCGGGCAATTCTACCGTACATCTGTTCATGAGGCGAATAATTCGTACCCTCATGTACGCTCGTATTGTATGCCAGCATGGCCTAAGGTAACCACGCGACCCAATCGTCCCTACCTTTCACGAAATTTTTCAGGTAATCCACAAACACCTAATGGCTTCTTTCTAGACGTCCATTGCTCTGTGGGTGGTAAGCAGATGTGGTTACGGCTTTGATCTTGAAAATTACTGCGAATTCTTTTAGGGTTTTTGCAATGAAACATTTACCTTGATCTGTGAGTATGGAAACAGGTGCTCCATAATTACAGATAAAACATCTTGCGAAAGCTTCGGCAACGGCCTGTGCCGTGGCCACGCTCAACGGAATTGCAAGGGAATATTTTGTTAGTAAATCTTGAACAGTTAGAACATAACGATTTCCGTTTATCGTAACATCGGTAGGTCCCCGAATATCTAGGGCTACCTTATCAAAGGCTGCTCGTGGTGTATCAGTGATGACCATAGGTAATCCTGACATTGCGGGCATCGCTTCACGTATTCTCTTATGTCTGCTTTCATGTTTCGCCAATAAAATTTGTCGCAGATTCGGAGATATGTTTTTGTAACGCCCTTGTGTCCTCCAGCTAATGAATCGTGATATTCTTTAATTATGACGAGTCGTTCGATCGCTTCCGGTATAGCATGGTTATTTTTACAGAAAATAAGAGTTAAATTATATCCGATTAATACTGATTGAGAAATCTCATGGATTTCATACCATTTAGATTTTTGGAAAATATCATGATCATGTCCAATCAGAATCTGAGTTGTTTGAAATTTCTGTAAAAGTAATAAAAAATACCTTAAAACATTTTACAATACCATTTTTGAGCGCTCTATCATCGACGAATCATTTCACTACCAGTCCAAAAAAATGTCTCGTTCCTTTTTTATGCAAGACCACCTCTCCGACTTTTAGTCGTTTTAACTGTGGATCATCCTGATTGATTAAAAATCTTTCAGCGAGTGTGATTGCGATCTCGCTATCTAATTGACCATCGGCGGTCGTGAAATATGCAACATGATCTTGTCGATTGAAAATGTAGTCATTGGTAATTTGCGTTTTTGATTGTGCATTTCTTAGATTATCATCTGTCTTACTGATACTTGTGTCTGGTTGTCTCTTATTTGAAACTTTTTTCTTTCGGGCGGTTTGCGTACACTTGTAGTTGTTTCCCTGTCGGATTTCTGTTACGTCAAGCGGCGTATGCATATCAGTGACCTGACCCTCCTCAATCACAGTAACTTGACCCTGCATATCGCCCATATAGTTCACAGTAGGCGCAAAGTTAAATGCCATACTCCTTTCTTTGTTATGCCCGGTAATTGAGAGAAGTGGAGTATAGTGCTCTCGCTCTAAACATAGATGGTAAGCTTTTCGCGAGGCCTGTGACTTGACGTGATAGTATTCTATACTTGCACCACATTTGTGAAGGCAAATATTTGTGTTGTAATGCCGCGCAAATATTTTTATGATATTGTGCTCACCATACGAGGACGACGAATTTAATATGGTTAACACGCGTTCTGGTTCTGCGCAAGACCTAAGGTGGCTGCTATCAAGTAGGATTTTTCGTAATTGGTCCGAGTTTATTCCCAGATTTAGCAATACGATCAGAGAATTGAAAAGACAATTCCCGTCCTTTAATATATTGTTATTTTCCTGTAAAAGTTCATAAGGTTCCATGCAGACAGTACTAACGTCATAATTGAGATGTAGTATCAAATCATTGTCCGACTCAGCATTGTCTGTAATGCGCTCTTTACCATTCTCTGATTCGCGCATCGTTTATTCAGTCTCCATTTTTGTTCTTCGTTTCGCTCATTAGTCACTGCGTAGGATTCACGATTTTCGTCGCGGTGAACGCAGTCCTCATCAAGTTCCATTTCTTCGTCAAAAATTCTCGTTTCCTCGAGATCGCGTCGATCATCGGACGGATCGCCTATGCGTCGCGCGCGTTCCCTTTCTCCGTCTTCGGAGAAGGAGAAATGCCCGTCGCAGTCTTCCCGAATCCTTTCGACGTCTCGCTTCGACCCGCGACTCTATTTTTAGGCGAACGCTTCTCCTTGGGCGTCGAATGGGAAAGTAAACGTATAGTTTCTTCGAGCCGATCGAGGGAAAAATCGGACGACCATGAATCTTCTAGGTCCTCGTCCGGTGTATGATTCGTTCGATTTTTCATTTTCGTCTTTTTTTTCAAGTTTTCTCTGACGCTTAGTTCTTCCGTTTCGGAATAGGTGGTTTCTGTATCTGGTTGTGACGTAAGTTCGTCCTCAGTAGGGACTCCTGCTATTTCCCTCCAACTGTTTCGAACATCAGCTAACCGTTTCTTGCAGTTTAAATTCATTCCTGCTTCGGATATCACTTTATTTTTTATTATTTTGAGTTTTTCTTTTGTCTGTGTTCGTTTTACTGTAGGGTCAATTTTCAAATAATCCGGCACTTGTAGTTTTTCTACTTCCGTTATGTATTGTTTTCTTTTTTTTTTCTTCACCGGCGTAGGAGATTTTTTCATTGAAGTTGATCCGTCTTGTTGTCTCGACCGAGTTTTTCCTTTATAATTTCCTAATTTCATGTAGGCTGGCAATTCAAGTTTTTCGACCTCGGTTATGTATTTCTTTCGAGTAGTCTTTTCAACTCCCAGCATTTCTACATCGGAACTCTAGCTCTCTTTCGCAGTCACTCACGTTGTCTTCAACATCTCCATATGTATCGGTTTCTTCATCGAGGTCCTTTCCTCGTTTCTTAGGTGCAGGGTTGCCCGATCCATCGGCGTCGGATACCCGTGCTTTTTTGGGATATTGCTAACGTTTGTCATTTGCCGGCTTAATTTTGCATTCTTTCAAAGGCAGGCAATTTTTTTCATTTGACCCGTTATTTATTTTTTCTTTATTTTTATTTTTTTTCAATGCTTAATTTCATCCTTATCACCCATAATAATGCGTATCATTAGCCTGTTATCTTCTGTCCGTGATTTAGTTTGTAATTCCTCTACATCCGATCCACTATTTTCTAATTCCGATTTATCAATTGGATTTCGCGACAAAGCGTCCGCATTAACATTTCTCTTCCCTTCCTTATAGATTACATCATAATCGTAATCTTCGAGTTTCATACGGAACCGATGTAATCAAAGGGTCATATTTTTCATGGTTTTGAAAAATTTCAGAGGTTGGTGATCAGTGACAAGCGTAAATTTTCTGCCGCATAAATAAGGCCGATTGTTCTACACCGAATACTGCAGCTAATGCTTCCTTATCCGAAGTACTATACAGAGTTTCCGCGCCCTTTAAACTTCGTGATGCATAGGCGACCGGTAGGTCTTCCCCGATTTTCCCTTGAGATAAGATAGCTCCCAGGGCAACGCCCGATGCGTCTGTCGTAAGGATAAGTGGTTCAGAAAAATTCGGTAATTATAAAATCTGCATGGTGCATAATATTGATTTTAATTTTTCGAAAACCTGTCTCTGATCTCCACCCCATGTAAAAGGTACATCTTGACGTAATAGAATTATTAGAGGGTGGGCGATCTTTGAAAACCCTTCAATAAAGCGCCTATAATACCCGGTCAATCCTAAAAATTGTTTGATGTTTTTGTGATTTTTAGGGACCGGAAATTGACCTTGTTAGGATCTGGTTGCACTATATTGTTACCTATTTTATGACCTACGTAAACAATTTCTTTCCGAAGAAATTGGCATTTTTCTGGTTCTATTGTGAGATTTCCATTCTCAAGCCTTTTCATGAGTCTCTTAAATTTTATTCTATGTTCGTGTAAATTTTTGCATATACGACTATGTCGTCAAGATAGACTAAAAGTTCTATCCCTTGTAGACCAGTTAAAACGAGATCCATCAATCGTTGGAAGTCGCTAGGGCCGTTTTTAAAACCCATTGGCATTCTGGCATATTCGTAATGACCATAAGGGGTGGAAAATCCCGTTTTGTGGGCATCCCTTTCATCCATTTCAATCTGGTGGAATCCCGATTTAAAGTCTAAAGTCCTAAAATATTCTGCCATCCCTAATTGATCTAAGACATCGGTTACATTCGGGATTGGGTATGCATCGCCAATAGTTTTTTCGTTGAGGTCTCGGAAGTCTATTACGAGTCTACATTTTTTCTCACCATTTGGTCCCGCTTTTTTCGGAACCACCCAAGCTGGAGAATCGTAAGGAGATGTTGATGGTCTTATTATTCCGGCTCGAAGTTGCCCGTCAACCTGGCGTTGCATTTCGGTTTTTATTGATGGTGGGTGACGAAATCGTTTGGCACGTATGGGCACATCATCTGTCGTATGGATGCGATGCTTAAAGACCGTGGTCGCTAGCAGTGACTCACCCGGTAGGTGGAACATGTGCGCGTATTCTTCGACGAGTGCCTCTACATGTTCTCTTTCTTCACCTGAAAGCGAATTTAAATCTATTTGAGATAGGACTGCTTCGGTTCTATTGCATTTATTCTCCGCATCCCTTCCAATTTTCGCCATTTTACCCTCCGTATTTATTTCCTCGCAATTGGCCATATGTACGAAACTTCCTTCTTCGCCTAAGAAATTTACATTCTTCCGAATCTCACATTCCTCCAATTCGATAAAGGATTCTTTGAAAAAAAATCGTTTGATATTTGTATTTATTACACATACCTACGAATACCCGTTCCGATTTGTGGCAAGCGCATTTCCGAAAAACACGCCCGGCCCGACATCTGTCTTAGGAATAAACCCGAATTCTCTATCCTTAACTACACGATCGCTTCTCGGCCTCATGGCTAAGATCAAAGTGTAGACAAGCGATCCTTTTTTGTTCTTGCGTCTACACTTTGAACATATTCTATTTTGTTTTGTTCATTTTGTTTACCTACTTATTTATTTTGTTTTGTTTTGTTTTATTGTTGTTTATTTCCATCGCCCCTTATTTATTTCCCTATATTTATTTTTATGTGCCATCCTCCCTTTTTTTTGGTTTTATTTCCCCTATTTTACGTTTCCCCTTTTCTTATATACACTATTTTGCTTAGTCTTGTCTATATATTTATTTTGTTTTGTTTTGTTTATTCCCATCGTCCCTTATTTATTGCCATCCTCCCTTTTTTTATTTTAGTTATTGGTTTTTTCCCCTATTTTACGTTTCCCCTTTTTTTCTCTGCCCCTATCTTTTTTTTATTTTATTTTTTCCCCAAATTTTCTGCCCCTCCTCCGACATCTGCGGCACGCTATGGGGGAGAACAATAGGGAGGTGATAGTTCACTTCCCCCTTCCCCCCCATGTCACATGCCCATTTTGCCACGACGGCCGGACACCGTATACACATGGTGTCAAGGGTCGTGGCATATACATCAGGCACGAGGACCTGAGTAAACATCTCAGGATCAGGCATCCGGGGTGTGTTAAAGTGTTCAGGTGCGTGGAGTGCAGCCTCATCCTCGGTGACTTAAAGAGGATGAGGAGGCACTTCACGGGCCTGCACGATAACCCCGGAGTAAGTGACCTCGTGCCGGGCGGTGACAGTGTGCCGCAGCAAATTATTGCGACCCCGGCCCGCCCCGTCAGCACGCCTGGTACTAGGCAATCGGCCAGTATCGAGGCGTTCCTGAGTCGGCAGCGAAGAAGCGCCGGCCAGGGCTCCCCCAACCTGGCATCCGGGCTGGACCGCGGGGGGGGGTCAGACAGCGCAATACCATCGCGCTTGTCTGGGTCGACAGCAAGACGCACGTCGACCACGCTGCGTAAAAGTCCCTCCACCTCGACCGGTGACAACCCAGTCACCCGTTTGCAGGCTAGGAGGGCAGGCAGCGTGCCCCCTTCGAGCGATCCACCCCGGAGGCTAGGACTGGTGACTCCAACTACCACCTTTGCGGAGGTCACCAGGGGGGAGCTGCGGGTCACGAGCAGCCAGTCAACGGGACGAGGCGCGGGGACGGTGCGGGCAGAGACTGCCAGTATCGCCCCCGCGTCACGTGGGAGGCCCCCTACAATCTTGAGGCCGCCCACGTTGGTGCTATCCTGCGCCCCGACCACCCTCACGACCGCCACGACGACTACCACGACATGTGGCAGACCCATCCCTGCTGTCACCTGTACCACGGCCGGTACGTTAACAGCTATGTCCGGAGGCGCTGGATCGGTGCTGGCGACCGCGCCGAGGAAAAGGAGCATAACGGGCTCTCCGGCTGTTTTAACACGCAAGAGGGCCCGGAGTGCCACCGGCACGGCGCGGACGCTGAGGGCCTCCAGCCAGCCTCCGGAACAGGTCCCGGCCGACAGGGATGAGGTCATGGACACGTCTACCCCGGCAAGAAACACCCGGGCGGCATCACTACCACCCGGGAGTAGACCCACGCTGAGGGCCCGCCGTCCAAGCAGGGCCCAGGGCAGCACCATCGCCACAGCATTGGGTGGGGTAGAGTGTCGGACCACGGAGGACAGCCCAATCCCAACATCGACGGCTGTCCTCCCGACAATAAGGGAGTCGTCGAGCGACGGAGGGTCGGATGACGACTGGCTGCCGACTCGGGAGCGGCGGGGCGGGCGGGGGCGCACCGGGCGCCGCCCCCCACCGCTGGCCGCATCCAGCGCGAGGGGTTTGGGGGCTGAGGGGAGTGGGGTGGATTTGGGGGGGGCTGTGTTGGGGGCGGGTGTAACCCTGGGGCAGTATGGCGTCCTCAGTAATATTCCCGAAGAGGACGCCGAATGCCCTAGGGCAAATACTGGGTGCGACACGGGGCGTCGTCCCCGTGTCCCGGGGATCATCGGCAGCGGCGGCGCAACAACGCGGCCACGCCGGGGGCCCCCCGTGGTAACCAGAGGAGACTCTCGCAGGACGCCGATAGACGAGCTTGTGCGTACCTGCGAGGGGGTCGAATCTTCCGAGGACCTGGAGAGGACGGCCGCGTTAGTGTCGGCCTTCTTCAACGGGTCTAAGGAGCCGCGGGGGGGCGGGAACGCGGGGAGAGCAGGCGGAGGAGGCCGCCGGGGAGAGGGTACGTCCCGCGCCCGAGTCCACGGCCCGGAGAGTGCAGTGGTGGAGGCGACACGCATCCAGAGTCTGTATCGAAAAAACAGACGTAGGGCGATGCAGCAAGTGCTCCAAGAAGATCGGACCCGCTGCCAGATTGATCTGGCAAGGGTCCAGGAGCACTTCTCGACAGTGCATCGCCCTGGAGACGATGGATGCGGGTTGCAGCTGCCACGGTTCGAACCCCCATCGCAAGCCAGCTGCGACGCTCTGGAGGCGCCCTTTGGGGCCGGTGAGGTGGCCAAAAAGCTCCGGAAGATGACCAATTCATCTCCGGGGCCGGACGGCCTATCCTACCGGGACCTGAGGGGGGCCGACAGAGGAGGTCGTTTGCTGGCCGCATACTACAACACCTGCGTGCGATTGGGGGTCGTGCCGGAGCCGTGGAAGGAGTCGACCACCGTACTCCTCTACAAAAAGGGCTGCGTGGACGACCTCTCCAACTGGCGGCCGATAGCGATGGGCAACACCATCGCTAAGCTCTTCGCTGCCCTCTTGGCGGACCGGCTAACCCGGTGGGCTGTAGTCAACAGCCGTCTTAGTGCGTCTCAGAAGGGCTTCCTGCAGTACGAGGGCTGTTACGAACATAACTTCGTGCTGCAGGAGGCCATTCGGGACGCGCGCCGCCGCAGAAAAGATCTGGTCGTCGCGTGGTTGGACTTGACCAATGCCTTTGGTTCTGTCCCCCACGCGGCGATAGCCGAGGCCCTGAGACAGCACGGGGTCCCTGACCGGACGCGAAATATTATCCTCGCGTCCGGCCAGGGAGCTACGACCCGTGTCCGCACCGCCCAAGGCGAAACGGGCCCCATCAGAATCTCCTCCGGGGTGCGACAGGGTTGTCCGCTGAGCCCCATAGTGTTTAACCTGACCCTTGAGCCCGTTTTACGGTCTTTGGCCACTCTGGGGAGCGGTTACATGCTGTGGGGTAGGTCCATCAACAACCTGACCTACGCGGACGACACCGTGCTATTGGCTAGCACCCAGGAGGAGATGGAGGCGCAGCTACGTACCGTGCAGGAGGCGGCAGAGTCGGTCGGATTATCGTTTAACCCGGCAAAGTGTGCCACACTACATATTGGTGGTGGCCGCAATGCTGGGGTCCGGCCGACGACGTTTAGCCTCCAAAACGGCGTAGTCAAGTCCCTAGGGGTTGGCGAGGCGTACGACCACCTCGGCATACCCGCGGGATTCCAGGTGCGACAAACACCCATCTCATCGATCGGAGATCTTGTTAGAGACCTCCGGGCGGTGGATGGGTCTGCACTGGCCCCCTGGCAGAAGATCGACGCCGTGGCGACGTTTCTGCTGCCGCGGCTGGACTTCCTGCTAAGGGGAGCCAGCGTCGAGAAGGGACCGCTGACCGAGGCCGACCGGCTTATAAAGCAGGCGGCCAAGGGCTGGCTCAACCTCCCGCAGCGAGCGAGTGCGGAGGTGGTTTTCCTGCCCCCCAATCAAGGGGGTGCGGGACTACTCCCGCTCGCGGACATGGCGGATGCTCTGACCATCGCCCACGCCCTCAAACTACTGTCGGCGTCGGATCCGATGGTTAGGGGCATCGCCATGGACTCGCTGCTGGACGAGGTACGGCGGAAGATCGGCCGTGAGCCGGACAATAACATCGTCGCCCAGTACCTCTCGGGTTCTTCCGAGGGTGTGCTGAGGCGACCGTCCAGTGGTCTCGCCTCGACGTGGAGCGATGCCAGGTCCGCCGCCAGGAGGCAAACTAAACATCTCGACCTCTGCTGGCGGTGGAGCGAGCATCGGGCAGAGTTCGCCCTGGAGTGCCGTGGGTTGCGAGGTGGTAAAGTTATCATCCCGCCCGCCGCGCGGTGGCAAGTTATCGGCCGCCTGAGGGCGGCAGTGGCTGGTCGATACCGGGAGAGCCTTTTAGCCAAAAAAGATCAAGGCAAGGTTTTCGAGGTGTCGTCGCGATGTGGCGTTTCCAACCACTTCATGCGCGACGGCAGAAATACCCGTTTCGCCGAATGGCGCTTCTTACATCGCGCTCGTCTCGATGTCCTGCCCCTGAATGGAGCCAGGCGTTGGGGCGAGGGTGACAAGCGCTGTAGGCGATGCGGGGCAGCCCTCGAAACTCTCCCGCACGTGATCGGCCACTGCGGCCCCCATGCGGACGCGATCCAAAGGCGCCACAACAACATCGTGGATCGCCTAGCCGCCGCGCACCATCTTCCCGGGGACATGCGCAAAAATAGGCCCGTCGAGGGCGCTGAGGGTGAATTGGCGAACCTCCGTCCCGACCTCGTCATCCGTGACGAGATAGGAAGGAGGATCACCGTGATCGACGTGACCGTCCCGTTCGAGAACCGTAACATCGCGTTCGATGAAGCAAGGGCTCGGAAACTGGCCAAGTACGAGCCCCTTGCAGAGAACCTCCGGCGGAGCGGTTACGAGGTCACGGTGGACGCCTTCGTCGTCGGTGCCCTCGGCTCTTGGGACCCCGCCAACGAGAGAGTAATCGGTCGCCTCAAAATCAATGCGAGATACGCAGCGATGATGAGGCGGCTGATGGTTAGTGACACCATTCGATGGTCCCGGGACATCTATGTCGAGCATGTCTCGGGCGTGCGCCAGTATAACACCACGAGCACTGGCGCACGGTCACAGTCTACAGTTGGCGGGGATATGCACCCGCCCCCAACACGACGAGGTGGTTGAGTTTTTATTTTTTTTTTTTGCGTTTTGTTGTCCCTATGTCCTGCTTTTTCTTTTTTTTTTTGTTGTTTGTGTTGTCCTGTATTGTTGTTGTTCGGCCGAGAAGCACTTGGACAAGCCGGCACAGGTAAAAGTATAGCAAAATTCCTGTGCCGGCGAAATATTTTAATCTTGAACCGGGGGATGGGCGGAAATGTCAACCTCC
Organism: Trichopria drosophilae; assembly: GCA_030407085.1. Lineage (NCBI taxonomy): Eukaryota > Metazoa > Arthropoda > Insecta > Hymenoptera > Diapriidae > Trichopria > Trichopria drosophilae. Next base: position 104,110,282 of record CM059583.1, on the reverse strand, counting down.
CCCGGCTGACGAGGGTTGCTGGTAGGTTTTGCGATTTATAGCAAAAAACCGCCCAGTGACCCTAATATTATTTTATGATAAAGCAACGTGCAGGGGTAATTAACCCCTGCGAAAAATTTTATGTACCATGACGTGTCGGCCGCGGAAGCGAGGGATTTTTTCTTTCTCCCAAACAACCACGGCCGACAAACTATATTATTTATTAGTAAATGTTGGACGGAGGTGGGCCTGCCCAAAAACCGTCCCGTCTAGCTGATGGGGCGCCGAAGGATAATACCCCTTCGACGCTCCATCGGCGGACAGATTACCGTTAAAGCGCGGACAGGGGGGTCTCTAGCTGCCCCCCTACCTGTTTTTCAATTGCCCAGGTAGGTTTCTCCTCCTGGGCAAACATTTGTTACCCGTCCGCGCCCAACACTAGTGGTGGGCGGGTGGGAAAAATAAACGGTATCAAATCATTGTCCGACTCAGCATTGTCTGTAATGCGCTCTTTACCATTCTCTGATTCGCGCATCGTTTATTCAGTCTCCATTTTTGTTCTTCGTTTCGCTCATTAGTCACTGCGTAGGATTCACGATTTTCGTCGCGGTGAACGCAGTCCTCATCAAGTTCCATTTCTTCGTCAAAAATTCTCGTTTCCTCGAGATCGCGTCGATCATCGGACGGATCGCCTATGCGTCGCGCGCGTTCCCTTTCTCCGTCTTCGGAGAAGGAGAAATGCCCGTCGCAGTCTTCCCGAATCCTTTCGACGTCTCGCTTCGACCCGCGACTCTATTTTTAGGCGAACGCTTCTCCTTGGGCGTCGAATGGGAAAGTAAACGTATAGTTTCTTCGAGCCGATCGAGGGAAAAATCGGACGACCATGAATCTTCTAGGTCCTCGTCCGGTGTATGATTCGTTCGATTTTTCATTTTCGTCTTTTTTTTCAAGTTTTCTCTGACGCTTAGTTCTTCCGTTTCGGAATAGGTGGTTTCTGTATCTGGTTGTGACGTAAGTTCGTCCTCAGTAGGGACTCCTGCTATTTCCCTCCAACTGTTTCGAACATCAGCTAACCGTTTCTTGCAGTTTAAATTCATTCCTGCTTCGGATATCACTTTATTTTTTATTATTTTGAGTTTTTCTTTTGTCTGTGTTCGTTTTACTGTAGGGTCAATTTTCAAATAATCCGGCACTTGTAGTTTTTCTACTTCCGTTATGTATTGTTTTCTTTTTTTTTTTCTTCACCGGCGTAGGAGATTTTTTCATTGAAGTTGATCCGTCTTGTTGTCTCGACCGAGTTTTTCCTTTATAATTTCCTAATTTCATGTAGGCTGGCAATTCAAGTTTTTCGACCTCGGTTATGTATTTCTTTCGAGTAGTCTTTTCAACTCCCAGCATTTCTACATCGGAACTCTAGCTCTCTTTCGCAGTCACTCACGTTGTCTTCAACATCTCCATATGTATCGGTTTCTTCATCGAGGTCCTTTCCTCGTTTCTTAGGTGCAGGGTTGCCCGATCCATCGGCGTCGGATACCCGTGCTTTTTTGGGATATTGCTAACGTTTGTCATTTGCCGGCTTAATTTTGCATTCTTTCAAAGGCAGGCAATTTTTTTCATTTGACCCGTTATTTATTTTTTCTTTATTTTTATTTTTTTTCAATGCTTAATTTCATCCTTATCACCCATAATAATGCGTATCATTAGCCTGTTATCTTCTGTCCGTGATTTAGTTTGTAATTCCTCTACATCCGATCCACTATTTTCTAATTCCGATTTATCAATTGGATTTCGCGACAAAGCGTCCGCATTAACATTTCTCTTCCCTTCCTTATAGATTACATCATAATCGTAATCTTCGAGTTTCATACGGAACCGATGTAATCAAAGGGTCATATTTTTCATGGTTTTGAAAAATTTCAGAGGTTGGTGATCAGTGACAAGCGTAAATTTTCTGCCGCATAAATAAGGCCGATTGTTCTACACCGAATACTGCAGCTAATGCTTCCTTATCCGAAGTACTATACAGAGTTTCCGCGCCCTTTAAACTTCGTGATGCATAGGCGACCGGTAGGTCTTCCCCGATTTTCCCTTGAGATAAGATAGCTCCCAGGGCAACGCCCGATGCGTCTGTCGTAAGGATAAGTGGTTCAGAAAAATTCGGTAATTATAAAATCTGCATGGTGCATAATATTGATTTTAATTTTTCGAAAACCTGTCTCTGATCTCCACCCCATGTAAAAGGTACATCTTGACGTAATAGAATTATTAGAGGGTGGGCGATCTTTGAAAACCCTTCAATAAAGCGCCTATAATACCCGGTCAATCCTAAAAATTGTTTGATGTTTTTGTGATTTTTAGGGACCGGAAATTGACCTTGTTAGGATCTGGTTGCACTATATTGTTACCTATTTTATGACCTACGTAAACAATTTCTTTCCGAAGAAATTGGCATTTTTCTGGTTCTATTGTGAGATTTCCATTCTCAAGCCTTTTCATGAGTCTCTTAAATTTTATTCTATGTTCGTGTAAATTTTTGCATATACGACTATGTCGTCAAGATAGACTAAAAGTTCTATCCCTTGTAGACCAGTTAAAACGAGATCCATCAATCGTTGGAAGTCGCTAGGGCCGTTTTTAAAACCCATTGGCATTCTGGCATATTCGTAATGACCATAAGGGGTGGAAAATCCCGTTTTGTGGGCATCCCTTTCATCCATTTCAATCTGGTGGAATCCCGATTTAAAGTCTAAAGTCCTAAAATATTCTGCCATCCCTAATTGATCTAAGACATCGGTTACATTCGGGATTGGGTATGCATCGCCAATAGTTTTTTCGTTGAGGTCTCGGAAGTCTATTACGAGTCTACATTTTTTCTCACCATTTGGTCCCGCTTTTTTCGGAACCACCCAAGCTGGAGAATCGTAAGGAGATGTTGATGGTCTTATTATTCCGGCTCGAAGTTGCCCGTCAACCTGGCGTTGCATTTCGGTTTTTATTGATGGTGGGTGACGAAATCGTTTGGCACGTATGGGCACATCATCTGTCGTATGGATGCGATGCTTAAAGACCGTGGTCGCTAGCAGTGACTCACCCGGTAGGTGGAACATGTGCGCGTATTCTTCGACGAGTGCCTCTACATGTTCTCTTTCTTCACCTGAAAGCGAATTTAAATCTATTTGAGATAGGACTGCTTCGGTTCTATTGCATTTATTCTCCGCATCCCTTCCAATTTTCGCCATTTTACCCTCCGTATTTATTTCCTCGCAATTGGCCATATGTACGAAACTTCCTTCTTCGCCTAAGAAATTTACATTCTTCCGAATCTCACATTCCTCCAATTCGATAAAGGATTCTTTGAAAAAAAATCGTTTGATATTTGTATTTATTACACATACCTACGAATACCCGTTCCGATTTGTGGCAAGCGCATTTCCGAAAAACACGCCCGGCCCGACATCTGTCTTAGGAATAAACCCGAATTCTCTATCCTTAACTACACGCATTCGAACTACTGTCCGACATCGAGGTGGAATTTTGATTTCCGCACAATCTACAAATGGGTAAATGTAATTGTTAACCCGTACACAATCTTGCTCGTAATTGATTTTTGCACGAGGTATACGGAAAAAAGGATCGCCTAATATTCCTTAATCGGAAATTCGTCGTGCACAACTTGCATATCTACGATTATTATGCCTAGCACATTTAATTTTACAGATCCTAAAGTCCTAATAATTCCTTTCCCAATACCGCTTAGGTTGTAAGTGATATCTTTATCGGGGCATAATTTTTCTGATATTTTACTAACTTTTATTAAATTTATTTCGACGCCGGAATCTATGAGAAAGTTTCCCGACGCGCGCAAAAGATTTGAACTTTGAATCTCTATTCCTGGGCATTCGAAAAGCTCAACATTCCCGAAATGCACGGATGCGCTTCGGCGTCGAGAGTGCGCACTTGACGAGGAGTGTTGTGATGTTGTGGCCCGCTCGACGTGTCTTGATGGCGCCGAGCGGTCTGAGAGTTTAAATGGCCAGACTGATTTCCAGCGGCCTTATCTCGCTTCGTAGATTCGGTTTTAGGTTGCCTAGTTAACACTTTGTTTTGTATATATTTATCTCGGTCGTAAGTTTGCACTCGTGAATTGGTCCTCAACGGGTGGAGTTGATTGTTATTGTTTCCATATCTTTCCCGCCCATTATTCGCGTTAAATCTTTTTCTGGGGGCCTGTTGTAGTAAATACCACCGGTATTTTCATGGTTTTCTCGAGCGTTTCCAAATTTCGGGCGGCGATCGCGATTATTATCGTAATCTTTCTCCCGGGTAAATTTTTTATGGACTGAATTCCAGACATTCTTGTTTTGTTCGCGTTGATAATTATTTTGTTGTAGTTTATCGCGTAAAGCAATTTTCATGAGTACGGCCGATTCGCTTGCAATAGACACATTTTGAATTATTATACATTTTTGCCTGGCAATCGGATTCGACTTGTACGTGCCATCCATAATAATCGCATTCTAAATCTCTTTGCGACATCGTAGAGACTACATGCGCAGATGCTCGATTAGGTTTTCCCTCACGATGGTTCCCCGTGTAAGTTATAAGCACGTGTGCAATCTATGTGCGACGCCGAATCGGGCCCGTCGGTGTGCGTCTTGTCGATCTTACAAAGACAAGTATTATCTATGTTACGAGTGCTAATATGTGCGTAGCCAGCATCCGTAACATTAATAACAAATTAATTTTGCAATAAACAAATGACTATTAAACCGACTTCTCCTTGCTTTAAACAAAAATATTTTTTTTAAATATTCCTTATAGTATACACTAATCGATCGTGCAAAAATATTTCTGTGCTCTCGGTCCCAAAAAAAGATATGAATTTTCGAGAGTCGACATATATACGCGCCCAGCGTGCTAGACGTCGCCGGTTAGCCGAGCACCCTTGCCTACTGATTCACTTAGGTTTGTATTTAAGAATTTCATAACAGGTCTATGCATTTTTTAAATAACTAGGCATGGCAATTTACTTATTTACATCGATTATTCATTTATTATATTACCATTTTTACAGTTATAGATTCAGAGTAGCTTGAAAATTTTACATTCTAAAGAATTTGAATCGAGTGGTTTGTAGCAATGAAACTGGCGCGTTCTTATAATAATAGGTTTAGCTGATTCAAAGCGTTTCTCCAACACTTTTGCGTGTTTTTTGTATTCTGATAACGTACAAAAATTGAAATTAATTTTTTTAAAATAATTGCATGTCCATTCAAACAGTTTTTCTGTCGAAACTATAGTTTTGTCTTGTAAACTAGCGCGGTATGCATTTTTTTTAACGCAGCCACCGATACCATCGCAAGCTCTTTTTCCATGGGCAGTGGTAAAGAAGTGCCATTCTGCTGTAAATTTAATTATTCCAAATAATACGAATTACTTACAAATTCCTATTGCTTTAAACAAACCATTTTTGTTTTGAACTTTTTAGAATGTAAAAATTTTTGTAATATATGTTTTTCGCCGAAAATATATGCATTATATATGGGGCAAAATTTCTCAAGTGTACCCGGTTAAAAAATTCATTTAACGGGTGTGGATGTTTTCAATCGTTCTTAACTTTGATTCTGTTGCTTTAATCAAAATAATACATCCGAACTTTTTTGATGATGATTACACGGTCTTTCAGTTGATTATGATAAATTATTTTGTAAGTCAATGTTTAACCCTTTTATAGTGAAATTAATAATTAAATCGGCGTTTTCTCCATGTTCCACCCATTTTAATGCTTTGAAATTATTTCCAAATGAAAGCTGAGAGTTTTTCCTATAAGATTACCAATTTGCAAAGATGTTTTTTTTGTTGTTTTCGAGTAATCGTAAAATTAATGATTCGCTGCATTGCTTCAAGCGAGACTGGGTGGCCGCTGCACAAAGGCGCGCGCGACTTGTCACGACTTGTCCCGCTCGAAGCAGCTCAGCGAATCACAAATTTTACGATTACTCAAAAATAACAAAAAAAGCATCTTTGCAAATTTGTAATCTTATAGGAAAAACTCTCAGCTTTCATTTGGAAATAATTTCAAAGCATTAAAATGGGTGGAACATGGAGAAAACGCCGATTTAATTATTAAGTTCACTATAAAAGGGTTAAATATTGACTTTCAAAATAATTGACCATAATTATCAGAAAGTCCGTGTAATCATCGTTAAAAAAGTTTCTATGCACTATTTTGATTAAAGCAACAGAATCAAAGTTACGAGCGATCGAAAACATTCACACTCGTGAAAGGCCAAAAAATGTCACCTCCCCTAACTCGGTCACAATTTGATGAATCGAAATAATTTTTGATATGTGAACTACTGCCGTATAGAACTACAAATTTGCCGACTTTGGGTCAAATTGGAAAACTTTGATTTTTTGACCTGGTACACTTGAGAAATTTTGCTCCATATGTTAAATATATGACGGATATCATTTTACACATATATGTGCATACATATATCAACATATATGCCACATATTGCATTTTTCGCCGACAATATATGTACACTTATTGAGCATATATGTCGTATATATTTATTTTCCGTGCGGGTAAAAATAGTAAAACATAAATAAATAATCAATGTAAATAAGTTATTACTAATCATGCCTAACTATATAAAAAATGATTAGACCTTTTATGAAATTCTTAAATAAAAACCTAAGCGAATTAGTAGGCAAGGGGCGCTGCGCCCCGGTCTCGGCCGACGACTAGCACGCTGGGCGCGTGTATACGTCGATTTTCGAAAATTCATCTTTTTTTGGGATCGAGAGCACAGAAATATATTTGCATGATCGATTAGTATATACTTTATGGAATATTTTCAAAAAAAAATTTTGTTTAACGCAAGGAGAAGTCGGTTTAATAGTCATTTGTTTATTGCAAAATTAATTTGATAACAATAAATTACATTTTTTTCCTGCAAACGATATGGTTTTCTATTATACTACTAATTATAAACATGGCATTTAATTTTCATTAATTTTTATCAATTAGTAGCTGAGAAATTGTAATTTAAAAAAAAATCGCCTTAAAATTCAATTGTTGATAACTTGTGAAAAAATTAATATTTTTTAAAAATATTTGGGATATTTCTTATAACATATGGATCTTTAGAAATCGTCAATAAAGAATAAGAAATTCGATGGCTCGATTTTTGGTGGCCCACTTCAGAAAGTTTGACTCAGAAAAAGTGGAAAGGCAAAAGCAGCCTACAGAGAACCGCCGTATACGGATGCCGATTACGATTTAATTCAGCAGTTGGCAGAAACGGAATCTGACCCTCCTGCACAATAGAAATCTTGTACCGTAAAAGTGGTATCTCGTGCTAGTAAGACAATATTAATAAAATAAAAAATTGTTTTATTTCACTACATTGTTTTTATAATAAATTTACTTACTCGTATAATAAATTTTAGGGACTTATATAGAAGCCCTTAGGAAACTAAAGACATTTCAGACTCAACCTTACTGCTTTACTACTGAGTTAGAACGTGAGCCTGAAGAAATATCAGTTGCATTACAGCAACAGCTTAAAACTAAAGAATTTAATGACAGCCTAAAAGTATTGGCGGCCAAAATGAAAGTTCAACCAATAGTGGACTTAAATATGGATGATGTAACACTGCTTAATAATCTGCCTCCGCAAAGCCAGCTTTGTGCAGTAATAGTACATTATATACTCACTACGCTCTGGAGCCAACTCCGCTCGTGTGCAAATCCCCTACCGCGCACTAATGGTGGATCCAATATGGCGGACTGAAATGAAAAACTTATTTGATCGAGTCGAAACTGGATACCGGGGGCTTCTCAAGGTCGAAGATTAAGAATTTGACCTCAGATTTTTAGAATTCAAGATGGCGAATACAATAGGGCGGACTGAAATGTAGAAACTTGTTTGATCGAGATGAAAATTAGTACTTGGGACTTTGCAGGGTCGCAGATTACGAATCTTATCTTAGGTTTTCAAAATTCAAAATGGCGGATCCAATATGGAGAGTAAAATTCTTTAAAGTCACTTAACCGAGATGAAACTTCAACTTGTTGGTTCGATTTTAAAATTTATTCTCGATATTTAATCAATCTGAAAGCTTACCAATCATCATACTGTTAATTACAATACGAAATTTTGTTATAAATAAAACAATCCTTATTAAATGAATAACAATATTTAAAATAAATACTCGAATAAAAAAAATTATCTTCATAATAATCAATGTAGATTTTAACGAATAATTTTTTAATCGTTTATTTTTTGACTATAGAATTATTTTGTTTAGTTACTGAAATAATATAATTGAAATTAAATAATAAAACCTCATTTATTTTATATGTTATGTACATTTAAAATGAATGTAGACTGTTGTACTCGCAAAGCGCTCTGCTCAATCTTGTTGCGTAAGCCTCGATGCTTAATCTCCGACCTTGAAAAGCCCCGAGTATCTATTTTCGTCTCGATCAAATAAGTTTTTACATCTCAGTCCGCCATATTGGATCCACCATTTTAAATTTTGGAAATTTAAGGTAAGATTCTTAATCTGCGACCTTATAAAGCCCCAAGTACTCAGTTTCATCTCGATCGAGTAACTTTTTATATTTTGGTCGGCCATTTTACATCCGCCATTTTGCATTATAAAAATCTGAGGTCAGATTTGTAATCAGCGACCCCAAAAACCCCCGAGTAACAGATTCCAGCTGGTTTCCACGGAAAGAAAACTGTATTCTTCAAAGGGTTGCAACGTGCGGTGGGCGTCGAATAAATATACTTAAAACCAAGTATATATAAGTATACTTAATTCAAGTCTTTCTAACTCATAAACTATAAAAGATAGAAAGATTTATTTTTTTAAGAATTGTTCAGAAATATGTCTACTCGAATTTGTTTTTTCAGATTTTTCAATTGACATTTATTAACAAAGTTAATCAACAATATGTGAAAGTTGAGGCACATTCTACTGAATATTCTTCTTAGAACGTAACTTCAAAGGACTCTAACTTTGGATCGAAATCAGATACAGCAATCTTTTTTTTTCAGTTTTACAGATAATTGTGTGTACTTTAATTTGTCTTTGAACTATTTTGTCGCAGAATGCCTAGAAAAATATTATATTTACAAAAAACCAATAAAAACGACTTTTCTTGCCTATTTTCGTAAATATTTGGAGTTTAAAACTATAAAAATATTCAAACCATTTCGGGTTTGTTTTTCTAGAGCCCGTTCGTGTAAAAAACTAGATCTAAACGTTATTAGGTTGAAAATATTTGCAATAACCTTTAAAAAAATACGAAAAATCAAGATATTTTGGGTTTCCCTCCGGCGGTTATTTTCATTTATGGCTTAAAATAACCGTGAAACAAATAAAAAAAGATGCCTACAAAATACCGCGAAGTTGGGGACTTTTGGGTTGAACTCAATCGAAGCTCACCGTGCGGAACCTATGTTGTCAGTGAATAAAAATAAAAATCGATATACAGTGAACTCGCGTCTCTACACCAATGAATATTCTAATCTTCTCCCAACCAGCCGATACTACTCGCTCGAAATCTCGCACCAGGAAAAAATTGCGATCAGCACATTTTCAAAATATTAACAAATTAAAAAATACTGCCATTGAACACAAAATAGTTTACAACTTTTCAAAGATATATTTTTATGTACAGAAAATATTTTAAAACGAACTGGGCAACAAGGTGAGTTGAAATTTCTGAAAAATTATGAAATTTATTTTATCATAGATATACATGCAAACATAATATATATATAAACAATAATTACAAAATCCTTATAAATTACAATTATTTTTAAATTATATTTCATGTTTTTAATTTAATAATGTAAATTTATTATTCAATTTCAGAGACTTTAGAAGATGACAGTTTACAATATGACCATCAGGGATCTGGTTCAATAACAGGTAAAATGATTCATACAATATGATCTTAAAGTTATCTAAAAATAAATTATTTGTTAGAACATGATTCATTAGATAATCATAATTGTTCGAGATTCCGCTCGACTTTTCCGAAATCTCGAAATCCACGGGCTCATATCGTGTTGATACGGCCCTCTAATGCGCCGGGCCCTCGCGATTTTGGGATCCGGCCCTCTTCTTCCTCGATGCACGGCGATCTCCGATTCGCGCGATCTGACGACATCGCCTTGCCACGATTGCGCGTTTTGCATTCGGTGCAATTGTTGCAAATATGCGCAACTCGCAATCGTCCGCACCTGCGCGTTATCGTCAATTTTCGAGATCTACACACGCTATCGAGGGAGAAGTCAGTTCGAAAAAGCCATTGACGCACCGACGCCGCTTGTTTCATCGATGCGTCCTCTTCTTCGCAGAAAATTTGTAACGCGCTCGTCCGGTCTTTTTTTTTGCTTTGCCGTTGTTAAAAGCCGAATTCTCCTCGTCGCCGTACTGCGAATCGCGCTTCGAGCGGCGATGCAAAATTCACATAAATTCGCGAATTTTGGATTCACGGCCGCGACGGCGTCCTTGTAATCGCGCGCGCCATTACACTCTCGCACGGTCAGTTTTTTTTTGCGTTTTCGAGCTAAGCAGCATTTCGGCTCAGCGCAAATCAAAGTGACGCTCTTTTGGCGACGTGTTGTTTTTTTTTTATTTGAAAGACGGTGCGCGCATTACGTCAAACATTGCCGTTAATTTTTGTTGACGACCACGCTGGGACTCCCTTTTGGCAACGTGGCGTCGTTTTCACGATTCGACGACAACGCGTCTAATCGTAAATGCTCTGAGACGAGCCTCAAACGGAACTAATATTGTGCTTTGTGCTCTTTGCTTTGTTTTTTTTTTATTTTGAAATATTAAACTGTTTAATTACCATTTATTTGGCTATCATTTCACCTTCACTTCGGGCTCTATCGAGTTCGTCCCGGCACCGTTCGCGGGTCTTTTTCCTCAAATCTCTTCGTTTGGTTTGGTGATTTTGGAGAGACAACCGCAACAAATTTGGTCCTTCGAGCCGGATCGGAGTGAAGTGATTTGCAAAAAGTGAACTTTAGTGACTTTTTGGATATTTGAGTTTTGGTGCTTGTGACGTCATTCTCTGGATGCCTTTTCAAGATGGACGCGCTCATGCAGCAACAATTAATGGCCACGAAATCAGTGCAACGAGCACTCACGAATTTCAAGAAGCTCGGGCGAAATAATTGGACAATCGCCATTGTAACAAGTCGCATGGTGTTGCTCAAAGAAAATTGGGCGCGATGCGCTGATCTGCACGCCCAACTTTTGCAAATGTCCGATCTGGAGACGCAAGAGTCTCTGGCGGAGCTGCAACCTCCCTCAACGTCATCTGGATATACTTCAGGTAGAGGAACGGCGATCCAAGACGCCGCAGCACCAGGTATTTTTAGTTCGCAAGGGTTGCCACCGGTCGAGTTGCCGCGGTTTTCCTGTGATTTTCGAAAGTGGGAAAGCTTTCGCGATCGATTCAAATCAATGGTTATCGACCGCGCTGGACTCACCGATTCGCGCCGAATGGATTATTTATGTTCGTGTCTTTCGGGCGTCGCAGTCAATTGCATTTCGGCTCTGCCTATAATGGACGTGAGTTTTGACATCGCGTGGAAAGCGTTGCAAGATCGATATGAAAATAAGCGTAAATTAATTCAAGTGCAATTAGATACGATCTTTAGCATAAAAAAACTACATCATGGTACGGCGAATGATTTGCGCACGTTAAGCGACACGGTAAATATTTGTTTAAAATATTTGAAGAACTTGGAACGACCCGTTGACCAGTGGGACGACATAATTGTTCACCGCGTCGCGCAGTGTCTGGACGTTGATACTCGCCAGGCTTGGGAGCTCAAACTCGGCGAATCGACGGAATATCCCACCTATGACGCTTTGAATAAGTTTCTCGTCGCTCGAATACGCGCCTTGGACAATTTCGACGACGTATCGCGCCCATCGACAAAGTGCGACAAACGTGATTCGCGTGCGATCAGATCCGTGCAATCTCATGTCCGTGCGTCGGGTTCCACTTTAGAACGTTGTCATTTATGTAACGGAAGTCATTTTTTGTCGTCTTGTTCAATTTTTAGAAATAAAACTGCGTCTCAACGTTTTATTATAGTCAAACAAGATAAACGGTGTATTAATTGCTTAAGTAATAAGCACGCATCAAAAGAGTGTCAAAGCAAGCATTCTTGCCGCAAATGTCAAAGCAAGCACCATACCCTTTTGCACTTCGAAACAAATTCGGGTAGAAACGACGTCAGCTCAGTCGAACCCAATCCGACGATCGAAATAGATGACGGTTCCAAAAGTTCGTTGCCGAACACGGAAGTCCGTGTTCATTTTGCCAAGGGAACCTCCGCGAGTCAACGAAGAATTCTTCTCGTGACGGCTTGGGTTCGGGTCTGCTCCGCGTCCGGTCGAGAACAGCGAGTTCGAGCATTGTTAGACCAGGGCTCGGAAGCCACTTTTATTTCTAGCAATTTGGCGCAATCGCTTCGAGTCATAAGGCGTCGCGTGTATTGCTCCGTCTCCGGTATCGGCGAATCAGACGCCGGAATAGTTACGCAATCCGCGGTCGTCAAAATCATGCCATGTGGGCTGGATGCTCCTACGCTCTCAACGGAAGCGTTGGTGCTGCGGTCGCTTACAAAATACGTAAATGCCGGTCCCTCCCAGGCCTTTCAAGGCACGCATCTAGAGGGGATTGAATTAGCCGACCCGCCCGGTCTCCAGTCGTCGCCGATTGAGCTTATAATCGGTGCTGACTTGTACGCCTTGACGCTACGCGACGGTCTGCGCCTCGGCAAACTTGGAGAACCGTCCGCACAGAACACGATATTCGGATGGATATTGTCTGGACCCACTTGTGATCAGTCAGCCATTGCAACGTCGCAGGTGTGCGCCCACTTGTCGCTCGGTGAGGATTCTCTCGATAGTGAATTGCGTCGATTCTGGGAGATCGAGGAGCTGCCTCAGATCACTCAGTTGTCGCATGCTGAACAAAGATGCGAAGATCACTTTCGATTGACCCATCAACGTACCCCTGAAGGCCGTTACATGGTCAGGCTTCCCTTTAAAACGGATTATCCTCCCATTTTCCTAGAGTCCAAATCTAAAGCGCTCGCCATGCTCTCGCGGCTGCAGCGCCGACTCGAATCGCAACCCACCGTTGCAATGGAGTATGCAAATTTTCTGGACGAATACCTCCGATTGGGTCACCTGGAACAGATTTCTCCTTCAGAGAAGTCCTCCGACCGGTCCCTGTATATTCCGCATCAAGCCGTGGTACGAGGAGATTCACTTAACCCGAAAATTCGGGTTGTTTTCAACGCGTCGTGCGCGACGTCGAATGGCACTTCGTTGAACGACCATCTGTTGGTCGGTCCGAAGTTGCAAAACGACCTTTCGGCGATTTTGCTCCGTTGGCAACAATGGCGCTTTGTGTATTCCTGCGATGTTGCCAAAATGTATCGCCAAATCCTCATCGACCCTCGCGATGTCGATTTTCAGCGAATTTTATGGCGTCCGCCCGATGCTGCCGCGACACAAAAATTCCGGTTAACTACCGTCACTTACGGTACAGCCCCCGCGGCATATTTGGCTATTAGAGTCATGCATCAGCTCGTCGAGGATGAAGGGGCGAAATTTCCACTCGCCAAGTCCATAATTCGAGACAGCACGTACGTCGACGATTGTCTTTTCGGTGCAAACGACGTCGAACACATTCGACTAGCACGGTCCCAATTGACGGGCCTTCTGTCGAAGGGTGGATTTCACCTGCATAAATGGGCGAGTAACTGTCCTTCGCTGCTCAAAGATTTACTTCCGGAGGAGCACAGTTCGAGCCAGTCTAAGTCAGTGGAGGCTGACGATAGTCAAAAGGTCCTGGGCGTCCTCTGGAGCTCGCGAAACGATCGCTTTCATTTTTCGGTGCCGCCAAGCGCCACAGTACCCAACACTAAACGAGCGGTTCTATCCGCCATTGCGCGATTTTACGATCCCCTCGGATGGGCCACACCGGTCACAGTCGTGGCCAAGCAATTTATGCAGCAGTTATGGGCTCAAAATTGCAATTGGGAAGATAAAATCCCTGAAGACTTGTATCACAAGTGGCGTAATTATTATCTAGAATTACCGCTTCTAAACGACGTATGTTTCGATAGATGGACCGGGCAGGAAAGTGACACCGCTGATCTCGAAATTCACGGTTTCGCCGACGCATCTAACATCGCTTACGCCGCGGTGGTATACTTAAAGACAGTTTCTCGGTCAGGCGATGTTCGAGTAATTTTGTTAGGCGCCAAATCAAAAGTAGCGCCGTTGAAACCTCTGAGCATTCCCCGGTTGGAGTTATCGGCGGCTGTATTATTGGCACGATTAATGACTTTTGTTCGCAAGTCACTTAACCTCGAAGCAGCGCCGTGTCACGCTTGGTCTGATTCCACGGTAGCTCTTGCCTGGATCGGCCAACATCCCTCGGTCTGGAAGACGTTCGTGGCCAATCGGGTAGCCACAATCCAAACGCACTTACCCGAGGGGTCATGGCATCACGTGCCCTCTAAGGACAATCCGGACTGTTCTCGGGGTCTACCGGCGAACGAATTCGCTACCCATAAATTGTGGTGGAGAGGACCGGATTGGCTGCGTGAAGGCCCTGAGCATTGGCCTAAAATACCGCTTTCAGATGGACGCGAGGATCTTCTCGAAAAGAAGGCTCTAGCCAACGTCGCATCTGCCCACTGCGAGGATTCATGGGAGTTGGCGACTGGATTCTCCCATTGGCCAACGTTGCTACGCATCACAGCGTACGTCATGCGTTTCATCGCCCGGTGCAGAAAGCCCCAACAACGCTCGAGTGAGGGTATTTGGCTGCGAAGCGCCGAAATCTCGAAGGCCGAGATCTTTTGGCTCTCCTACATACAAGGAGCCCTGTTTCCGAATGAACTCTCTTCCATGCGTGCCGGACGCAACGTTCAAAGGAAAAGTGCTCTCGCATCTCTCAATCCCTATCTCGATTCCGACGGTCTCTTACGAATTGGAGGCAGGCTTCAAAACGCGCTCATTGCTTATGATACAAAACATCCGGTCGTTCTCGGCTCGCATTCTATCACAACGTTGATAATTAGGCACACTCACGTTCGCTCGCTTCACAGTGGACTCTAGCTTACCATTGCCACGCTCAGACGAAAATTCTGGATTCTACGGGTGCGCCAGGTGGTACGCTCCGTTCTATACGGGTGTGTTGTGTGCACTAGAGAAAAGGCTGAGGTGCCTACACAGATTATGGGCAACTTACCCGAGGTCAGGGTGACCCCGTGTTCGCGCGCATTCCTACATGCAGGGGTAGATTACGCTGGCCCAATATTGATTCGTAGCGCATCCGGGCGAGGCCACAAGAGCCACAAGGCGTACATCGCGCTTTTTGTATGTCTCGTCACGAGGGCCATTCATTTGGAACTCGTCAACGACTACACTGCGAGAACTTTCTTAGCCGCTTTAAACCGTTTTTGTGCTCGGCGATTACTCCCCCAGGATCTGTACTCCGACAATGGCACCACGTTCCGTGGGGCCGATCGGGAACTTTCTGCCGCCTTTCGCGCCGTATCTCGAGATCCCGACGTATTGAATTTTCTCGCGACGGACGGTGTCACTTGGCATTTCATCCCCCCTTCCGCGCCACATTTTGGCGGCCTTTGGGAAGCAGGGGTTCGAAGTGTCAAGTACCATATGCGCCGCGTCATCGGTTCCCACACGTTGACCTACGAAGAATTCGTAACCTTTTTGGCTCAAGCTGAAGCATGCCTCAATTCTCGACCGCTCACGTCACTCTCAGACTCCGTGGACGATTACAAGGTCCTAACTCCGGGTCATTTTTTAATTGGCACTGCAAACACGACTCCACCTGAACCGACAACGCTCGATCTCGCTGAATCGCGATTGTCGCGTTGGCAACTGGTACGCCAAATGTACGAATCGTTTTGGAAAAGATGGGCTACCGAATACTTGCACACGCGTCAATCGCGCGCCAAGTGGCGATTTGAAAAGGACGACGTAAAGGTGGGAGGTATGGTGCTTTTGCGAAATTCGTTATTGCCCCCATGTAAATGGGAATTGGGACTCATCATCGAGTGCCTGCCTGGTAGAGACGGAGGTGTTCGAGTCATCAAAGTTAAAACTGCAACTTATGAATACACTCGTCCCATTGGGCAAGTATGTTTATTGCCAATCCAATGATCTCTACCGTCCTCTATCGCGTCACGGTGGGCGGTGTTGCGCCCAACTCTCATACGCGGGCCACGATTAGGTTGAGTTCTAAGTTTAAGCGTAATTTAGGTTCAGATTTTCGACCCTGGACAGGCCGAGGCGGGCGGTTTGTTCGAGATTCCGCTCGACTTTTCCGAAATCTCGAAATCCACGGGCTCAAATCGTGTTGATACGGCCCTCTAATGCGCCGGGCCCTCGCGATTTTGGGATCCGGCCCTCTTCTTCCTCGATGCACGGCGATCTCCGATTCGCGCGATCTGACGACATCGCCTTGCCACGATTGCGCGTTTTGCATTCGGTGCAATTGTTGCAAATATGCGCAACTCGCAATCGTCCGCGCCTGCGCGTTATCGTCAATTTTCGAGATCTACACACGCTATCGAGGGAGAAGTCAGTCCGAAAAAGCCATTGACGCACCGACGCCGCTTGTTTCATCGATGCGTCCTCTTCTTCGCAGAAAATTTGTAACGCGCTCGTCCGGTCTTTTTTTTTTGCTTTGCCGTTGTTAAAAGCCGAATTCTCTTCGTCGCCGTACTGCGAATCGCGCATCGAGCGGCGACGCAAAATTCACATAAATTCGCGAATTTTGGATTCACGGCCGCGACGGCGTCCTTGTAATCGCGCGCGCCATTACACTCTCGCACGGTCAGTTTTTTTTTGCGTTTTCGAGCTAAGCAGCATTTCGGCTCAGCGCAAATCAAAGTGACGCTCTTTTGGCGACGTGTTGTTTTTTTTATTTGAAAGACGGTGCGCGCATTACGTCAAACATTGCCGTTAATTTTTGTTGACGACCACGCTGAGACTCCATTTTGGCAACGTGGCGTCGTTTTCACGATTCGACGACAACGCGTCTAATCGTAAATGCTCTGAGACGAGCCTCAAACGGAACTAATATTGTGCTTTGTGCTCTTTCCTTTGTTTTTTTTTTATTTTGAAATATTAAACTGTTTAATTACCATTTATTTGGCTATCATTTCACCTTCACTTCGGGCTCTATCGAGTTCGTCCCGGCATCGTTCGCGGGTCTTTTTCCTCAAATCTCTTCGTTTGGTTTGGTGATTTTGGAGAGACAACCGCAACAATAATAAAAAGTGAATTTTTATGTTTATAAAAAATTATATTTTTGTATTAAGAGTGCACCGTATCTCGGATGTGCCGCCACCTAATGACCGGTTTGGTACCCGCAAACCGGAAGTAATTTGGCCACCAACTTACGCAAAAACTCGTGCACTAATTTCAATTATTTTTTTTCCTAATGAAGCTAAGGGATGCCCGCACGTGGGAATGTAACAACCTAAGCTGAAAACTGAATGCAAAGCGTGAAAAAAAAATAATTAACATGGACCATGTTTGACAGGTCATAAAAAATTGGATTTATTTAATTACAGAGGAATAATATTGCATTCATTCCGATTTCCCCACATTGCAATAGTGTTGCGGCATCTTTTGCATCTTTCCTCGTCAAAACCCGAAAATTCAAGCCACAAGTGGCGAAAATGCGAGGCGGAATTGACAGTTTGATTCGATACGGCATTTCCCGTAGCTTGGATCATCGAAAAAGTAAGGACAAATTCACCACTGCAAACATTCATTTACAATCGTTTCTTATCTACGTTGCATATAAAATTCAGGGCACAAGCTGGTGGCCAAAAACCACGTTCCATTCAAAATAATTGCAGCTATTGTCCGCATACCTGCATATATATATAGATTTTATAATTTATTCAACAACTTTTTAGCAGCCTGAAAGATTTTAAATCGATGTATTGATTATTTGGTGAATTTGCTGATTTTTAAATGAAAGTAATAATTTCTTACCGTTTTAATGATTTTTTTATCACTTTGTAACACGGCAAATAGCGTGTTAGTGTGCGTGAGTGTACGCAAGTATGAGAGTCCGCGGAAATCGCGAAAAGCGCACGTCTGCTCCACGGGCAATTCCGAAGAAGCGAATTCAGTTCGGTTGGATGTATCAGTTACAAAACGTAAAAGTGTCCTTTATAAAATTTACAGTTATAAAATTGTTTCCCGTTATAAAATTGTGGTGCATCGGCCCCACGTTGGGCGCCAATTTTATAACGGGAAACAATTTTATAACTGTAAATTTTATAAAGGACACTTTTACATCCAACCGAACTGAATTCGGTTGCAACCACACCCGTTATAACTTCCGAGCTGAAACTCTGGAACCGAACTTCTTGGCTGACCGCCTCAATATTTTAACAGTTCGAATAATCCTTCGAATTGACCGCGGAGAGGGGCTGGGTTCTTAAAAAAAAAGGTTACTCGATATCTATATGAAATGACAACGATTTATTATAAAAAGAAAAATACAAAATATACTTTGATGGACAGTTTGAAATATTCGTGAAACGATCGGAATCTAAATTTAATTTCCGCGATTCCGCGTGGACCGTTATTTACCGGCCACTTCAAAAAAAGAACAATTTCGGAACCGGAATAACTTCCTTATCGCGAAGGTATCTTGGCGAACGTCGCGCTTCGAAAAACGGTGCGATCTCCTTCGATACGGTTTTCCAAAAATCCGGAAAACCCTTTCGAACGGATCTCGCAGAGTAAACAATTGCCTACTTACAATAATCAGGCTGCAACCTCCTACACGGGTTCGATACAAATCAGGCGTCAGCCTCCGGTAGCCCTTGTCTCAATCGGGATGTTTCTCCCCAACGATAATTTTGAGTTGGCGATCCTGGAACGCGCGCACACACTTCGACTGACCTTATTAATATTTTTTTTCAATTAGAGACCACGACGGCTCGGACACGTCTGCTGCTAGATTCAGTCAGACTTTTCGGCGGGTCGAGTGCCGTGCCGCGGATCAACCAATGACAGGACATGATGCCCCGTCAATCAAAATTGGATATGTACAAGGCTACCTATCTTTTCTTAACATTCGGCACTTACGCGTGCTCTCTTTCTCTCTTTCGCGCGTCACGCGATCGCTACCATTTCGTCGCAACGTTCGCCAATTTCTTCCTTGTCTCTCTCACCTGAAACATATAAGTCGCTTTCGCGCATTAGAATTAAATACCGGTCGCTTCTTCGGAATTGCCCGTGGAGCAGACGTGCGCTTTTCGCGATTTCCGCGGACTCTCATACTTGCGTACACTCACGCACACTAACACGCTATTTGCCGTGTTACAACTTTACTGTTTTCATAATTTATTGAAAAATGGTTAGTAGCTTTAACGTATTTTAATCGATTTATCTTATTTTATAATCATTTGTTTTAATGAAATTACCAAAGTATTTGTTTTATTAAATTATATAGACCCTTCATCGATAGAGATCCTATATAAATTGTATTGGCCGATCACATAGTCTGTATTTACGACCTACTTCTCTGAAAATAATCGTTAAAAATATACGCAAAAATTCATGTTTACTCAGAAATTCCTCAGCTTTGAGTTCCAAATGGAGAAAAATTTTTTCCAGGCCTCCTTGTAGCCTTTAAAAAGAAAAAATGGAAAGGTTAGATTTTTCCCATGTGAATCAGATATAAAACTTTAAGCCGCTTAAGTGACCTCTAAATGTCATTTAATCGATTTTTGTCAAGAGACAAAAAAGTTGTCTTTTTTTTTCTCTTTCGATTTGGCCTGGTCGGGAATTTTTTTGTGGCACCTCCGCAATTGTGAAACACCCTAATATACAGGGTGGTCGATTTATCTGAAGACATAGAAATATCTCGAGAACTATGCACAGAGTCAAAAAAGGTGTGGGATGAAAGTTGTTCGACACAAAGGGGGGCATCCAGTGATAATGAAATTGCCCCCCACCCCACCCCCAGGAGGTGGGGGAGGGGGAACGACAACAAAACTTAAATAGGAATCCCCATTTTTTATTGCAGATTTGGATTCCCCGGTAAAAAGTATACCAATTTGACATACGAGCTATTACACTGTGGTTCACAGGTGACGCTGTAGTCGACAAAAAGCGAAAGTAAAAAATCCCTAAAATTCGACGTCTCCAGAATTCACATCACATCTAATAAATAATATTAGACGTATTTTATTTTAAAAGTACTATTCAATGCCACCACTACGAAATGTTCGTTTTTCTTTGACTTTATATTATTCTTGTAATGTGTTTTCTAGCCGCTACAATGGAAATTATCTGAAAAATAATCATGGATTTGGTTATGTGTCAAAAATAGTATTATGCTTTAAGGGAGCGTGATCCCCGAGTGGAAGGTTTGCTGCGCGAGCGAAGCGAGGGCAGCCCTCTCACGAGGTGCGCGCGCATTCCTCTCATGAAGCATACGCTAGTTTTTTTCTGGCCGCATCCATTACTCCCGCGGGCAGCACTTTTCGTCCCACGGGAGTAATGAGAACGAAGTGCGCATGCGCACGGGCACTCAGACGGCATTGACAACTTTCGACCCGCGTAGCGGATATGGAATACGGTCATTCTAACAAAGCCGGGAAAAATACATTTAGCGTTACCCAGGAACAACGACGTGGACGTAGTATTTTTCTGTTCCCTTTGGGGTGCTTGTTTTACGTGAGTCCCCTTGCCTTTCACTGTTCACTTACTTGAGTAAGTGTTCGAAATATTGACCTTCCACTTCAATGCATTTATTTATTCTTTCTTTAAATGACTTTATACAGGATAGTATCATATCTGCAGACATTTTTGCGCAAGCAGTTCTAACGCGTTCCACCATGTTTTCACGAGTCGTTGGTACTTGTTCATAAACCTTACCTTTTAGGTAACCCCATGGGAAGAAATCGGATGTATAGGATGTTAAATCAGGTGACCTCGCCGGCCAATTAATGGGACCACCTGTACCAATCCACCGACCATTGGAATCACGGTGTAGTACTTCCCTTGCTACTCTTGAAAAATGTGCTGGGCAACCATTTTATTTTCTTTTGATCTGTAACGAATTCTGGTGACATTCTCAATTTGTAACGATATTTTACACATTTTCATTTTTATCATCGAACAAAAACGCAAAAACTCGTCGATCAAATAGGTGCATTTTTTTCCGAGGAATTCAAATCCACAATAAAAAATGGGGGTCCCTATTTAAGTTTTATTGTCTCCCCTCCCCCTCCCACAGGGGGCGAGGGAGGGGGTTGATTTCATTATCACTGGATACCCCCCTTCGTGTCGGACAACTTTCATCCCACAACTTTTGTGATTCTGTACATAGTTCTCGAGATATTTCAATGTCTTCGGATAAATTTGGATTTTTATTGATTACAGCGCCAACTTGTGAACCAAAATGCAGTAGCTCCTAGGTCAAATAGGTGTAATTTTTTCCGAAGAATCCAAATCTGCAATAAAAAATGGGGATTCCTATTTCTACCCCCCCAGGGGTGTGGGAGGGGGGAAATTTCATTATCACTGGATGCCTCCCTTCGTATCGAACAACTTTCATCCCACACCTTTTTTGATTCTGTGCATAGTTCTCGATATATTTCTATGTCTTCAGATAAATCGGCCACCCTGTATACATATTTATATCAAAATATTGTATATTTATATATCAAAAGAAAAAATGGGATAACCGCAGCATCATAATTTTAAATTAACAATCGCTGAAGTGCATGGATGCATCCGCATTAACATGTTAATGTAGAAATTCTCTATTTTGCTTTAATTGCAAGTAATGTATATGTAATGTTCCGAAAATTTTATTTTGACTTGAAGAATATCTTCATCAGTGTAAAAAAAATATTGAAATAAACATGTAGTATGTTCGCATTGTTATGTGTTTGATTTTTAAATTTCCTCATTTTTTTAATTTTATTTTTAGATGTCATTCAGACCAACGCAGGACAATTTGGTGCGATTCGTGACGCTACTAGAGCAAGGGCAAACCGCCACTGAAATATGCCAGACACTGCAATACAGCGAAACAACTGCAAACAAATGAATCCGACGACATATGAATGGCGGAATCCTCGAAGACAGGCGATATGACAATTCAAGGCCTCGGGCCACAACTGAGGAACAAGATGCTCTATTAAGAGATCGTATGTAGGAGGATCCCTTCCAGGCTGCTGCTAGCCTTCGTGTAACACTAAATATTCCCATAACTGGAAGAACGGCCCAGAAAAGGTTAAGAGAAAGTGGACTGAAATGCAGGAAGACAGCCAAAAATCCGCTATTAATGGAGAGGCATAAAGAGACGAAAATGGAATTTGCCATTAGGCATTTATGGATGAGAAATTCTTCTCAACGGACTAGGATGGTCGGTACCGAGTGTGGAGATTGGACGAAGCTCGATATGAACCCCTAAATGTATTACCAAATTCAGGTAGACCTGCAACAGCGGCATTCTGGGGTTGGATGTATGGTGATGGTCCAGGCAACCTGGTTGAAGTTGGGAGAAATTTTAATGCTGAAAGATACGTTGACGTATTGGATGGTGTCTTATATCCACCCGTGCGTCAACGTTATCCGGAGGCGGATTTTCCAGTTATACCAGTTGTCGAGGATAACAGTCCAGTCCACACCGCCAGAATAACAAGAGCGTGGTATGAAGATCACCCGGATTTCGCTCGACTGGATTGCCGTGCATGCTCACCGGATTTAAACCATATTGAAAACGCCTGGGCAGAAATGGTGCGAACATGGACACCCCGCCCCCCCCCCCCGTTTGGATCCTATCACCTTGTCGTGGTGGGGGGGGGGCTTAACAAATATCATACAGGAGGTCCTGAGTCGATAGGAGTGTGAGTAGTGAGAGAATGCGGATCCCTATAAACCGGGCTCTCCGATGAATGGCTCGGAGCTCTATAAACGGGCTTCTTCGATGACTGTGGGTATGAGTGAGGCTAGAAACTCAAGCCCCACCTCGACTGGAGGGGGGTGGGGAAAAGGACCTCTGAGGTGCCGTGACCAAGAATGGATCCCCCAATCCACAGGTGGGAGCTATCGTGCCTAGGGATGCATGGTACAGGGGAAGCTGTACCGCAAACGATGCCCTTGGGATACCGGGCAACCTCCCATTGTACATAGCCTTCACCTCGTATCGCGGGGCTCTGCGAGGTGTGACCTTTATTTCCCTAGCTTCTCGTGGGACTCAAATGGATACACAGATGAAAATAAACAAAAAACAAGAGCCTCAGGTGCCTTGCACCGAGGAGGTAACGTCGGATGTGGCTAAGGACACTCTGATGAAGACCGGTACGGCGGAAGACACTCGTCCAAGCCCGATCCGAATGAACAGCGCACAGAGGCGAAAGGCCAAGTGGGTAGCGTACGAGGAGGCGAAGACAAGGGCGGAGGCTGAAGGTCTCCCCCTTCCGGAGCGTCCTCCACCAAGAGTAAGCGGTTCGAGGAAGAAAAAGGCGGCATCTTCCGTGGCTGGGGCTAGAACCCGTCTGGAAGAGCATCCCGGATCGACCTCAACCGCTACAAAGTTCATTGGTCCTCCTTCTGGGGATAAAAGTAAGGCCGAGAGGAGTATTTCGGATCCCACCGCCAATCCCCGAGGGAAGAAGGCCAAGAGTCAGGGGCAAGCATCCGCAACAAGGATGTCATACTCGACAGCCGCTGCTGGACTCCTAAGGGTATTGATTGCCTTTGGCGAGGACGTAGGGGAGCGGGTCGAGATAGGCGTCTTCGACCAACTCAGGGGGGTCATCATTGACCGGGTTGTGGACATCCCGGAAGCGGGGTTCATACCCAGGTTCGAGGAGTCTCACCCGAGCCTGATGAAGAAAATACCAATACCAATACCAAAATGGACACCCCGTTCACATTCAATTTATATGTACACTTGTCGTTACCAAGTTCACATTCAATTTATTTGCACACTTGTCGATTCCCTCGAGGATATATGAGACGATCAGAATGCCAAATTTGATTGCATGGGGGATCTTCGAAGATCCGTGTCACCAATGTAACAATAGCTCAGTACCTCTTGATTTATGAAGTTATTAGTTTTATTAATTGTAACTGATAAAAATTGTTCCATTTGTCAAAAAGCGAGCACAGATTATGGCCTTCCATGAAACTCAGTTAATTGAAATGGTTTATTAATATTCTAAAAATACATGTTTTTAACTAAATTCCATAAAGAATATTTTGAATTCATCACCTCAAAAAATAAGAGCCGAATGGTTGACAGCATAACTACTAAATGGATGGTCTGAATCGAAAAATGCGAAAATATACTTAAAGATTAATTAGTTGGTTATCGCCTAACAAAAGGAAATTTTAGTTTTTTGGAATTTGAAAACGTTATGCTACTTATACAATAACCGCCCAAAAATATTCGTTTTTTTCGTCAGTTTTTCTTACTTCAAAAACCCAATTTTCAATTTATTTATTTATTTATTTAATTTATATATTAATTATATATTTATAAAGAGAAGTTATTAGCGTCGATATCATAATGAGAAATTTCGTTCCATTGTCGAGTCAGTCTAGGAATCAGCGAATTGAAATAAAAATTTGATTTCGAGTTTTTTTCTAAAAGAGGTCTATAAAATCGATGTGCATAAAATGCACCCCCGAAATACAAAGGAATTTTTCAATTTTGTAATCGAGAATTTATCGTGCGGTATATTTCTAATAAGCAAAATATCATCGAGTTCGTGCGTAGATTTTATGGTGTATATATTAAATAGCACCGAGTGGGATAGATAACTATGCGAATAAAATGACATTGGATTATTAGTTTTAGATGACAAATATCTGATAAATTTCCGTTATGTTCGTTCCAGTAAGTTGATGTTACAGAGAGTAGATGAAGTCCAGATAGAGGATGCATAAGTTAATTGTGATAAGACAAGAGTGTAATAATTGCTTTAGTGTCTTTGAACGACTTAGTGGAACGAATTACTGGAATCAATTAAAAAAAAATATCTCTCGAAAGACGACGGACAATTTTCTTATGCACATTTTAAGCCGTCATTCGTCCCTATCGTTTGAAATGGGACTGAGAAATGCCGTCAACCAGGTATTTTCGAGATAAGCGCCTCACAAGTTTCTGTATTGATTACAACGAAAAAGTAATATTTTGTTTTGTAGGGTTAGGGGTTAATAAAACATATCGTGCATCAATTTAACTAATCATGCATAAATCGAATATGTTATGTAATAGTGCTCTTAATAAAGAGAACAGAAAAAAATGCCGAAAACAGATGCGATCAATTATCTCAGATGCTTACCGCAGTGCAGTTTCAATGTCAATTCTTTTTTATTCCAAGGATTCGACACCTGTGACGCTTCTTGAACCGGTAAGTTTTGTGCATCATGACATTCCTCTAAGATCAGCAAGCTCGCCTCAATCTTCAGATACCTGGACATCTTTCAGAAGCATCCTTCGATCTTGAAATCCCTAGAAGCATGAAAAATACACAAAAGCATCATGTTTTTTCTTTACAAGTTTTTGGAATATTTATGTTTTGAAAACTAACCTGACGACTTCACATGAAGATGAACGAATTAAAAATTTCATTTTGAAGATGGGCAAAAGCATCCTCTCGGCATCCTAGACATCCTGATCGTTTATTCCAGACTCCAAAACAACTTACGGTCCAAAATTGACCACAACTCCGTTTTTATAAATAGTCGACGCGTGTTGGGTAGGTTTTACGTGTGTGAGTTACTGTGGATGTTTATTGTTTCAACCATGAACAACTCAGAACGCAAATATCGTCCCACTTGGAGATTTTAAGGTCGTAAGTCGTATGCACGGGGATTGTCCGTGCGAATTAAATTCGCTGGGTGTACATATCACCTTTTCGCTATGCTCGACCCAGCCGCGGCGAAGACTACTACACGCTTGAGCGCCTTTCCTTGCGTCCAACGTTCGCTACGACAATTGCCGTATGGAATCAAACTGTCAATTCCGCCTCGCATTTTTGCCATCAACTTCTGGCTTGAATTTTCCGGTTTTTGACGAGGAAAAAAAATGCAAAAGATGCCGCAACACTATTGCAATGTGGGGAAATCGGAATGAATGCAATATTAATCCTCTGTAATTAAATAAATCCAATTTTTTATGACCTGTCAAACATCGTCCATTTTAATTATTTTTTTTCATGCTTTGCATTCACTTTTCAACTTAGGTTGTTACTTTCTCACGTGCGGGCACCCCTTAACTTCATTAAGAAAAAAAATAATTGAAATTAGTGCACGCGTTTTTGCGTAAGTTGGTGGTCAAATTGCTTCGGTTTGCGGGTTCTAAACCGGCCATTAGGTGGCGGCACATCCGAGGTACGGAGCACTTTTAATTACAGATAATCGTACAAGTGATCGCACTTCAACTCTGCATACTTGCCAGGTTGAAAATAATTTAACAGATTCTGCACCATTAAATGAGATGAATACGCCATCAAAAATTGAAATGTTCAACGGTCATATAAAAAAACAGAAGTTGGTACGAAAGAGAATAGTAAGGATCACTTTCAAATGTTTAAGAAATATTTAACTATATATAAATAATGTAATTCTTAAGTTATTATTCCCACTGTGAAAAGTATTTTTATCAAAATTTTGTTCATTCGATAAAAATATGCGGGGAATTTTTAAAATATGTTTTATTATATGAATTTCAGTAATTATTGATACATTGAGCACTGTATGTACATCCTTAAAGCGAATTGAGAAAATCAGACAAAAATAATTAATATATTAGAAATGTCAGGTGTAATCAAACAAGGAATCGGCATCTGATTTGCTATTTGAAGAAAAATATATATTTATCTTTCCGCTGCAAACTTTTGAGGAGTTTACAGAATTTGACGAAAAATCGACTAAGGATAAAATTTGTCACAGGGAATTTGTAAGTTAGATAAATAAATATATACATATACATATATATTTATAAATATGTGTCACCATCTAGTTTCATGAAATTTTTGTCATATTTTAGGTAGTACTGTATTTTTTATTTGATCGGACAAGAAATTATTCTAGGACTATGATAAATATAATAAAAACCCAACAAACGAAAAAGTATACGAAAAATCTATGTACGATTTAATACGAAATAAGTCTGTTTCTTTCCCACACTTTTAGTTACGAATGCGAGTGTATACGATATATTATACACGATACATAAACGCACATAACCTCAAAGATTACGTTGGATTATTGAATGATTTAAACTCAGCACTATGAAATACGGAAAACGATATAATAAATTCTTCGATTAAATTAATAGAATTTAATGCTATTCTAAGCCGCAACAAATCAATTTTTGTAATGCTTTAAATACGGTATCATATAAGATCCAATGAATTCAATTCTGGTATTACAGGTCGTATAAAATAGTATAAATTCGAATAAGAATCTCGCATAATCAATACGCCACTAGAAAGAAACAGAATGCAAAATATCGATTCCGTATACTTTTTCGTTTATTGGGGAGTCATTTTTCACGAGATTTAGCTCTCAAGTACATTGCTGGAAAATACGTTATTAAAGATACAACTTCTTCGAGGTTAATCATAGGTAAATTTCCTTTTTTTACATAATGTTTTTTTATATTTAATTATTAATTAATCATTTTCAGATGTAATTTTAAAATCCCACCAAAAACTTGACATGAGAATCACTGAGAAAGAAATATTCGCATCTATGGGAACAACCTTATCAAATGCAAAGGACTGGGATGGCCAGTGACTACAGAGAGGAACTGTCACTCAAGGGTCAACCCAGAAGACTTAATAATTGCACGCTAAGTTATTAATAAATCAATAATAATACGTTTTTAACTGTTTTTTTTTTAGACATAAGTATAAAAGAAATACATTATGTAATAATTAATAAATATTTTATAAATTTATAATAAAGTTATTTCAACCCACACCTATTATGCTTCTTATAATTGATTGTATATCACACCTATTTTAACCCTCCTGTGTGTCAGTTTTTCTTTTCCCATAAGACAACAATGTAGTTTGGACTCGTCTTGGCACACAGGAGGGTTGATCTCATATAATTCTATTTTTTTTCTAATATAATTAATAATTCTTCATGAATAATTTTCATACTGATGACGTATGCACCGAAAAAACATTTACTCATACGATTGTACTCAACAGGATAATCATTCCCTAATATATATGGATGATTTTTAAAAAATTGGTATTTTTTTAGTGCCCAAGCTATTTAGCATTTACATACATTCTATGTATAACATTACAACTGATTTAATACAATAATTTTCAGATCATGTAAATATATATGGTGCTGCATAAATGCTAAAACGATAAAAAATTGTCAATTCTGTAACTGTAATATGATTTTCTGAAATTGCTATTTAGTTTCTAGTTAAATAGTTATTATATATGTGCCAATTGTTATATGCTCTTTGAAGAAACAAGACTTACATTAAAACTGGCATTTTTTTTAAGTTCACCCGTATGGAAAAAATCAACGGTAATCTAACGCAATTCACCGTACGATTTTGACACATTTCGGTACGTCTGTATAGAATTATGTACGGTGAGGTACGTTTACGTACGTTCGCGTACGATTTGGTTACGATTCGAACATTTTGTACACCATTGTACAGAAACGTACGCAAACGTACGCGAACGTACACAAACGTACGCAAACGTACACAAAATTGCTAGAACATACTGAAGCATGCGGAGATGTATAGCATTGTACACTATAGATGTCAAACAACTATTCGTAATAAAATATTTTCTTACAAAAACGTCCGGAATCATATGAATATGTACTGAAACGTACGTAGTCGTAGGCAAACGTACGCAATTGTACGGATATATGCAGCCATGTATAGAAACGTACGAGATTTTGGAACTATTTACAGGAACGTGCCCGACTGCACGAATATTGAATATCCCAGATAGGTGCCCGTTTTTCTTCCGTTATTTTTTTCGATTTTTTGTCCAAAATTTTTCACGTAATTTTGGAGAAAAATGACCCAAACCAATTCTTCTACATTGGACAAATATTCCAAAAATTTGTCGCGTTTTGTAAGGATATTTATACATTTTTTCATATTTTCGGGCATTTTTTACAATTGCAAGGTTATTAAAAAAAAATCACGAAAAATTTGTGTAAGCTTTTCTTCGATGGAGAAATCATATAAACTATTTGCATCAAAGTCGGCAATTGTTCACGGATTGCGATCAAGTTGGCTTGGAATGACCCACATATATTTTTTTAAATATACATTGTAAATGATGCACGTAATGAAGAATAAAATGAACAATATACAGAAGGGAACCGTAGATAACTGAAAGGAATGCTTTTTTTATTTATATCACTTATGTCATACAAAATATCTTTATTGGAATAATAACAAAATTTTAAATTAGTTGATACATTTTGCAGTAGTTGCTTTGCTCAAAAAACCTATGAATAGATGATTTCTTACATTCATTAAAATACATGGTATGTAAATGTCATTACAACTGATGACATTGAAATCATTTGTTTCCACTATTTTATAATATTTTAAATGTTTAACAGATACATCCGCATTTTTGAAAATATAAGTATTACGAACATCCAATTTTTTATAAAATATAAATACCTTATTTCTGTTACTATACTCTACTTTATAAATTTTTTGTATTATACCAAAATCTCCATGTCTGGTTTGAAATACCGAATCATTCGTTTTTTTACATCGATTATATGTGCAAGATGTATAACGACATCCATTATAAATAATTTTGGAATACATTAAACATTTACTTAACAACATATACGTAACTGACGATTTTGCGCGTAACGTTGAATCCAATGCCTGGAGCCCGCAGTTTATTGTAAGGCAGTACGTTCCTGAGCCGTCCAGCGACTTGTGGGCAGCGACACGTCAACACGACGGACACTACTGTTAGCGAAATCTACCCCTTGCACCAGTATTGCACTTTTGCATCAAAAGCGTGTAAATAAACACCGTCCGGTGCAAGTCTCTCGGCTAGAGACGGAGGTTAGGTTTCGTTTGTTTAGTTATTTTCATTTAAAAACCGATATTTTTGAAGATATCATTTTTATATAAGAACATTTTATATATTTAGCGAAATTGTCAAGATCACAGGTGTCTCATATAGATAGGCAGAAAAAATTTAACGCGGATTTTAATGTAGAGACTATATGCGTTTTGAAGCCAGCGCTTTTTGGGTGGAACATGTGCACCGTTATACCGGTGCAGTGGTGTAGAAACGGTGCAGGGGGTAGATTTCGCTATGTATAGTTGATAATTAAACGAACTTACCTGTAAGTGAAGTTCGACCATAATTATATGAGTAGCTTGTTCGAAGATATTAACTATGTAGCACGGTGACTCGCCGCACGATGACGCCTCATTTTAGAGTCCAATTGGAATTAATAATTAATAATATTAATATCTTCGAACAAGCTTAACGAAATATAATAAATGGATTTGATAATGTTTTAAAACTAATTGGATTCTATGAATTATTTTCGGAGCTTACATGTGCTCCTCTAGCATAATTCACGATGATGCACATTTGCCATACGTTTAGGAATATTCTTTGATGCATTTTTTCTCGTAAGTGACGTTTCTGCAGGATTCTACAGGATACTGTACCTTTGCACACTTTCGCGTACGTTCGCGTACGTTCGCGTACGTTTACGTACGTTTACGTACGTTTACATCTGTTTAGAAATATTCTGTTATGCATTTTTTCTCGTATGTGTACATTTTTGTAGGATTCTGGACGATACTGCATCTTTGCATAATTTTGCGTACGTTAACGTACCTTCGCGTACGTTCGCGTACGTTTCTGTATAATGCTGTAAAAATGTTCGAATCGTAACCAAAACGTACCTAAACGTACCAGATCGTACCTAATCGTACGGAATCATGCTTAAATGTAACGAAAACATACCATTTTCATTTCCATAGGGGTCACTAGAAATGAAGCAATTAAGCATAAATACAATAGCATTTAATACGAAATATGTTAACAAAATTAGAACAAACATGATCATTATGCGGGTTATAAAAAAAGCGTGTCAATTTCATAACCCACAGTCTTAACAGACTTAATTTTTAATATAATACGTCCATTTTGTATTATATTATCAACTATGTGATATATTTGCAAGCACGAAAGAGGGAGACATGTAAAATACAAAGTACGTTTTATTTAAGATTAAGGATTACAGAAATTGCGGAGAGAGAGAGAGATTGCGAGCAAGCGTTCTCGGACAGGTCTCAAACGGAACTAACTGTAGAATCGAAACCTGCGGTTATGTTCCGTATCGCTTAGTTCGAACGTAGCGCTGGCGCCATCTAGTTGTCTAATGTCTAGACACATATACCACAAACTATGTAAAAGTTGCTTACATAGTTTACATGACAAAACTTTTAAACTTCTTTTAAACCATCTAATTAAGCCATCAATACTTCGTCAAAGAGATAACAAATAAAATTCTGCGTCTTTTTTAAATTTCTTTATTATAAAAAGATGCATGTAATAAAGCAGAAATTGAAATTCAGTACATCTACCATTCATTCTCTTCTTTCATATTGTAATACTAATTTGACGAGTAGGAAAATAGCAATGTCCTCTCTTTCGTTAATAGGCAACATTAAGAAAAGTTTTAAAAAAGTACCCAGATAACATTCCGTCGGTGAACTCATGAACGCTGCGTAATGCGACTCACTATGAAATCACGTACGTGAGTTCACGGGAATGTGTGCACGATGAGCTTATTACAATTTCATGAACACATTTCGCGTCAACTCACGCGTGTGATTTCATAGTGAGACGCAATACGCGTCGCATTACCTAGCGTTCATGAGTTCATTCCTCAGAATGTTATCCGGGTATAGTTATGCGTGATTTCAAAATATTCACAGGTGTGCAGTTGAAGGTCGATGATTGAATTCATCAGATCCAGCGTCTTTTAAAATATTAGATTGCAAATGCATAGACAAATTGAAATACCACTTTTGAATATGTTTTTGCATTACGATAGCAATAAATCAATGCGTCACATCATATTTATCAAAGCCTGGACCTGCTATGAGGATGTTTGCAAAGCCGACACAGTTTTAAAAACTTTTGAATGTCAGCTAAGTTACAAGCAGGGATTTGTAATGAAAGTAACTAAATTAAAATTATACCAAAAATACATGGGATACCGAAAAGAAAAGTAAATATTTCGATTCGTTATCCTACATTGACAAAGGGGGTAAAAGTGTAGAAGAACTGCCTCACCCCAAAAATGAAATGTGCCAGATGTTTTCGATGTATTTTGGGCTGCTGATAACGAATATCGCAATAAAATTTGGCGCTTGGAGGTATTGAAGCCGCTATTAAAAAAAAAAACGCTAAAAAACGTCATTTTTTTTTAGTTTCTTGCATTTATTTTGAAAAGTACGAGTCCGACAAAAAAATGTGTTAAACAAAAAAATGTAGGGCACGCAATTCTCTACAAAAAATGTTTTATATATTTTCTTCCTAATATGAAAAGTAAGCTCGTAAATGAGCGACGCTTTTTTGGAAATGCATATACATATATTGCCATAAATTATGCGTTTTATATTTATAAATTCTAAATAGCGGATTTTACTACAGAGTTTACAAAAATAATGTATTTCACCTTGTTTATGGAGTATGTTATCTTCTTTATTTTTCTATTTGATATTTTTTGTAGTCAGATTAGTAATTTGTAAGATAAAGGCAAAAAACTCGTAAAATCACGATTTTCTACAGATTGTTCAAGATATTTAAAGAAAACGATCAGCTGCGATATCGAGATTAGCCAGAAAATAGCCACCTTTGAAGCTTTGGAAGCTATTTTTGGATCCATTTTCAACAAACTTTTGCAACCTTCAAGCGAGGTGTGTAAGAATACAAATGAGCGACGAAAGTGTCCATAATATGTTTGAGCAAGTTGGTAAAAATGGGACGTTTCTTAAGAGTGACTGTAGGAGTGTTAAATGAGCGTGAAAAGCGTGAGAAAAGTGTTCCAACAGAGTTGACAAAGAGTGAATTTGGCCAAAAAAACGCTTAAGGTACGCTTAACAACTCCTCGATTTTTTGCTAATGAGCTAAGGAGTGTGTTAAGCGTATCATAAGCGTGAATTTGGACATTTTTACGCTCGCGTATCGCGTCACTAACGCTTCATTTTTTTCCAGGGTTCTCATGAGAGTCTCACTTGATTCTCATGAGAATCCTACCTAAATTTTTCACAGAGACGGCAAAGTGGGATGTGTTAAGATTGATGTCAATTAACATATCCGATTGATTTGAAATCCTAGCTGATCATTTAAGCGAGGTATTTCCAAAAATATATCGACGAGTATCAATAATGTAGTGTTTAGCGAAGAATATTGGTTTTTTTAAAAAAAGTTTCAGACAAAGGTTGCAGATTTTCAAATTTTGAACATTTGTTGAGTTATACTTTTTTTCTATTCTCAATAGTTTTTGAGAAAAATAAGTATTTGTGACGTAAATATGACAAATGCATAAAGCTTCATGAACTGTGTCACTAAATTACTAAGTGTTGTCGTTTTTCAACACTAATATACCAAAATAAAGTCATAGTAGTGAGGAATAAGTCACACAAATTTTATTTGCGAAATATTGACTTGTTGCATGGTGAGCCTCGTCCATTTTTAATTGCGGATGTCATGCAGATGGAATTTTCTAGCTAGAATTGATAATATGCAATCATGCAAATGTAACATGACTAAAATTAAAATATTTGAACTGTCCTTTTTAACAAAATCGCAATAAAGTATCAAAAAACGTAGAATTTTTAAGTTCCTTTTATTTCCGACGAAAGTTAACCTCGAATCGAAACATATTTTATGGAAAAGTTGTAGAGATTACAAAGATCTACAACTTTTATATACATCATTTTTCACATAACTCCAAATTTTCGAGATAAATAAAAACGTTTTTTCATTTGTAATTTTTTTCTCGCGAAAAAGGTAGTATTTTTAATTTCGTTGTTAGGGCCTTTTAGGCTAATGAAATCCTTATTTTAATGATGTCATTTTTTAGATCACAGAGTGACAAAACGTGCTGTTTTTTACATTAAATAACATGAATCAGATATCAAAATAACAAAAACTTAGTTGTCTGTCATATTCTAAATAAGGTGGTATAGATTACATTTTTTTATGATTAAAATTTATTTAAATATTCAATGTCCGGAATTACCCCTGTTTCTCTATTAAGCGTAAAGTAAGCGAGGAACCTTAGTCTGTATTTGTTGGCAACCTACAATACTGTTGAGTAACACTATTGTATCCGACTGAATCATATTGCCTGAATGGAAGCAACACTGACAAAATTAACCAATCAAAAGAATGTGTTTATTTTCCAGTTGTGACCACTGACTGCATTAAATTACTTTTATATACGGGGAATTTCACCAACCCGTGAACCTTACCCCTTCAGTTTTTGCTGCAAATTTTTTATGATTTCTTCATTGAACAAAAAACAATTGAAAAAAAAAACATAAAAATAATTATAATAAATATCAATAAAAAGAAAACCCTTCTCGAGAAATATCTGCAGAAATTCTCAAAATTCCCAAAATATGTACCAACTTTTTTGAAAATTTTTCCGAAAGTTTATCAGTTACAGCATTAATTGTGAGCGAAATAAATAGGAACTGAAATCAATTGATAATTGTAATTTAATTGTTTGAGACTTATAAAATGTCACTAGCAAACAATAATTCTGTTATAATTTTCTAAGTAATTAAAATCACATTATATTAAGGGGCTTCTAAACCGACACCATCGATGATGTCACTACCTATCCTAAAAATGCAAATTAAACAGAAACTCAAGATATTTTCAAACCCAAATATATTTTAGGGCCATTTTACGTATTTTTTATGAATGTATGGCAAATTTCAGCGGAATCGGTTCATAAACGAGCGCGAATTCGTGAGAATACATTTTTTGAGTAGTCAAACAGGTCGCGATGTTACCTACAAAATTTATTCTCAAAAATTCTCGTTTGTTATTGTTTTAATCGTTTGACGTATAGGTAAATAATGTAAATCACTGTAAAATCGCCCTAAAATAGTAATTCATTGTGAATTCTGCTTGAAATATATGCTTTTTAACGAAAATACGGTGACGGTAATAGCGAATTTGATAGAAGTTGCGAGTCGATATTTAGCACCCCATTAATGCATTGTGTATGGTTTATTTTTCATCGATATTTTAATTGAATACACCATCTTCAAAATCAGTTCTATGATATTAAATACACCTTTAAATTTGGAAATATTGTTTCGTTAGTCATTTATGGCGAGGAATCCAGTGGCGCTAGAATATAAGGGTAAGAAATTTTTTCGACCCATAAATTTTGGCTCAAAAAAAAATTGTTTTTTTGAAATAATGCTACTCCACTTTGCTAAATTAATTTAAATAATCAAAAAAATTAGGGTGAACATAAAAAGATATTTTCTAATTAATTATGCACGGATTTTAAAAAATTCAATATTTTCGAAAAAAAAAAAATTTTTCATGGAACAATTTTTTTAAGGTTCAAAAAACAAATTTTACATTTTTTATTCTAGCACCACTGAATTCCACGTTAAAAATTACATTACAGAAATAATTTTTTCGTCACCTACATTTTAGCGTGAAATCAAATTTATTTTTTCGAAAAAATGCTTCTCCAATTTTCTAAATTAATGTAAAAATTCAAAGAAATTAGGGTGCACATAAAAACACATTTTGTAAATAATTACGTATGGATTTAAAAAAATTCATTTTTTTGGATAAAATGTTCTATTTTAGGTCAAAAAATTCTTTAAACTTTTTATTCCAGCACCACTGAATTCCACGTCAAAAATCACTAAAGAAACAATTTTTTAAAATTTCTTTAATGTGCATTTCATAGAGCTGATTTTGAGGGTGGTTACTCTCCTTAATGCAGGTTAAAAAGTATACGTATACTTTTAGGGGAGAACGGGCGAATGTCGGACACTTAAGAAAAAATGAACTTTCCTAAATCATCAGTTTTAAAAGGTCACTTCCTGATTGGCGGACCGCTGACCGCCGTGCCCGAAGAGTCTCTCGTCACAATTTCCACCCACCGGTTAACTCGCTGGCAAGCCTGTCAACAAATGTGTGAGTACTTCTGGCGCTTATGGTCTGCGGATTATTTGCTCTCGCTGCAACATCGGTCGAAATGGAAATTCGAAAAGAAGCCCGTTGCGGTGGGTCAACTCGTTTTGGTAAAGCGTAATCAACTGCCACCATCGAAGTGGCCTTTAGCTAGGGTTCTTAAGTGTCACCCGGGTGCCGACGGTCTTCCGCGGGTAGTTACGCTACGCTTAGCTAACTCCGAACTTGTACGTCCGATAACGCAAATATCAATGTTGCCAATCGATTTAGATTAAGTTAGTTGCGAGCACTTCGTCGCTCACGGGGGGCGGAATGTTCGAATTTATAATTCTATTCCCGCGAACAACACAAGCGGTCTCTATTATTGTTAAAGTCCCTGTTATTATTACATCCGGCATCATTAGTGCCCTCTATCAAATTATTGTTTCCGTTTTTGGTTTTCCGATGCGACACGTTTCAGTTGCGATTTCGTCTTCATACGATCGACCACGCTAGTCCGAAGCAATTATTCCCTTTTCCAGCGCGTCGGTAAAGATTTCGCGAGCATTCGGCATTTTACCGGTGTTGTGTTACAAATTTTGTTGGTAAATAATTCAGAACCCATTTAATTGTATCAATTCAAAGAATAGAAAATAAGAATTTACGATTCACACCGGGAGTGTTATTTATTCTCCGCATGTGCAAAATCCTAAGAATCCTGGACTACAAATTCCTACGTTTGCGGATAAGGTTTACGGCGCAAACAACGCCCTTGATACAAAAACAACTATTCTGTCATGTATACTTAGAAACATTTAATCATCAAATAAGTATACCATCTTGTTTTATGCATTTAATGAAAAGGTACCAATGTAAGTCATTAACCCCATGTTTGGGGTAATATCGGACTTCGTGTGAGTAATCATAGATAATACTCACATATTAATAAAATAAACTTAAAAACGTTATGACTGTAATTTTATCGAATTTGATGCTTTTCCCGTGGTTCTTTTTCTATTTCTAGGCACCTACAATAGAATTGCAGAAAAAAAACAAACAAAATACTCAATACATGTTATAACCTCTTTCTTTAAGATCAAAAAATTCTCGTCGCCTTTATGCAAGAACGTCGCTTTTCGGGATTTAGTTTTAAAAACGCCGCATGTATGAATTTGTAGCAAGAATGCCCGATATCGGTAATCATGGCATAAACATAAGTTTACTTGCCAAATCTTCATTTCATGATAATTTTAGAATTACAATTGTTTTGTTTACAATTTAATTTGTTTGGTGCATAAATTAATGCTAATTAAATAACAAGTACAGTTGTAGTTAATACTACGAATTTTTTTTATAGTATTCGCCGCTTATACTGAGATAGCCCCCTCGGCAACCGCCTTTGAGGGGGGGGGGGGCAGTCTGTGCCTCAGAATGCCCTGCGCTGATGTCTTGGGTCCTTAAGCACGGCCGATGTCGTTGCCTCTTCTTTCCTCTTCTCTTCTGATGGAATTCTGCCTGTCGATAATGGGCGATGGTAACCACGACGTCCCACCCTTCCTGTAAGGAGAGCAGACATTCCCCAATACCCTGAGGTGGGACAGTTCCACCTCCCGACTGTCGGAACTGTTCCGGCAAAAATTGTGTTTGTTGTCAGTTTTTTCAAGATAGCGGTTTCAATATGCACGATCGCCAAATTTTATTATCATACTCGTAATCCGAAGGCAAAAATACAGTTGTTCTGCAGTTATACCGTTTTTTGTTTTTACCGAATGTTCAAAATTTCTGATGATTTTAATCTCATCCGCAAGCGTCCAGTTATTCGAATACAAACATCCTTCCCGGCAATATCGATTTGGGTTTTCAACTGTAACCGACCACGTGTTCAATGTGAAGCACTCGACATTCACATGATCACCAATTGTCTCGTTGGGGAAGATGCCCCTAAAATAAATAAACTTTAAAATTCAATTTACAGGGGAACCAGACCTGAAAATTAATTTTTGCGCTTCAGAAAAAAAATATTCGCCATGGAGTATATCTCGCATGCGCTATTGCAACAACACCCTGTATAAATAGCTAAGAAGACATTACTGTTTATAGTTAAGGTAGTAAATAAACAAATATAAAAAAAAGTCCGTTTTTTTCGAAGAAATTTATTATTGACAATGTTTTTCGTAATAATTGCTTAAAATTTTTAACTCAGGATTTTCGGGGTTCCTGATTACTACATTTTGAACATAAAATGATTATTTCATGATCGAATAGCCATTTTCTCAGCCTGGTTATTTTACAAACCCTAATCAGGTGTCAGTGCGGCGTCTTGTTTAGAAATGCCTACTTATTAGAAACTGATTCAGCTCTCATAAGGATAGCCGTGAATGTAACGGGATAAAGCAATACTATCAGGTACTCTCGAACATACCTTAATTAATTTTAACGTCGAAGTAATGATATAGGCGAAAAATAAGAGGAATCATAATTTCCATCGTTGCATTGCGAAAAGTTTCCACGTGTCATGTAATCACTTTTCTTTAGAACCGCACAGATGGTCTATTGATAAGCATACTTACAAAAATGGAAACAAACAATTCTAGAGCAGTAGAGGAAAAGTCTAAAACTAAACCTACTAATAATAAAAAACCTCCTATAATTTTTAAAACTCGACCAGCCCGGAAATGAAATAAAATGTAATTATGTAATAAATTTCTATCTAAACCCATTATATTTATTGTATTTTATTCAACGATATAATTCTCAAACCAACAAGTATCTGAATGCATACCAATACAATCATTTCAGTACTTTTTAATTTATAAATTTTACATTAAAATTGATAATCGCATGAAGAAATTTCTCAAATGAAAGCACATTATTGATGTGCAGCTTAGTTAGTGTTCAGATTTTCGAAATTTAATATGGCCGTTTCAAAATAGCGGCTCCAAAATGTCGAACGTCACCTCTACATTTTAAGAGTTAAGATCACTAATACGAAATTTCTCAGATGATAATTTTCACTCTTCAGCGTTTCTTAAAAAATGAAGCACACTGCGTCATTTGTTACGTTTTAATCTATGTTACGACATATCAAAATTCCAATAATGTGCTTAATACATAAAACTTGTTTGATTTTATGACTCAAAATTGAAAGGCTTCGCGGATTTGACCATATACCAGTCCAATCCAAGTAACTGTCAAATCAAAATTGTATTAACTTTATAGTTATTGAATATAATTTTTATCTTTCCTTTTTACTTTTACCCTTTTTCGTTGTTAGTTTCATTACTAGTTGAGATTATAAATGTTTCAACAAGGCCTAAACGTTTGAGAATCTTAGCGATTACGACGGAAGGTGTGTCAAATGTTTAGAAATTTCCAAACTATGGCATTTTAACATCTGATGCAATTGGTAGGTTTAAGTCGATAATTATTTTATTTTAAGTTTTAAATGCATCTACGTTCTGAAAAATGCATACATTTATAATAAAAATATATCAACTTAAGAAATATAATGCTATTGATGTATACTGGACTGATAAAACACATAATAATATATTACATATATTAATGTAAGCATCTAAATAAGATATTCTATTGTTTTCAGTGCAAGCTTATTATAAACAAATTACTAAAGGAATCAGAAGCATTATTTCGTTATATGCAATGTGATAACTCTTCTATTCTAAGACTTCTCGGAGAAAAACACGATTTAACGGCTGATAATGTAATTCTCCATCTTCGAATTACAGAAAAAAATATAGAGATTATGTTGAATAAAGTATACTGGATTGATCAAACGCATAAAAATAACATGCGCCTCGACCATAGGGAACTCCTTACCTTTTTTGACGCTATTTCTACGGAACCATGTGCACTGTAAGTAAAATTTTAAAAAATAATTATACTTGACCTGGTCTATGAAAAGGTACTTACGTGCGAAAAAAAAAAGTTTTAGAGAAAACAAGTAGTGAATTTAACAAAAACTGTTTTTTTTTTCATTTTCATACTGACCTTTCTCTTTACTTTTGGCAAACTTTTAAACAAATTATGATTTTCCGGATTATGTATACGCATACATACACACATACACACGTCCCCACGCACGACCAAAATATCATAAAAATAATCGAATGCACATCGGAAATATTGCTGATCAGTTCTTGGAAACCCTGTATGTTCTGTGGGTGTCCGCAATGTACCGCAGAATATTAATAGAAAGAAAAACTGGAACGGAAAGTCCTTGCGTATTCCTCTTTCGGCTGAATATATTTCCAGTAGGAAACGTTAAAAATTCGTGTACTTGAGCCACCTTGCTTGCAGATCAATACCTGAATCGAATTAGCCGGTAAAATTAAAAATTCTCCGGCATGTCAACTTAATACTTTCTGGCATTGTAGGAGAGCTCTTGGTAACAGTTAGGCTCTAGGACTGAAACAGCTGCTCTGGATCTACCAACAGATTGTCTTACCAAGGATTACCTATGCCGCGCAAATTTGGTGGCAGAGGACAGAAAAGACCCAAGTTCAACAAAAATTGAACAGGGTACAGGCTATGTTCCTCAGGGGCATTTGCTCAGTAAGCAAGAGTGCACCCATAGCCTCAATGAGGTCCATGGCTCAGGCAGTAAAATGCGAAGCCATGAGAACCGAGTATAGACTCAAGTGCTTGGGAAGTTTGACAGGTAAGCAAGATTGGTTTAACAATCTTTTTCGAGAAAGTCCGATATGTGGTACCAACCACAAGATAAGACCAGGCACACTACACGGGGAAAACAACTTTAAGGTTTGCTTCCCCAATAGGGACAACTGGAAAAATAAATCAGCAATACCTAGGAATGGCATCACCTGGTTCACAGATGGTCCAAAACCAACCAGGGTGTAGGCGCAGGATACTGCGGACCGAAGCTGCGAGAGAACTTTTCCCTCAAGCTCAACAAAGTTAACACTGTTTTCCAAGGAGAGGTGGCGGCAATCCTCAAGTGTGTCGAGACCCTCATGGAGAAGGAAGTGACAAATAAAACGATATAGATATGCTCGGAGAGCCAAGCCATTGAGAGCGTTAGACAATCCAGTCGTCAAATCAGCTTTAGTCAGAGATACCAAGACCTGCCTACGTAACCTGGCTATAAGAAACAAACTCAGTCTGACCTGGATACCTGGCCATATGGGCTGGAAAGGAAATGAAAGAGCGGACACCCTTGCCAAGTTGGGAATAATTAATGGAACTGACTTGACTGGAGGGTGGCACTGCCATTTCAAGGAATCAACCTGCTGGAGAGACAAATGAAATCCCAACAGGTTACAGAGTGGATTAAAAACAAAGAATGCAGCACAACCAAAAGACTTGCAGGAGAGCTGCAGGCGCACCGATGGGCTGAAAAACTGATCGAATTAGATACCACAGAAATAAGAATCTCCATCGTAATCCTAACCGGATATGGAAATTTAAATAAGCACAGTCACACTGTAGGAAGGAAACCTTCACCGATGTGCACTAGATGTGATGAAAATAAGGAAGAATCATCCATTCACTTCCTATGCGAGTGCCCTGTCCTGATGGATGCTCGAAGGAGATACCTGGACTCTCCATTTGTGAGCAAGGAAGAAGTCAGGAAGCGGAATCTCGGAAAACTTTTGAGATTCTGCAAAGCAGTTGGATATCCAATGGAACCCTGAATAGCATCAGGAATAGCATACAAAGGCAAACGGCTAAGTGTGCTGATTTCTGAGGTTCACCCCGAACCTGATGAAGATATACCACTACCAATACCAATACCAATACCAATACCAATACCAATGTTAACTTAATTCTTGCCACTATACGTAACCGAAACGGTCCAGTACATTTTTCAATCAATAGCGTAAACTTGACCGATTTACGAAGTTAAGTTTTGGTGACGAATACATGTAATACAATAATTAACCTTTGTAACACGATGGTTACAGTGCCCTTCATTCTGGCCGCCTAGTCGGTAGTTTTGAGACCAGTAACATACCGACCACCCGGCCGGTATATTTTCGAAACCTGCCGTCGATAACTGTCGGCTCGTTGATTTTAGGAACGGCCCACAGGGAAGCGCTGCGACACCGCCAACGACGGTTATCTAGTTAGTATTCTCTGGAGCGCGAGTGCGAGCAGACCTTCTTTTTCAGGAAGGTATTTTGACGCGACGAAACCGTTTGAGTTTGAATTTCTCCGAGGCTAAGACCGCGACAGGAGGAATTCCCCGGAATTGCCGAGTAAGTAACGGGCGATTCGTTAAGGTCAACAGCAAAACCTCCGAAGGATTATCCTGGGCCTATCCAGAGACCCAACGTTGTCCCTGCAAGGAACATATAAGAGCGGCGTCATATACGAGACGGAGAAAGAGAGAGTGAGAGAGTTCGTGGAAGAGTCGTCACTTTGGAAGCAACAGATCGAGTGGCGTAAGTGGCTCCTGGCCTGAGTGGACGAAGGAATAAATCTTTCTAGTTTTCCTTATATATTCCCGGTTTTGAGATATATATATATATATATATATATACCGTCTCAGGTCAGGAGACTGGCGTTTTCACTCATGCGGCGCCAGGTAGAGGCCCGCCGATGTCGTAATGCGCGAACTCGGCTGACGCGGGGTCTTTCCGCGATCCGCTCTTGAACCTTTGCCTCCTACCGTACCTGAAAGGTCAGGAACACGAAAATAGACGCGCTAACTATACATATATATACGTTTCTTGTATATTATTGATTCCTGTTTCCTTCCCCGGTTAGAATTCATCCTAATCCCCAGCGCCGCCGATGAGACAAGGTGTAGTGCGTGGCACCTTAGCGCGTCTATTTTCGTGTTCCTGACCTTTCAGGCACGGTAGGAGGCGAGAGTTCGAGAGCGGGTCGCGGAAAGACCCCGCGTTAGCCGAGCTCGCGCATTACGACATCGTCGGGCCTCTACCTGGCGCCGCGTGAGTGAAAACGCGAAAGTCTCCTGACCTGAGACGGTAGTCAGCCTCGAGACGGTGGTCGTAAAGCGCCGGAAAGCTTAAAGAACCTAAAAGACCTTAAAGAACGTCATTACAGGTTATGTCCGAAAAATGTGTTGCCACAGACAAAGACATCATGAATTGGCAACATTTGCGAAAATTTCAGACTCGCCAAAATGACGTTTCGAATATGTATGAATAACGTGAAAAAATATGCTTGGTACCGGGGACTACTTCTTATTGTACCTAGGATAGAGGATAGGAATTATCCCTCGCTTTACTGACTTTTAGTCGATTCGCTGGTAGGCTCTAGGCTGTATAGGTAGGAAACATAACTAGTCAAGACAAGACAAGACAAGACAGAAGCAGAGAAAGTCACCCAAAGTGCTCCCCGCAGAACGACTGCATCGCATTTGTAAAATGGCCTAAGAACACTGCGGAAAAAGCAGACTGATGTAGGTAGTAACCTCATCATCATGGACAAATAATATTAAAGCACCTGTCTACTGCTCAACAGTTGAAAAAATTAGTCTATAAAGTGCATCGTTGGGAAACCGCTCATTTAGGTGATGGGATCCATTTCAAATCATGCAAAGAGTTAGAGTGGAATTAATCGGCGATAAAGTATGTTTTTCTTCAAATAAAATAAAGCGACATGTATTTTACCATTTTTTTAAATAATTTGTTTTCACTGAGTTATGAATTTTTGAAGTGTTAAGGTCAAGAATGAAAATGTAGTAAAATTACGGGACAGAAAATAAAAAATTAACGTATTTTCTTTATAAATGCTAACATTCCATTTTCTCCTTTTGGCTTTCATAGAGAATTTCGTATTCTTGAAACCTACACTAAACAAATTTCGAAAGGTTTAATTTTCTATTTGCTGGACTATTTTTCAGTTTGGACTTTTCATTGTTCGCCTGGAGCCCGACAAAATTTGTTGTGGTTGTGGGTTTTTTATTCATTGGTTTTCCACATCTATACTGGATTTCAGTTCCTTTAGTACGTAAGGAGTCCTTATAATACAATTTCGAATCGGATGAGGTACAATAACGAAAGCTATTTCGAGCTCAAATTTTCTAATTTTCGCCCTTGAGAGTACCTGTAGTTTTAATGCGGTTGACTGTTGCGCTTGTAATTCATTTCCTGGCGGTTGGTAATGTCGGGAATTTCCTAAATGCCGCTGTAACCATATGCGTTACCTGGTGAACAATTGTGAGTCGTTCTGCGAATGTGCACTAGGGCTCTCGTGTGTAACGTGCGAATAAAAAAGTCGACTGCGTGCATCCATCGATTCAAGTACTCTCACCTCGACGATCCCCTCTTCGGGCCGCTCGCATCGATCGCGATTCCGTATGTGTGAGAGCTTGTGCAGATAAAAGTGCTTTCACCTATATGTTTTGACAACGTGTCGCCCGTTCCAGACGAATACAAATTATATGCAAAT
This sequence comes from Trichopria drosophilae, assembly GCA_030407085.1. Lineage (NCBI taxonomy): Eukaryota > Metazoa > Arthropoda > Insecta > Hymenoptera > Diapriidae > Trichopria > Trichopria drosophilae. Next base: position 104,065,586 of record CM059583.1, on the reverse strand, counting down.
CAATAAAATAAAAAATATATAATAAAACAAACGCCCACTCGTTTCTCTACACTCTTCAATCCTGAGTTCAACGAGTCGTTCTAGAAGATGTTCTTCGACATCCTTCAAGACGGACATTTTTATATTGACGCAAAAACGAACAGCCACTATTTTTGAATTATAAAATTTTTCTCGCTGCCTGTGCCACATAATGCACGAATTTCGATTTCTTCGATTATAATTGGTGCTTCTGGGCATGTTATTTTTTTCTTTGTGACCGGTACTTTCCTCACTTATGACAAAATCTCTGGGATCCTCGAAAATTGATTGGATTCCCACATTTTGCACCTTACTTCTATTCTTCCACGTCTTAATGTCTGTCCCTCTATCCTCAATGCCTCCAGGATGTTTATTTCCTTGAACTTGGCGGTGGGGAGCACATTTTTGTTGATTCCTATGTGGACTTCGCTACGAGGGTTGTTGTTTTTCTCCTCTAACGGCTTCATTTTCGAATTTACATTGAGCATTTTGAGTTTCATATGAGGTCGTTTTCCGCCATACAACTTTTTTTCTGTAGAGATTCGCCTTCTTTCCATCTGAATCGTCATCTTATCATTGGAACATATCCAATAAATTACCATACATATATTTGGATATCTTGATTCACGAATGCATTCTTAAATTCCTGTTCGAAATGTCGCCTGCTCGTCTAGCACCCTTTGGCGTGCACGCGCAAAAAGAACTAGACCCCAACCTTGAGACAAGACACTGGGAACTCGGGGGCCGCGGGGTCGCATCGTTTTCACAACGAGACCTGGCCGGGGCGGTCGGTGTTAGTTCATTCGCTGGGGCACTGGTGCGTTAAGGAAAATAATCCGCCTCTGATCAGTGGAGATCGGTGTACGTGCAGCACCAGAAAAAACTGGTAGTCATTGCCGCGCAAGCTTGTAACACAAAAAAAGGAAGAAATCATTTTTTATAAATAAGTCCAAAAAATGTACTTTTAGATATAAATAGTGATTATTAAACTGCAAAAATGAAAATATTGATCAATCTGAGAATAAAGTACAGGAAAATTACCTAAAAATTTTGTTTAAAAATTACATTTCTCGCTCCCGAAGGTAGGTAAGCCGAGCACCGATTCGCCCCGCCTTCCTCTATACTATAATAGATATATTAAATTTATACTATACACACTATATACAATTAAATTTTGGTAACAAAATATTTAATAGTGAATGAGTAATCAACACAGTAATCAAACTCACTCGGGTGTTAGACACCAACGATGCACCTCATGGAATTCATTTCAAAACATGCAACGTTATATATATTACGATGGAGTAAATTTTGCAACCTCGTTAGGGCAGTGGTTTTTTCGATAGTTCTAATGGTCCAGATTACTGTGGGAAGTATAAAAAATTAAGTGTAAAACTTTTTTTAGAAATATCCTACATTTGCGCAATCCCCGCCAAAACCCTATTGGTGGGGTGTTTCTGTTTTTATTTTACTCTAATTTCGCCAATTTTTAAAATCATTTTTTTTTAAATTACTGGAGCTCGTGAGAAATTGGTAAATACGGTAATTTTTGAGAAAATTGTTAACAAAATTAAAATATTTAAATTTTTCTCTCAACAAAATTTTTTTCTCAACAAAATTTTTTTTTATATTCTTTGGGCCATTCTGTACAAGAAATGCGAATTTTTGATTATCAAAGTTGCAAAAGTTTCAAATGTTTATAACGATTCCGGTAATTAACTACTAGTTTTTGGGAATCGTAAACATCATAAAAATTAAAATAGGTCAATATCGTCAATTTATAGATTGGAATCATTGGGTGCTGAAATTAAAAAGGTTTTTACATTACATTATATTTTTTGTTATTTAATTAATTTTATAATTTCATCATGAACTATACAAATAATCCAAGTCGTCCATAAACAATTTATTACACTCTCATAATACATAATACGAGTCATAAAAATAACAGTGATCGAGTCTTCTGTACTATGCGTAAATTGTCTTAGTCATTGAAATTTTGTCAGTTATCGTTAAATGCGGAATAACTTACGCGGACAGGAATAAATTACGCGGGAATAAATAAAAGGGACGAGAATATCTCGGTCACACATTCACTGCATACATAGACACATACATTCACTAACATAACATATTTTTTTTATATGACATACAAGAAAAATATACACAATATTATTTTGTCTGTTATTACGAATGGAAGAGAAAGAGGCTTACGTAATGTTCCTTGGGGCGTCCTTCATTCTTCCAATTTTGTTTCTGCTCCATCCGTCTCGTTGATATAATTATTCGGCTGCTGTCACTGCGTGATGCCAGGATTTGGTGTGACAACACTCCCTCGCATCAACGAAGGAGAGGACCAGCAGCCTCGTGTTTGCTTGGAACGGGACGAACGGAGTTACGCCGTCGTTCCGTAATATTCCTCTTGTTTAAAAATTGGTCATTGCCGCCTCCTCGAATTTTGTATAGTTCCTGGCTGTTGAATCTTTGTGTGGGCCCACTTTGAGTTTCTGGAGCAGCCAGGACCTCCGGGAAGATGTTTGGATAGGCGGCGAGTCGTCCAGGAGAAGTCGAAGAAGAAGTCATGAAGAAGAAGAAGGATACCTACCGATGCCAGCTCTTATAATACTTCGATAGGTATCCCCGTGTCCAATAATGTCGCCGAGTTCCTTTTTCACGGTGGACAATCTGGACGGGAACTATCAAACATTCAAATGTCATTTAATTGACTTGAATTTGACAACCCGCCCCTCATTTGAATTTGGAGCGCATGCGTGCCATCGCGGCGACACATGCAGCTCCGAGCTTTGAACTCGGCCCGTCGTTGCCCACTCTCCATATCTGCGCGGCCAGGGCGCCGTTGCCCCTCTTCTGCGCGGCCAAGGCGCCGTTGCCCCTCTTCTGCGCATGTAGAGGCGCACCAGCGCCAGCGCCTCGTCGTTGCGCGCATGGCTAAATCCGCGCTCCCGCGCGCCGATCCCACGTGGGATTGGGATCAACATGGCCTACCGGCCGGTGAAAGCGCGCATCGCGTCCTCTGGATATTCTTCCTTTTTTGTGTCCCCTCGTTATTTAGCTTGCCAGCGCATAATCCGTGAATTCTACATAAGCTGGCAAGCACGTCAATATCATTTTCGAAACGGTCCTCTTTCTCTCCGTCGCTCTTTCTCTTCCGCGCGCGATTCGTTTGAACGATTCGCTACAACTTTAACAATTAGTTCCGAAAATATGAATCTTACGTAAAATCCAAAACACATATATGTGTTTGTGTTGTTTACTGCTCTTTTTTCTCTTTACGTAGGAAATCGTTTTTGCTGCAGTTGTTTGCGAACTATACATCCTTTGCAGCAGATTTCCATTACAATTTGCACATTTAATATCTTTTATTCTTTCTTTAATAAGACACTCACTATTAAACCAGACTACAGACCGGATTTTTATAACAATAGTTTTTCGTGTGTCCAAATTCTTGGTATTTAATGCATTGAGGAATATTATGTTTCTTTCGAGGTGCTTCGAATTTGACAATTAAATTTAGCAGTTTATCTATATCGTATTCTTGTTTATTGTTTTCATTTGGCTCAATTTCTACGAAGAATAGTGCTGCGGTATCTGTGTGTTGTTTTGAAGAATATTAGTAATTCTTAATACCTTATGATTAAATTTTTCAATTTCATTTTTAAGCTCATTTAGATCAACCGATGGATGCATATTTCGTAATACTACTTTAAAAGCTTTATCATGCTTTCGTTGGTACGTGTAAAACTGCGCATTTTTATTTTTTAGAGCTTCTATTATTTGAAGAAATTTTTCTGCCACGTACGGTTGGATTTTAACTTCGTTATTCGATAACACTTTTAGAGTATAGTTTTGACCAGCTATTTCATTTAATAAATCTTTAAGCGGATTTAGATTACAAACTCTCTCCACTCACACTCCACTCACAAATATTGGCGGTGATTTTATTGTTTTTTTTCTTTTCGTAAATTATCCTTAGCGGCGGTTGATCTATTGTCAATTTGTTCATCTTGCAGATCTTGATATTTATTACTGATCTCTACACTGGTCCAAGCCAATAGTCTGTTATTGTAGTTTGTCTTCTTTTATTGACTTTTTGTTGTAGTCCTGGGCTGCTTCTTATTCTTTTGCATTTGGCAATTGTCCGGTTTTCACTATCATTTAGTATTATATTTTCACTCGTTAATGACTGGTTTTGCATAGGATCGTTTATTCGGTCGGCGATATTGGCCACGACTTTATTTTTCACAGAATAATATTTTATTTTATCGGGAACAATTATTTAGTTATTCAATTCAGTTACTTAATGCACAATACTGCTGGATACTACAGGATGTAACAAGTCCCAAATCGGCTTCTATTTACATTAGTAGCAACCGTACCCGTCAACGGTTTATGCGGGACTGAACCTAATGAGTTAATGAACTGAAACCGAGAAACCTAAACCAAGTTACGTGACCCGAAGAAACCCACCCAAGTTATTTAACCCGAAAATGTTGTATAGCTAGAAGTAAGCTTACCCAAGTTACTTAACCCGAAGCAATATAACCAAAGCAATTTAACCCAAAGGTACCTAATCATTGATACTTAATCCGAAGCTACCTTACCTCACTAATTTAAACTGAAGCAACCTAACCTCTTTATCGTTATAAGAAAATATACTGACTCTTTTACAATTTTTATGAGCCCAGTCAACAAGTTTCTCGAACGAAAGAATAGCATCGTTAGGTTTGCAAAGTAGACTAGCTCGTACAGCTTCTTTTTTAAATACGGCACCTACACCGTCTGAAGCCCCTTTGCTATGTGCAGTGCCATGAAAGTGCCATTCCTGTGATACACCAAAACCAGCTTCGTTATACGTAAGATTGATCATTGGGTACTTATTTTTAAAATGTTGTTTAGCATCGTCACTAAGGTTGATCACTTTTTTAAATTCAGAAATATTTTTTTTTAATTCCGGAATCAGCATCTTCTGTGCAGTATATACTGCAGCAGTATCATGGAGTGTACTGTTGGAGAGAAAAAAAACTTTTATATTGAAGTGTTGACTATATTTTGTAATAACACACGATTGGAATAACGGTGCATTATTAAAATGAAATGCTTTTGAAGCTGTAACGTTGTATTTTTCTTTATTTATTTTAAAAAATACATAGACATAAAATTACTGTAATTACACACAAATTTCTATTCTCGGACGCGACCCAAAAATGCGATTTCCGCTGAACTGGTATGATTATTCTCCTCCTCGGCCCACGTTGCCGGAAGTGGAAATTCCCGTTCTTACCTTCCTTGTCACCTCTCCCTACTCCTCGCTATTTTCCTTGCAACCCACGTCAACTCGCCACATCCGGTCTACTAATTAATTTAAAAAAAAAAAACGATCTTTCGACTCTACGTTAGTCGCTCGCCACTTCTGGTTTAATAATTAATTATTTTAATTATTTAACAGACAACAAAAAAATGTCTCCCGTGTCTATCTCCCCACTTTCCGTCTACTCATTAATTAAAAAAATATTTTTTTTTTTATTTTTCATTAATTTTTGCCACTTCCGATCCGATAATACGTCACCTCACTCACCCACAGACAACCAAAAAAAAAATAACACGTGTCTCCCGTGCCTCTCTCGCCACTTCCGGTCCGAATTATTCTAATTTTATCACCCGATTTTTATTCCTTTAATTGCTCGGCTATGCCGCCTTACCTTTTCTTTCTTTTTTCTCTCTTCCGGTCTCTCTCTTTCCCTCGCCGTATCAGCCTGTCTCTCTCTTTCTCGCTACTTTCTTTTTTTTTCTGTCTCTCTCTCTCTCCTCTCTCACTACTCTCTTCTACCCTCTTTCATTCCAACCACGAAGTTTTACCCTTTCGCAATCGCGGTCACGAACGTACTAAATTTGAAAATTGTAATCGGTACTGACCGATGACGATTTTCCACCTCTCTCGCTAATTTCCTTTATATTTTGAATACTTAAATGGGTGCGTAATATAACGCGCTAGTGTGTGTAGCGCCTGTATACATACACACGCGCGTGGTCAGCTAGCCGATCGTCGCCTCTCTGTCGCACGATGGGAGACGCCGTCGCCGACACTACAAACCGGCGATCGACGGGAGAGATCGAGCGTCCTTCTCTTACCACTACTCGGGCCGGCGCAACTCGCATGCCTCTCGCTCCCACTGCCGAGAAAGAACTTGCCGTTCTTACGACGCGTATTATTATTGCCTACTTATAATTATCATTCTATCAATTTTATCGTTAGATAATATCGTGACTTTGTCACAAAGCAGCTCGCGCAACGTATTTATAATTCTCTGAAAAGTCTAATACGACAAGAACTTCTCCACTTTTTAAATGATCCTTTCTTTCCTGGTAGTATTGCGATTGTTATTTTGCAATGAACGAATGAGGTTTCAGTGTCTCCAGTTTGTCACAGAATTAATCCAGAAATTCTGACGCAGGATGAGTTCGTGTATAAAAGGTTGATCTGTCAGTATTTGTCCATATACTCCATGTTGTGCACATTTTTCTCCTCTGAAAGTTTTATCAAAAACTGTTGTATTTCTATAGCACCGCGAGATGTCTTGCAATTTCCAATAAAACAATTTGCTTCATGATTTTTGCAAACGATTTGCTTTAAGCAATTCTTATAATCGCATAAGATTAGGTTCAATCTCTCGTGAGTTTTTGAAAATTGACAGTGTGAACCATCAATTTGCAATTCTGAATTGTTGAATACAGACACGAACGGAATGCGCAAACTTACTAAAACTGACTAGATAATCAGGATAATATTTACTATAAATGTCATACAACTTTTTATGTCTGCAAGGAGAAGTCTTTTTTGAACCAATTCTCTGCCCATGTCAGTTTTTACCGATAAAACATCTTTCATACCTGGCATGATCCTGCTACTTTCTTCATTGTTATAAAAATCTTTCTTAAAAGTGCTTTCGGGCAATGGTTTACCAGTTTTAGAAATTGTTTGCGCCAAAAAACCATTAGCAGCTTTAAGTTCTTTACTTTTCTTTGCATACCGCTTCGAATACTTGAATTCCTCCGCAATTTTAGTAAGGATCCATGTATCAGGTAATATAGTAAGAATTGTTATTCGAAAAGGATCATTAATTCCAAGAGAAGAACATTTATTTTTCAGCCCATTTAACATGTATTCTAACTGGGTAGCTCTTTGTGACTCTATAGTCGGTTCTGTTTCACTGGAATTTAATGAAGAGAAATCGTGGATTTTTTATGTTCCTACGTTATTTACAGACTTTAGCACTGTCTGGTAAATCAGGAAATTTTCTTTTCATGGATTCAGGAATGTATCGAAGCTGTTTCCCTTTGTGACATTTTCCGTTGTAGGGATTACAACATCTATCACAGTGCAAAGTGGACATTTTCAGATTCCGATTGTAAGATCTACGATCAAAAATAATACGGAACGTGTAACCGAAAAATGTTAATTACATGTTCCTTAAATTCTTAAAGGAAAATACGTCGAAACATTAGCTTATTGATATTCAACATTCTGACGCATTTAGCAGTAAATATACGTCCAAACAAGGTTTTTAACGTGGCCTGATAATTTTGGTTATAGCTTTCGATTGGTGCAGTTTTGAAGGATGTTCGACTCCTCAAAGTAAAGCTGAAGACTTGCGAGAAATTTTGCCTGAATGATGGTTTGTTGCTTATTTCTTATTTAATACAAATTTTTTATTTCTGACATCAAATTCGTGATCATTGACCGCAAAAACATAGTAAGTAATGTTATTAATTTTCCTGATATGTAAAATAGAAAACCTGCATTCGGGAATGGAAAGTCCAGTAAAATGATTGCGCCAGAGGGTTCAAAGATTCAGATGTGTTAATGTTTATAACACCTATTTCTTTTTAAAATTGCGCTACATAGTTCTAAAAATTTAAACAACTTATCCAGCATGTACATTTCTTTCATTTTGAACCATATTACATTTTTCAAAATCCATATGACATATATTATTCTAATTATAATTAATGTGCGTCTATTTTCAGCAAAAAATATTAAAAATAGCGGAAGAAAATTCAATGAAAAATTAATTTCTTAATTTTTTTTATACACAGATGCAAAAAACAATCAATCCATTTTACTCATAGTTTGATTTGCACAAAATAAAACTGTACGAAAATTTTCATTTAGTTAAAAAATAAACATTCAACGTAGTGGACAATTTTTTAATTATCGATAAGATACAGAACAAATTAATTCATTTTTATGGGCGAGGTTTTGAAAGAATTCTTCTATCATTAATTTTTTTGATTTGATTTATTTCTTTGACCCCACAGTCACAAGGACCACTAGGAGGCCGAGTAACATGTTCGTAACAATATACAATAAAAGTAAGAGTGCGCTCATTCCAAACGTGGAATAGCAGATTAAATTACAGCGCGAGATGTTTTTCAAACAGAGCTAATAAAACATTTACATCGCTTTCGAATAAATCAATGTTGGCACTCACAGCATTAATAGAATTAAATAACTCAAACATGAGATTTAAGGGGTAGTACTTCACATAATTTGTTCTCGCACAAGTTAACGTTAGGGCCTGCACATGCCTCCCCTACGGGCACGAAGAACCCAAATGTTGCTAAAACGTTTTTAGAATGTTCCAGAAACGTCCCTATAACGTTATATGTCTGCAACATGGATGAAACGTTTATAAAACGTTCCGTAAAAGTTGCAGACATATAACGTTTTAGGAACGTTTCTGGAACATTCTAAAAACGTTTTAGAAACATTTGGGTTCTTCGTGCCGGTTGGGTCAAATCCCTGGGCTGAGAGCGCACGTTAATCATATCTCGAAGTTCCCTACAATCAATCAAATCCTGCGCAAGTTTTACAAAAAAAGAGAAAGCTGCGAATTTTCTACGGCTAGCCAACGACTGGAAACCTGTCGTCTGGAGTAACGCTAGATGATTTGTACAACGTGGTGGATATACACCTGTCTTGTAGAAAACTAGAAGTTTAAGAAGCCTATGTTGGATGGCCTCAAGTTGTTGAACGTAAGTGACTTCATGAGGTGACCAAACCACATTAGCATACTCCAAACGACTACGCACAAAAGCACGGTACAAAGTTTCAATGACCATACTACTACTAAATGGTCTAGCTAGACGAACAATGAAGTGGTAGCAACGAAGCGCCGCTGATACAGTATTTTCAATGTGCAACTTAAAACGCAATTTGCAGTCAAAGGTAACCCCAAGATCCACTTTGATATTCGACCTGGTTAAGCCGCGCCCATCTAACGAGTAATTAAACAGAACTGGACAACGTTTATTCGTAAAGGAAACCACTTCGCATTTAGAAATATTTAGGCCCAATCTGTTGGCAGCGCACCACTCAGAAAGTTGCACTAGTCAGTGCTGCAAAAACAAGCAATCGCCAACCGAGTCAATTTCCGCAAATAATTTCGCGTCATCCGCAAAAAGAAGGGACCTGCAGTCCACTGTAGAGGGCAAGTCATTTATATAAATTAAAAATAGAAGCGGACCGAGAATCGAACCCTGAGGCAACCCAGAAGACTGAAGATAAGAAAATGAGACATGTCCTTCACAGTGGACCGAGTGTTCCCAATCCAGAAGGTATGGCCAAAGGATGTTTCTTAATTCCGGCTTAAGGGGTGCTGCCAGCAGCTTGGCTCTCAAAGTCAAATGCATCAAACGGTCGAACGCCTTCGAAAAATCCGTATAAATAACATCCGCCTGTCCTCCACCATCCAGGACTGATCTAAGAAACTGAACCAAACTAAGCAAGTTCGTAACTGTAGATCTACGAGGCATAAAACCATGCTGCTCAGGAGAGATCATCCCATTCACGGCGGAGAACAGGAGAATGTGCAAATGGCGCTCGAAGGTCTTCGCAAACACAGATAATAATGCGATTGGTCTATAGTTACTAATATCCCGGCAATCCCCACTCTTGAAGATCGGACAAATGCGTGCTCTTTTCCAACATGATGGGTAACATCCAGTGCGTAATGACGAGGTAAAAATGAACCCAAGTGGCTCGGCAAAAATGAGTGCACAGTCATGTGCCATAAAACTAGGGACTTGATCCGGACCCGAAGAGAATTTCCCAGGTAAACGCGAAAATGAATTAAACACCGCGGAAGACGAAATGGTAAAGGAGTCAGGAACGGAGTGGGGAACTGGTACTGTGGGTGTTTCCGGCGAGTCTGCAACGTAAACGGACTGGAAATGCATAGCAAATGCATTCACTTTTTCCTGCGGAGAATTTAGCGCAGTACCCTTGTAGTGCATAGACGATGGTATACGCGAAGCAGACTTGGTTTGCCTAACATAAGCCCAAAATTTGGACGGGTCTGCAGTAATCCGAAATATTAAACGCAATCGTGGAGTAGCCGCAGTTAACATTCGATTACGGGCCGAATTTCTTTTTCTTATGTGGTTAACTATGCGGCAGTTTGACCATGGCGACTTTCCAGGGGACGAACGGGAATTAGTTGACTTAGGCACAAATACTGACATAACGGAATAAATAATATTGTAAAACGCATTAAAGGCTTCGTTTGGATAAAAGCCTGGTAGACATTTTCCCACTTCACTTCCCGGAAAGCTGCATAAAGTCCAACAATATCTGCTCTGCGAAAATTCCAACGACCCATAGTATTCTCATGGGACCATACTGGCCCCCGCGAAATTGCCGGTCTAGATAAGGCCATTTCAATATCCAGCGCAGGATGGTACGAGTCTTCCGGCACAAAGGGAACCTCACTGCGTTCCACAGATAGGTTAAAATTAGCAAAAATTAGATCAAGACAACGCGAGTGAGAGTTCGGAATGGAATTAAACTGCTCTAAATATAAAGCTTGTTGGAATATCGCTAAATGCTCACGATTTCTAAGGGAATTACTTTGGTGCATTCCAACATCGGTACTCATTAAGTCACGAACATTGAAATCACCGGAAATCAACAAGCCGTCGTGATCTACTTGGCATACCGTATCTTCAATAAGAACGAGCCCTCGCGAAAAAATATGTACAGATAGACGCGGCGGAAAATACAATACGAAAAATAAAAGACGGAACGCACGTAATTTACATACCACGGACAGAACATCGAAAAAACGGACTCGTCATATATCATAGGTATCTCCGGGCACACGCACTCATTTCTGATCGCAAATAAGACTCCCCACCACGCCTCTCAGGACGATGGCGACGAAAGACAGAGTATAATGCGCACGGAAAAACTTACCAACTAGGAACCGCAGGTTTTAACCACGACTTTGTCAACGTAAACGCATAAGTTTCTACTATGATCACTAGAAAATGCCGATTCCAATTTCGAGTTAAGCCCACGTACATTTTGATATAAAATAGAAAACCCGGACAAAGGCTCTTGGACAGACACACTAGTTACATTCGATGCACCACAAACACGGGTTTCACTCTTAAAAAAATCTGATTCGCATGAGTCCCGATGCACGTTGGTGATGGCTAATCCTGTGTTGGGTGCTGCGGACGAACTTTGGGCACAAACGGGCGACCATCCTTGTATTTCACCGTAAAAAACTTCTGAGTCTCTACTGGGCGGCTGTGCAGCTCCTCTAACACGCGTTTCAACTCCCAACGCTGCAGTGGCGTACAATCTGGACCCACTGCAAAGTCTAGTTCTTGTAAAATGGCTGGAGTATTCGTCGTTTTCACGGCTCGAGAGATTCTTACTAGCTCCGAGGATTTAATTCCGTGTTCCAAGTGACATTTGATTGGTCTGGGCCTCGGGGGGTCCTGTAAAAAGCGACCATGACGTGAATACGAAAGCGAAGTCAGTACTGTAATATTGCACAATGCAAGGATAGCCGAAATAATCTCAGGTTCACGGCCTGTCTGTTCAGCGTGCGCCGCAATTTCATTGCTAACTTCCGGTATTCCATAAATGATAATATTTTTCTCACACCTTGCCTGTGCTCGAATTTCCGCAACCGCGTCAGACATACCTTGCTGCGTACTGACAACCTGTCCTTGATCCAACACGTCCACTCTAGCAACAAGTGAGGAAACACAAGTATCCAAGGAGTTTTGCCTGTCCACGATCTCTTTTACTTGTGTAACAAGGCTCCCCTGCTGAAGCTGACAAGCTGTTAACTCGCTTGACACACGCTCGAGCTTGTCTCCAAAGCTGGTCAAGTTTGGAAGGCCGCAGGAAAATTGTCTAAAACGATAGCGATGGATTTGGGCAAGTCCATAGAAATTGGAGTACCCGGCGATGCTCCAATAGACTGAACTACATTCGCCTTGACAGACTGCTGAGGTAGCAAATTTGGCGGTAATACCTGCTGATCATAACATTCTGCGCAATGCAAAGTTTGATCGGAATCAAATATAATAGCACCTCGTTTAATCATTTTCCCAGCTGGGCACGACTGGTAAGAACATGGAATTCCTTTCGCCGGGATCGGTGATGGACGAGTACTGATTGTATTGGATACACTTGCGAATTGTCAAGTCCATTGGCTGATAGGCGGTTCCTGCGGCGTGTTGATGACTTTGTCGGTAGTGGCATCCTCAAAACTGAAAAATGGGAAATTGCATCCAGAAACTGCGCACTGGCACAACGAAAACGTGGCAATAGCGGAAATTTTGGCTTCTCGAAAATTCCGAAAGCAAAAATCCAAAAGAGACGACACCTCGTCACTATAAAAAATGGCAAACCTCCTTTTGATAACAATTTATGCTATATGTTCGCAATTAAGGAACATATTGACCATGTGATCAATCGGGCTCAGATTCACACACACATTAACATTCCGCTCGCCTCGTTTAATCATAAACGAAATTAATAATACAAAAATTTAAAGCCGCAATTACAATGATTCTAACTGTAAGACACGAATTTAGCTCGCATTTTCATGAACAGGAAGTACGCATAACTTATGAATAGGACGCGTATAAGTGCTATTAGCAGTCTTTAAGTCACAGACACGCACGAGTCCGTCCGATCCTGTATGAGTGGCTAAAACTCTCGCTAACTCCCATTTCATACGAGGTACGTTCTCTGCAGAAATTAGTACAATGTAGACAATCTTAATATTACAGCTAATATCACGCCACTTGCTACGCTTGTAAAGGGCACGTAAATAATCTTTGCTCCATATGGACCAAAACTGCTCACGCATTCGCCGAATTAACTGCCAACGCGTTAGATAATTTTCATTATGATACATAACTGAAGGCTCTGGTGGAGCTGATTATGCTGACCCTATCAAGAAATGACCAGGAGTTAAGAAGGATAGATCGTCAAAGTCATTCGACACACCTGCTATTGGCCGTGAATTCAGGCAAGCCTCAATCTGATATAACAGTGGGGTGAATTCCTCGACAGTCAAAGTGCTACCACGTACCACTCTTTTAAAGTGATGCTTGAACGATTTGACTCCAGCCTTCCACATGCCGCCAAAATGCGGTGAATTTGGTGGAACAAACTTCAATTCGATGTTTTCATCGGACATGTGGGATGCAAATTCAGGATCTCTAAGGGCCTGGCGAAATCCCAGTTTCAAATCGTGAGAAGCACCTTTAAAGTTCTTAGCATTGCCACTCATAACGATTGATGGCATGCCTCGACGAGAGCAAAATCGACGGAACGCCGCTAAAAATGCAGGTGCGCTGTAATCCATGACCAGCTCCAGATGTATAGCTCTGGTAACCATACAAACAAAAATTGAAGTGTAACATTTTTTTGCACGATGTCCACGTCCAGTAAAAGCACGTACCATCATTGAACCTGTGTAATCAATGCCGACACACTGAAAAGGGCATTGTGACTGGGGAGCTACGCGAGCGACGGGAAGATCCGCCATTTTTTGGGTTGCTAAGCTAACTCGATATCTAGTGCAAACAATACAACGGTAAATAATGGACCTTATAAGCATTATTGCAAATGGCAGTTCTGTATAATCATACGAGTAAGTGGGTGGTTTCCCAAAATTATAGGGAACCTTTCATTAAAACTAAGAATCGAATTTCCAATTCGTCCTCGCGCAGTAATAAGACCCAGATCATCAATTGAGCGCTTTGATACTGCTAGAATTAGGCAACGGTTTAGAATGCTGCAGAGTACTTAAATCCGCTGGAAAACATTCCTTTTGAATGACCTTTAAGCAATAATCCCGTGCTACATCCATGTAAGATAACGAACCATGATCACAACTGGATCGTGTTTTTCTTACCAGAGCAGCGAATTTAAATACTAGTGTAGGATCGAAATGACTGATGAACAGTTATTCGTTTGCTAGTATATAAAACTCTTCTTTATTAGTTCACAAACTTACTATTTTACATCGATGGATATCGCGACATTTCCGTGTGCGTTCGCTATTCTCGCTCTCAGGCGACTGACTCGGTTCCCCCACTAAACCGGTTATCTCTCTAACCAACCGTAAAATGCCGCCTTTCGGCAACAACGCGTATTACAGACTATTCCCTTTCCCACACTCGGCTATCCGACGACATCTGGCCCCAGATGTCTAATCTTCATTGATGTCTTCCGGTGGATCTTCAAGGGAATTGGACCACTTTTTCATATAATCGGCCGCAGTAGATGTCTTCTTTGGCCCTTCTCCATCACCAATCTTTTCTACTAGGTAGCGGTCATTGTGAAGCACTCGTGTAACTTGGTAAGGCCCCAGAAATTTTGCTCCTAATTTCATTCCCGCTTGGATTCGTCGAATCGCCACTAAATCGTGTTCCTTATACAGGTGCGGTACCTTCGTTTCCTATCATAACTCCGTTTGTTTTCTACTTGGATTTTCGTTATGGCTTCTCGTGCAGTTTCTTGTAGTTCGTAGCGTTTTTCTTGGAACGCTCGAATATCTGCCTTCTCTAACAATTCTTTGATCTCTGGATCTTCTCTTAATCTTAGTTTTGCTCCAAACAGAAGGTGGCCCGGTGAAGTTTCAGTACCTTGACTCGGAATGTGATTTAGAAATTGTTGAGCTCGCCCAACGCGCTTATGCCAGTCTGCCGGATGAGGAGCAGATAACTTGGTCAATAACGGAATCAATATTCGATTCACTCTCTCAACCTGGCCATTTCCTCTTGGAACACCCGTCACAATGCCGGAATGTCCAATTCTCTCTGTTTTACAGTAGGCCCGAAAAATATCAGAAGTAAATGCTGATCCTTGATCTGAAATATATCGTCTGGGATTCCCAAATACCCATGCTTCTTTTGTTAAGCGATCGATTACTTCAGCTGACCCTGTACTTTTTGTGGGATACAGCCATACAAATTTTGTGAAAGAGTCTATAACCACGAAAATATGCTGATAGCATTTTCTCGTCGATGGCATTGGTCCAAGGTGATCAATATAAAAAGTGTCTAGCGGAGCCTCTTTAGTGATCGGATGTAGCTAACCCACTTTTGAACCTGTCTTTCTTTCTGCCATGATGCACGGAATGCAATTCCTGATAACCTTCTCAATTTTTGTTTGCATTCCGCTGAACCAGTAATCATCCTCCAGTAGCTGCCTCGTCTTTGTGCTTGAGAAATGACCCTGTTCATGAACTTGCCTAATCAGAGATGCCTGCATCAACTTTGGAATAACTATCAAGTTCTGATTCCGACTCACTTTATGAACAAGTCCACTAATCTCGTTTAATTCGACCGTTTCCTTAGCTCTTATCTTTTTGCGTAATGTCTCAATTTCTTCGTCATCCTCTTGATTTAACCGAAGTCTCTCCCGCAAACCTACATCGCATTCCTTCAATACCATCGTCGTAGGCAATGGGCGCCGACTCAAAGCATCTACGTGAGCCATCTTGTTGCCAGGGCGATGAACAATTGTGTATCGGAAATCATCTAAGAATAACGCCCATCTTGCTACTTGTGCGCTTAACTCCCTTCTTCTTCATAGTTTGGGTGAATGCCTTGCAGTCTGTCACAATAGCAAACGATATCCCAAGGAAGTAGACTCTAAACTTTTTTTAATGCCCTAATAAGGGTTAGCACTTCTAGCTTGTAACTATCATACTTGTCTTCTGCAGAAGTTGTTTTCCAGCTAGCATAGTATACTAGATAGAAGGCTCTGTCTTCACTGTCACGTTGGAGCAAAATGGCTCCATAATCCAATGATTAAGCATCGGTGTGTAACTCCTTCTCTGCAGTTTGTTTATATAGTTGAAGCACAGGCTTCTCGCTGAGACATTTCTTGAGCTGGTTAAATGAACGTTCTTGTGCCTATCCGAATACGAACTTAATCCCGTCCTTCAATAAGTCCGATAGTTGTCTTGCTATTTGAGAATATTGCGGCACAAACTTCCGGAAATATCCTGATAAACCGAGAAAACTTTGCAAGTCACGACTATTCCTCGGCTTTGGAAAAAGTTTAATCGCAGCAGTTTCCTCTTCAGATGGTGATATCATCCCTCTTTCGATGACATAACTAAGATAATTTACTTTGGTCATTAGAAACTGGCATTTCTTCCAGTTGAAGGAAATTCCGTTTTCTTTCGCCTTTTCCAAAACTGCTTTTAATCTGGTCACGCCGTCTTCATAAGTTTTCATAGCAATAATTATATCGTCCACGTAAATAATAACTAACTCCGCTTCTATCATTCGTCGAAAAACCGCATTCACATATTTCGCAAAATACGCGGGCGCATTACAAAAACCAAACGGCATTTTGTTAAATTCAAAATTTCCCCCTGGAACGCTGAATACTGTATATTTACGACTCTACTCATCGACTTCAACGTGAAAATAACCATTTTTCAAATCTAAGGTTGTGTAAATTTCAGCACCCTGCAATTGATCGATCTGATCATCAATCACCGGCTGAGGGAAACGAATTTTTACCGTTTTCTCATTTAGTTTCCTGTAATCAACGCATAGTCTCGCACGGCCATCTTTTTTTCGAACAACTACTACAGGACTTGCGTAATCTGAATTCGAAGGTCGAATTATGCCTGCATCCAGCCACTCGTGAATTCGGACGTCAACTTCTTTCTTTTCGGAAGACGATAATCTGCGCGCGTGTTGATAGACCGGAATATTATCAGTTAAAACAACATTCTTCCGTATCCCAGTATCTTTTACCGCTCCGATTTCATAGTTTCGAAAAGCACGATGCACATCTCTTTTGATTGCTTCCTCCTTAATGTGATCTAAATCAATTTCATTATAATTAGTTAAATCAATTTTATAAACTTCCGGTATTTCATCTTTTATTTTCCAAATATTTACATTCCCTGATTGCTTTTCGCAAATGTTCGAAACTCCGCAGTCGTTCTTTTAACTCTGTGAAGTTCTTTGCTCCATACAACATTACCTTGAGATTTTCGTCTTCTTCTGTGCCGTCAATGATGTATTGAATCACACTGACTTCTTCTATTGATCCCCTAGACGCAAGCTCCTTCATCACTAAATAATACTCGATGACTCCTTCAGTTTTTTCCATTTTTCGAGTTGCGAGCATTTTATGAAGATCTGCACTATTTGTTTTTGTATTAAATTCAGTTGTCAGGCATTTTTTCAACTGAGTCCTTGTCTTAATGACACCTTCACTCTGCACAAAGGTTTTAGCCATGCCTGTTAACATTTTCTTTGCAAAGATTAATGTCTGGATATCGCCCCATTCAAATAGGGATGCAAGATCTTCGAAATCACTAATCCATTTTTGAATCGGGTAAGTGTCGCTGCCATGAAATGGTCGAATCGAGTCTTGTACGTCTTTAAAGTTCAACGCAAAACTTACGCTACCAGCGTTAGCACATTCCATTGTTGGTGTCAGCTGATTACAATTTCCCCGCCTTCTTTCTACAGCGACGTGCTCGTCTTCTATATCTGCAGTTTCCTGAATATTTCTTTCATCATCGACGTCTGTGTCATTGACTTCTTGTTGTGCGAGAGACTGTAAGTCCATCAATGAACGAATGATCTGCTGTCGGAAATGCTCTTTTGTTCTGGCATAGTCAAGTCCAAGCAAGTTACACACAGGCGTTAAATCGCCGATTGAAAACGCACTGGCTTCTTCCATTTTTTCCCGAAATTCCTCGGAACCGTCTGCAAACGTAAAGCCTGGAAACTCGCGTATTCGTTGCCGGCTTTTACGGTCACCTTTTTCTCCAAACAACAATTTGTGGAAGGCTTGAATCACTGCCCGCGGAGAAGTCTTAATTTTGGATCGGATTTCTGGAATTTGTCCCAATTTTTCCATCTTTAATGTCTGAGATTACTTATCGCGTTGCGTGTAGCGGGAAGTGTGCGTATTCTCCGAATGCCGTTCGGATTTCGGCGCTTCCACCGTCTCGCTACGTTTCCCCGAAACGCCGCGGATATCCGTCGTTGTCGCGCGCCGCCGCCGAGTCGCCGATCCCGTCGTCGCCTAGCGCCGCGAATGTTCGTTGTTGCCGTGCGCGTGCGACTTTCCCGCGTCGCGGATTCTCGATCCTTCTGCGCAGCTTACGAAAAGTGCGCAATCAAATATGGCCGCCCAACGACCGATTTCGAGAACGTTCCCTTGTATCACTACGCGAACAATGGCACGCGATAAATCATTGGCGTTTCGTCACTTCAATAATATTAACCAACTTTTGTCATCACAGTACACAGAAACACTAGCACACACAATAATCTCAGCCGTCTTTCCTTTCTTTTGTTCAAAATTCCGCTTTTTTTTTGTCTTAAGTCTTTCGTCTTTTCGTCTTGAATCTTTCGTCTTTACGTCTAAAATCGTTCGTCTTTACGTCTTGAATCTTTCGTCTTTACGTCTTGAATCGTTCGTCTTTACGTCTTAAATCGTTCGTCTTTACGTCTTAAATATTTCGTCTTTGCGTCTTAAATATTTCGTCTTTGCGTCTTATATCGTTCCTTATTGCGTCTTGCAAACTTCCTTTCGGGATCCCGACTGAGCCCCCAATTGTAGGATCGAAATGACTGATGAACAGTTATTCGTTTGCTAGTATATAAAACTCTTCTTTATTAGTTCACAAACTTACTATTTTATATCGATGGATATCGCGACATTTCCGTGTGCGTCCGGTTCCCCCGCTAAACCGGTTATCTCTCTAACCAACCGTACAATGCCGCCTTTCGCCTTCTAAAATCCTTACTAGCTTACGCCAATTAGAAATACGAGAAAATATATCTAGATTTTCTACAACTCCTTGAAGTGAGTGAACAGGCCGTTCCTCTGCAATACTCTCGTCGCTATCATTGGTCGAGGTAAGCTTGGGCCAATCTGACTCAGAATACCTTAAAAAGGACGGGCCCGACCACCACAACGAACATGAGTCAAAACCAACTGCAGAAACACCACGCGTAGCCATGTCTGCTGGGTTACACTCTGTTGGAACATAATGCCACTTTTTAGTTTCCTTTGCCGACTAAATTCGGGTAACTCGGTTGCTTGCTGTGATATTGTGGTTCATTCGCGCACACAACCAAATGTATCGCGTCATAAACAAGCAAACACATACAGCCGTACGCGTCTGAAAACAAGTCGCGTGCTTGCGTATCGAGAGATACATTTTGAAGTTCGAGAGATACACCTCGTGGGTCTCGTTTGAATGGTTTGCGAGTGCGGCACGTTTCCTTTCCGTATCCGTCGGGTTTTAAATTATACTCATTGTAATAGATATTATTATTTTTGGACAATATAGGATAATTGTGACGTATCTGCATATTCACACATGTGTTCTGTGCAACTTCATTTCTTTCTTCACTCCTAAAAATTCGAGTGTGAAATACAACTGCGTGTGATTCATGGTGATCATCACATTACCGTTTTTCTAAGGCAAAAACATAACATCTGGCGACGAGGATGGGATATTTTGTTGGAAAATGAAAAACACACAGACGATTTCGAGGGAGACGCTTCGGAAGAAGAAACACAAGTAGTCACACGGAAAATGGCGGAACTGTTCCATTAAAAATGCAAGAAAAAATTAAAAACGAACTCAATAATTTAGTAGCGAACAAAATTTTAATTCCAGTAAAATCATCGGAATGGGCTACACCAATTGTCCCCGCACTGAAGAAAGATGGTACAATTCGTGTATGCGGAAATTATAGTGTAATGCTCAATAAACAATTATTAGTTGACGAATACCCCCTACCAAAACTAGAGAAATTATTTTCCAGTATGTCAGGAATGACGATGTTTTCAAAAATAGATTTGAAAAGCGCGTACCTACAATTAAAAGTCTGCGAGAAACAACAAAAGTTTCTCACTCTTTCAACCCATTGTGGCCTTTATCAACCAACTCGGTTAATGTTCGGCGTAGCATCCGCGCCGGCCATATGGCAACGTACAATAAAAGAAATTGTCAATGACATTGAACGTATCAAAGTATTTTTGGACGATATACGTATTGCAAGCCGTACAAGTGAAGAGCATATACAAAAATTAAATTTACTTTTCCAACGCCTTGAAACCTTCAATATACAAATAAATGTAGAAAAATGCGAATTTTTTAAAAGTGGCATTCACTTTTGTGGGTATATAATTAATAAGGATGGAATCAACAAAGATCCATCAAAATACGCAGCAATTGAAAACATGCCAAGACCGAAAAACAAATCGGTACGCGCATTCCTTGGTTTTATTAATTATTACGCGAAATTTAGTAAAAACTTAGCAACAATTTTACATCCCATTTACAACCTTCTAAAAGATAATATTCCTTTCATTTGGAGTAAGCAATGTGAACGTTCATTTATTCAAGCCAAACAAGCTTTCGGAGAAAATAAAATTCTCGCTCATTACGACCCAAATTTACCACTCATTGTAGCCGTAGATGTTAGCAATTATGGAGTCGGTGCGGTTCTTGCACATGTTTACACAGACGGATCGGAACGTATCATACAATGCGCTTCTTAAAAAAGTTTTCCATCGAGATGGACAAGAAGCAAGCCAAGAAAGAGCTACTGTGGAATCCGACCATGCAAATACGGGTATGCATTCGAGTTCGAGGCTATCCACAGGCCAAGTGATCAAGCGAGCTAGTAGCTCTGCTGCACATAATTCTAATCTTGGAATCGTGATGGTTTTTAAGGACGCAACTTTAGTCTTACTAACTAATAGGCGAGTAGTGATCACGTTTTTTATTTGAATCCGTACATACATCACAGCAGCATATGCGAGCTGCGATGCATCATCAAAACCGTGATGTTGTACATCTGGGTTTTCAGTAAAATGAAGCCAACGCGGTATTGTAATCCGAGAAACTTGTCATAGTTCAGCACAGAAACTAGTTGAAATTCGCGCTAAGGAACTTGGTAATGGGTCATCCCAGCCTATATTTAATAACCAGAGCTGTTGCATTAAAATTTTAGCCGTAACAATTACGGGTGAAACCCATCCTAAAGAGTCATACAACTTCGCGATAAATGAAAGCAATGAACGTTTACTGAGCACATTAGGTACATCAGTCGTAACTTTAAACCGGAAAGTATCACTTGAAGGACGCCAATATACTCCTAGCACCTTTAGCATCATCGCTAAAATGTTTCTCCGAAGGAGCTTCGCACAATGATGAGGACAATTCTTTTAATGACCTCGGACAATTACTACACCACTTGCGAAGAAGTAGTCCACCACTATTAGTCAACGATATCAACTCTTGCTGCAATTCCTTGCAAGACTCAAGTGAATGAGATCCACTTAAAATGTCATCTACAAAAAGACTCTTCTGGAGCTCTCTCGCTGCTCTAGGGAATCGGAATTCTTTGTCTATGGACAGCTGTTTCATTGTACGTAAATCTAGGTATGGTGCCGATACAGTACCGTAAGTTAAGGTCAGGAGCCTATATGAGTTTATGTCATGAATTCGGTGATGGTCTCCACAATATCATTTGATATCGTGTATGATCGTCATTCACTAAGACTTGCCGAAAAATTTTCCCGGCATTTGTTACGAATGCAACGCGATGTAATCGCCAACGTAAAAGTATAGCCTGTAAATCTCACTGTAACTTAGGACCAGGTAGAAGAAAAGCATTCAGAGACCTTCCATTTCCCGTGGTGGAAGAAGCATTAAAAACTACTCTAACTTTCGTAGTTGTGCTACTTTGTTTCACGACAGGGTGATGGGGAATATAACAGTGTTGAGCGTCAGATTCCTCAGGGTCATATAATTTCATATGACCTAAGTCATGATACTCCTGCAGAAAGTGATTATACTCCTTACTCAATGCCTGATCACGATTCAGTCCCAGCTCCAATCGTAAGTACTGAGATCGCGCGATGTTATACGATAAGCCGATGTCTATAGGAAGAGGTTATGAAAATGGCAAATCTACCTTATAGCGTCCGGTAGAATCCATCTGCGTAGTTCGTGAAAATAATTCCTCACATGTCGCTTCTTCGCGAGTCAAATGAATTTTCGAAGGGCAGTCTTCGATCTGCCAAAAACGTTCAAGTGATTGTCTTTACTGCAAGTATGTATTCATGTCGACTTAGCAACTCCGGATCGAGTGCAGCTCGTTTAGATATTGTAAACCAGCTTAATTAGGTATCCAAATTTAAGTGTCTATAAGTTAGGTCTCAACCGAGACCGCCCACCGTCACAAAATGTGAAAAACAATCAAACAGTGGAAATATTCAGGTGCACAAATATTGTTATTACAAATCACCAAAATAATGCATACGTAGAGACATCTGTATTTCCACAGTAGAGTCCTATTCAAATAATAACAATAGTCGAAGGGACTCGTAATCGAAATAATATTTTCGAGAGGTGCGCGTGATGACGAGTGCCAATTCGAAATAAAGAAGAAGCGAGCTCTGGTATTCCACTTGGCGTGAGAGGGGAAATGTTGTTAGGGGGTATCCCCTAAAATGCTCGCCAGTGCTTTACTCGCGCAAAGTAATGTAAAATCTTCCTGGATTAAACAGATTAGCGCCGATACGAATTTGAGCCGCCATTAGCCACGTGCACACATATTTCGTTTTTCACACACTGAAAATCGTTTTTAGAGATTTTTAGCAATTGAAGCACTTAACACACTTAAATCCGACTCGAAGGACCATGTAAACAAGAGTCTTTACACTGAAGTATAATTTCTTCTCTAGAAATTTGTAGATGGAATAATAAGTGTGTGGCCGAGACAGCGTCACTCCAATTTCTAAATTTATTGCTATTCTTAATAACACAGTAAATAATGCACTAAATGAACACTATAAAGGCTCAAAACCGACGTATAGTATACACAAATAGTTTAATTTGGTAGATTCATTCGTAAATAAGCACGCGTCAGCGTCGTTTTCGTTGAGTGCGAATGCTCTTAAATTGTAATTTCGCAGGATAATTTTCGGGAGTTCCAAACGTTCTCCTCGAGACGCAGAACGCAACTGCCTCGTTATGCTCTATGTTCGCAATTCAGGAACATATTGATCATGTGATCAATCGGGCTCAGATTCACACACAAACATTAACACACTGATTTTAAGAATGCATGACCATAAAGCGGAGACAAGATGCAACTAGATAGGTAAGACACCTTCTCTTCAGCAGTGTTGAACGTTAATACATTATTCCAAGGAGATCGTAGCATCGTAGTGTTTAAAATCCCGAAACATGATAAATTTGGCATTATGCTCATCCCGAGGACATTTTATTTCATAGCCGATCAAAAAGTGGTCGGAGATCTCATGCTCCTTGGAAGAGAATACTTTTTCAAAATCCACTACAGGAGAGAGCAAACTTAAGTCAATAAGAGATGAGGACGTTGAAGTGATTCCAGTAAGAGTAATGATACTGTGCCGCAATTCACACGAACGAGACCAATCAATAAATTTCATGGCATCGGCCTTACTGTTATTTAACATATTAATATTTAATTTCCCAGCCAATATAATTTTATCCATTTGGGTTAATAGAGTGTGATAGTTACTATATAAATTGTCCAAACATTTCAGAGAAACCTGTGGTGGTCTGTATAGGACCCCAATGCCAAACTTAAGGCCATGGAAATTAAAAGTAATCCATATTGGCTGCACACTATTTTTATTCGGTCGGAAAAATGTTTCTTTTTTTATATATAACGCGACACCTCCACCTCTAGAGTGTTCTCTGTCTGCCCATAATATTTTGTAACCATCAATTAAAATATCATCACTAATTATCCTATTATTGAGCCAAGTTTTGGAAATACCAAAAATATCGTAATTATTACTTCAAATGAGTTCTCTAATTTTCAAAAAATGTGCAGACAGAGAATGGACATTTAGGTGCACAAAACTAAGCGAATTACAAAAATTAGGTTGTTTTGTTGAGTCTGAAGCGTTGAATCCGTATTTTCTTGTTTCCTGTGAAGATACGCGCGATGCAACTAGAGACCTGTTCAGAGAAAGTCACACCTTAGAAGGTTCAGACTGCCGTCATCGTTTTATATCCCTTTATCTTCTACAGACTGGATATATAGCGATCTGGTCGCAGTATTGTCATCGCTTTGCACTAGAATTATCCCATTTTTTACCCAATCAAATTTAAAATTCTCCACTTTTGCTTTTGCTTTCGCAATACGAAGAAGCTTGGCATCTGTTGGTGATAACCAGTCATTAACGAAAATCTTGAATATAGATCTAAAGTCAGGGAATATATTATCAGATAATCGGCCCTTTGCCGCTCTCACCTTTTTAAAGAAACTATTCCTCCTGACAAGGGAATCGAATTCAACGTGAATAGGGCGAGATTTACTTCTTGATGCTGCATCAGTAGATTTTACTCTGTAGGCTTTCACAATGTGGGTTTTTGATAACTGCACATTAACTACCATAGCAGTGTTTAGCACTAGCTACACTACATCTTCATTGGGGATCTCGGACATACTAACGACTGCAAGATCTTTCCTCAGCTTACGTTGTGAAATTAAATCTAATTGTCGTTTTATGGATCAAATATATTTCCGCGTTAGCAGGAGGTGGGAATTGATCGATAATTCGAGTTAACGGGAGCGCAGTATTAATTCGTCAACAACAAATATTGTATTAAGTAATGTTTTTGAGACCTTAGAACTTTTCGGGGGAGTTAAACACCCAACATGCACTTTAAAACAATTCATCCAATCCGAAAATTCGTCGGGATTTCTCGTTCCAGACTATCGTCATGTATGTCTCCAATTAATCTTAATAATATGTGTGCGTGTAAGAGTGAATGCGTTGGTTATGGGTATGTGTAGTTAAATCTTATAATTTTATATACAGTTTTTCGTATATATATGATTTCAGATGTGTCGAAAAAGAAGAAATCCATCATGTTTCAGATGGACTGGAAATGCCGCTTAATCGTTTGGATGCACTAGAACGATTGAAGATGAGAATCCAAGAAAATTATGCTATGTTGCTGCACAGTGTGTCTAATTGTCATCTACCAGCAGCTCGAAAGATTATGCAAAAAAGATATCAATAAATGAAATGTTCAATTTATATTCGTGTGTTAGTAAGAAAAAGAATTGTACAAAGGATAAATTAATTACTCTGCTATGTAGTACATATACTTGTTCTCAAAGTGCTACATCCGTATTTTTGTTTGTATGTAGATATACAAAAAACCCATGAAGTGAGTATTTTATAAGTATACAGGGTGGCCGATTTATCTGAAGACATCGAAATATCTCGAGAACTATGCACAGAATCAAAAAAGTTGTCGGATGAAAGTTGTTCGACACGAAGGGGGGCATCCAGTGATAATTAAATTTACCCCCTCCCCATCCCCTGGGGGTGGAGTGGGGGCAAAAACAATAAAACTTAAATAGGAACCCCCAGTTTTTATTGCAGATTTGGATTCTCCGGAAAAAAGTACATCAATTTGACCTAGGAGCTATTGCATTTTGGTTCACAGGTGGCGCTGTAATCGATAAAAATCCAAATTTATCTGAAGACATTGAAATACCTCAAGAACTATGCACAGAATCAAAAAAGTTGTCGGATGAAAGTTGTTCGACACGAAGGGGGGCAACCAGTGATAATGAAATTTACCCCCTCCCCCATCCCCTGGGGGTGGAGCGGGGGCAAAAACAATAAAACTTAAATAGGAACCCCCAGTTTTTATTGCAGATTGGGATTCTCCGGAAAAAAGTACACCAATTTGACCTAGGAGCTATTGCATTTTGGTTCACAGGTGGCGCTGTAATCGATAAAAATCCAAATTTATCTGAAGACATTGAAATACCTCGAGAACTATGCACAGAATCAAAAAAGTTGTCGGATGAAAGTTGTTCGACACGAAGGGGGGCATCCAGGGGGCAAATAGGGACAATTTGATCCCTTTATGAAAATTTAATATTAAAAATTCTAATATTAGAATTTTTAATATTAGAATTTAGTAATATCAATTGCGAAAATTGTTATTCTGAATATGAAATTTTAATAATGTCCATTCGAAAAATTAAGATTATGAATAATTGATATTCTTCATATTAAAAATCAAAACTGATTACATAAAAATTGTGCATACAATATGGAAGCAATTTTATAAATAAGTTTTCTACCTTCAATAAAATTACATTTTAGGTTTTAAATTTATTATTTAATAAACAAAAAGAGGACATCACGCAATCCATTAAAAAACGCGTCATGTCCCTTCACTCAGCTCATTCATTCTCTCTCTGTATGTTTTTTCCGAAATGAGAATAAATAAGCTGAGCATTGACGGTCAAACCAGCTTCTATTAAACAAAACGAAACTCTTACTTTATTTGGGGATTTCGTCGCCATCTACCGGACCCCGAGAGAACTCACGTGGTTTCATACATGTACATCGCTTGCATTTCGGTCATCACCGGCGCCGGTTCTGTTACATAACGCTAGAGGGCGACATAACTCGAAAATAAAGTAGCATATCATTTTATACATAAGTTGAGTCACACGTAACCAGCTCACCTACATTTTTTTCTACTTTCCTGAAGGGAAGTAAATGGATATCACGACTTTCTAATCCCCATATTAAAATTTAGTATTCACGGTCTCTCAGTAAAAGACTGTTTTTGAAGTCCATTGTATTGGTAGTAATTCGGTCGGAGGTCACTTTGCTTTTAGAATAACAACTTTCCGTTTACGTGACTATTTTTTGTCTACCCTTCATTGCTTAAATCGAATTGCAAGTTAAAAATGAATCCTGCTACAGTTCCCGAAAAAATCGAAATGATTCTTATTTATGGTGAATGTAAGAGGAATATTGACGATGCTGTTGCGTTGTATGCTGAGCGTTTTCCAGATAATGCTCGCTCGCGTTCTTTTTTTTACATAGTTGTGAATGCCTTTCACTCTGATGGCAGCGTACAAATGAAAAAAATGAAGCGAAGATTAACAGTTACAGGAGAAGCTAACGAAGTAGCTGTACTAGCAGCTATTCACCAAAATTCACATGTAAGCACACGACAATTACATCGCGATTCCGGCATTTCCAGAGACAGTATTCAAAGAATATTGCATCGTCATAAGTTTCACCCATTTCACTGCACCAGGAACTAGATGGCGATGATTTTCATAACCGCGTGGTGTTTTGTGAATGGGCATTTCAAAAAATGCAAACGAACCACAATTTCTTTGCTAATGTATTATTTTCAGATGAATCTACATTCACGAACCATGGTGGCGTCAATAGGCATAATATGCATTATTGGAGTGTAGAAAATCCCCATTCGTTACGACAAGTTAATCATCAACGTCCTTGGTCGGTGAACGTTTGGTGTGGAATCATAGGAAATAAACTCATTGGTCCTTATTTCATTGAAGGTAATTTGAATGGAACAAAATATCGAGATTTCCTAGAACAAGAAGTACCATTACTACTTGAGGATGTTGCTATGGACGTCCGACGGACAATGTGGTTTCAGCATGATGGTTGCCCAGCACATTTTTCAAGAGTAGCAAGGGAAATACTAGACCGTGATTACAATGGTAGGTGGATTGGTAGAGGTGGCCCCATTAACTGGCCTGCAAGGTCACCTGATCTAACATCTCTGGATTTCTTCCTATGGGGTTACCTAAAAGGTAAGGTTTATGAACAAGTACCAACGACTCGTGAAAACATGGTGGAACGCATAAAAACTGCTTGCGCAGAAATTTCTGCAGATATGATTCTATCATGTATAAAGTCATTTGAAGAAAGAATAAATAAATGCATTGAAGTGGAAGGTCAACATTTCGAACACTTACTCAAGTAAGTGAACAGTGAGACAGTGAGAGGCAAGGGGACTCACGTAAAA
This sequence comes from Trichopria drosophilae, assembly GCA_030407085.1. NCBI lineage: Eukaryota > Metazoa > Arthropoda > Insecta > Hymenoptera > Diapriidae > Trichopria > Trichopria drosophilae. The sequence goes on along the minus strand of CM059583.1, from coordinate 104,037,342 downwards.
CAAGCACCCCAAAGGGAACAGAAAAATACTACGTCCACGTCGTTGTTCCTGGGTAACGCTAAATGTATTTTTTCCCGGCTTTGTTAGAATGACCGTATTCCATATCCGCTACGCGGGCGAAAATTGTCAATATTGGAGAATCCAAATCTGCAATAAAAACTGGCGGTTCCTATTTAAGTTTTATTGTTTTTTCCCCACTCCACCCCTAGGTGATGGGGGAGGGGGTAAATTTCATTATTACTGGATGCCCCCCTTCGTGTCGAACAACTTTCATCCGACAACTTTTTTGATTCTGTGCATAGTTCTCGAGATATTTCGATGTCTTCAGATAAATCGGCCACCCTGTATATACTTGTATATTACATCATTTAATTTACTGTTTATTACAAAAATCGTAATCTATCACTTATAAGCTATGTACATACCCGGTGAATTCCTAACGGCGAAATATAGTGCAACCCGTGTTACCCAATTCGGCCAATGGCGATCGAGCATTACCGCCGGATCCCGCAGTCTCGTCCAATCACGTGCGTTGCGCCGTTTGTAACGCGACGTTCGTTTCGAATAGGGAGAGAAGGAATTAGGCTTACAAAAAAGTAGGTGAAAATCGCGGAAAAATTATCGGAAGACCGGCGCAAATTGACGACAATCATGCCACACGTGCGAAAGGATGACAGTTCGTCCCGAATTCCGATTAAAAAGCTGAATAGTGACAGGCAGATAGGACATCCCTTAGGGTATAAATAGAGACGCCGTAACCGACAAACCCTCTTGATTTTCCGCCATACGACACCTCAGGAAGGCGACCCGGCACATCGACGACGATCCCTCAAAATCGACTCCAAGGAAAGATCCAAGGTGAGCGCCTCATTCCATCAAAATCATAACATCAGATTTCGCTTCTTTCTGCCGTCAAGTCTTCTTCCCTTTCGTTCTAGCGAAGGACCGGAACGCGAACTGACGGCAGGATCCAGGGTACCCGCCGAACGCGCTCACCGATTTCAAGATTTTGGATCCGTCGAGAATCGTCAGACGAGGAGACCATCGGGAGAAACCAGGGCCGGCCCAATATTTTGAGGCGCCCCAAAGAAAATTACCAGGACCACATCGCAGCCGTTGGGCGGCGTCCTTCTCTCCCAAAAAACGTGGTGTCGTCACAAAAATTATATATATGTTGCGTGGTACGATTTGTTTGTTAATCAACGTAAAATGTCCTTAATTTATTTCCGCGTACTTTATTTCGATTTCGACTCGTCTTGGTATTTTTTATGCGTAATGACATTATATATTTTTGACTTATGAGGCATAATTTTAATTGGGCAGCAAAATAACGACAATCATATTGTAACGCCATATGGCATAGAAAACCATCAAACCGCGGGTTTCCGTGAGTTTGCTGCCGAATTGGGCACCATTTTGAGACAAAATCAAAATGCCTCCATCGCCGTGCTGGCACCAAAATTCGAAAATGTAAATGCGACGAATCCGGCGAAATTTATACCTGACTTTGAACGATATTTTCAATTAAAAATATTCAGGGAGTGCGTAAATTATTATGTGTGGAGACAGCATTGGAAGGAAGTGCGCAAGTCTGGATGGGGATAAATAATTTTAAATCATATGACCAATTTAAAAATTCATTTCTTGAAAAATTTTATTCTATTACCATCAAATTAGAAATCAAACAGAAATGGACAAATGAACGGTATCGCGAATCTGAAGGGGAATTACAAAGTTACTTTTATAAAAAAATTCGAGAATCGATGTATTTTATACCAAAAATGTCTGACTGTGAAACCAACTATTTAATCATTCAATAATTCCCATTGTCTGTAAGGGAAGCATTAATTTCTATAAAATATGACGACACAGACGGAATAATTGAAGCATTAAAATAATTGGACGCGATTCGAATCGAAAAAGAAACGAAAAATAAAAGTAACTCTGCAATCCCAAATAATGGAAACTGCGCGAATGGAATCAGACTTCAGGCGGATGAAAATCGACCGAAAAATTAGAACACGCGAAACGAGAATCACCCACGAACTTCACTAATCACTAACGGTCACAATAATCCTCAGAATAGTCGAGAAGAAACAAAAGTCAAAAAAGTGAGAAATTTAAATGCCCACATGCAAAAATGAATATATGCAATAATGATATATGGGCTCCTATTGACAAGGGGAGCCAAATTACGGCTAGCTCAGAAAACTTTTATAAACAAATTTGTGACGTAGGTAATCCGCCTGAATTACCAGTGACTAATCTTTTAATTTCGACAGCTACTGGCAAAAAAGCTACGACAAGTAAAAGGCAAATATTTTTAACTTTTGACATTGCTGATACGACGAGAGCTCATACATTTTTAGTAATTCCTCACTTGTCGACAGAAATAATTTTAGGCAACGACTTCCATACAAAATTCGGAACGGTGCTTAATTATCCGGAGAAATCAATAGTGTAGGCAGGAAAATATGTAACAAAAGCATGCAATTTTCAAAAGATCCGATAAGTAGCATCACATGCTCCAATTTCAAAATACTGGACAGTCAAAATCGGGTAGAATACCAAAGAACAAATACAACAATTTAAAATTTACCACAAGAACAAATAAATTAAAAATGCCGTTATGGGAAGTCACATGAGAAGTCAAATGCGGCAGCCAAACGAGGATTGCAGACAGCAGCAAACAGAAACTCGCGAAAATAACGACGCGAATAATATAAAAACATTTGCAAACGAATTAGGTGCGTTTTTGACACAAAATTATAATAACCAAAATATTGACATAATCGCACCTAAATTAAAAAATGAATTAAAAACAAATCTGGTGAAATTCCTTGAGGATGTGGATCGATATTTTAATTTAAAAAATATTCAAGGAATCCGGAAATTATTGTTCGTAGAGAGTACACTGAAAGGGAAGGCCAAAATATGGTTTGAGATAAAAAATTTCGAGAGTTATGTGGAGTTCAAAACAACGTTTATTGACAAATTCCACTCTATAGCGGTTCAATTGGAAGCAAAACAAAAATTGACAAATGATAGGTATTGCACTTTCTGACGGTGATCAAAAATGACGGAGTTTGAAATAAACTATACTATACGAATAGGCGAGACTAGCGAAATTGGACCCAATCAGAATAGATAAAGAAAACAACAATAAGCAAGCTATGCAAGTCACCCTCAAAGGACGGTCGGAGTAAGGCAAATTCGAACAGATGAGAAAAATCGTTGGAAAAATCCATATATCCCCGAGAATCGAAGAAATCGGAAAAATCCACGTAATTCGCCACGCGGGGAGCTTCGCGAGGAGCGGCTTTCGATTCCGGGCGTTTGGTATCCACAACCTAATTTCGAAAACCGAAATGGGGGGTTTGGCTGCTTCTGCAATTTGACGAATTTCAGAATCGGAAAATTATCTCCATCGTGAGTCGTTGCTTAAATAATGCTGAAATTAAGTACGCTACAACCGAGAAGGAATTACTGTCCATCGTATACGCTGTGATAAAGTTTCGAACGTACCTGATAAGTGTACACTTTGAAATTGGGACAGATCACAACAGTTTAACATTTTTGGGATGTAGCATATTTCAAAGTCATCGTCTGTTACGTTGGGGGCTTTTGTTGCAGCAATATTCCTTTTTCGGTTGTTCACATTAAAGGTTCCGAAAACGTTTTGGCTGACTTTCTAAGTCGAAACACAGGAGGGAAATTTGCAAAGGAAGATGATAAAACGATATCGATAGCATCCATTCAGGATGGAGATAAGAATAGATATGCATCTGGATTGACAATGACAATTTGTCGCTTGCATAAAACTGAGTTAAAGGGGGAATTGATAAATTTAAAAAAGTGGCAACGAGAAGACGAAGTTGTCACTAAGTTGATAATGAAATATACTGACGACCCCAATGATTCATTTTATCAAATGTACGACCTAATTTTATTTCACAAATGTAGTGGACAGGAGCAATGGCAAATTGTTGTACCCAAACAGATGCAAAACTATATCATAAAATATATACATAAACGATTAGGTCACCCGGGAGTGTATAAAACTGCAGAGCACTTAAAAAGATTTTTCTATTGGCGGGGAATGCATCGGGACACCAAGAAATTTGTTGTATCCTGCGACCTCTGTCAACGCACTAAGTACTTGGAAGGTGAATACGAAAGGGTGCCTTCCTCAGGTCCGTCAGACTTAGTGACAGTTGACTTTTATGGTCCTTTACCAAGAGGTATTACCGAGTGCATTTCCGGTACCGAATGGTGGCACACGCTGACAGTTTTAGCTCCGTGTTTTTTATGTATCTTTTTAAAACTGCTTGTGCATAATTGTCCGTGTCGAAGTCACCAGTGTAGTTCGTGAGCTGTCCTACAAAGCTGTGGTGTCGGTAACTGTCGGTAACTAGTGTCTGGCTACTGTCCCGCGAGAGGCAGCACGTCCTGGGTGTCCATGCGACAGGAGGAGTCGACCACGCCTTCCCACTCTCCACCGACTACGCCAGTAAGCTCGACTGGTCAGGAGACCGAGTCGCCAGCTACACTTCACTCGCGCTTAGCAAGAGTAGGAAGGCCCGAGACTGCGAATAAATGGCTCGCGTATAGAGAACCGCAATCCAAACCAATTACAGATTTTTTTTTACGAAGGAAGAGAGCTTGCTCTCCTGAAGCTTCTCCGTCAGCCGCCCTGGTTGAGTTTCCGCCCAAGCGACTCTGTGCTGTTTCACCTATTACAACGACTGGTCCACCCATCCAAAATATGGAAGGTCAACTAAAAAGCATGCAAGATTCCATCATTGCAGCCCTGTCTGCAAAAATTGATGCTAAAGTTGATGCGGCAACCAAATCAAACCTTGATGCCATTTCGGACCTTAGGAACGAGGTCCTTAGTGAGGTCACCAATTTGAAGGCCAAAATAGAAGATCAGGAGGCTCAAATTGCGCACTTGACCTCTGAACTGAAGCAGCAAAACAAGCTACTGAAAAAAAAGAACATTAAAATTCGTGGCTTGAAGATGACGGGTGATCCAACTGCCTGTGTGGAGAAATTTTTAAAAGATGTATTCGACATCTCGAACGTGGTCGATACAACGTACTTGGTACGTACAGAACCGCCCATAATAATAGTGGAACTTACTTCGTACCGTTCCAAGCTCCACATCATGGCCCAGAAACAACGCCTCCTAGCGGGCAAGAACATCTATATTGACGCCGACCAAGCGGCCATGGAACGACGTATTGACTACCACGCCCGGCAGCTAACAAAGAAGGCAAGAGCAGACCACAAAAATACTGAACGTAAATACCAGAAGATTCGTGTGGATGGTGTTTGGTTCAGCTGGTCGGATGTAGCGGAGACCTTTATACCGGAGGTCTCAACATCATCTACTGGAATGGAGGTCGACTTCTCATCCTCTCAGCCGATCACGTCAGCTCCAAGCGCATCTCGATCGCGCGCCAATCGTTCCCATCTAAAAAACGCATAGTTGCAGCCCCGTGTACCAGCTTCAGGGGCTGCCGAACATCTCAACATGCCATCATCCACCGACTGACTTCTCAACCCTCTACATCAGCACTACCAGCTCGCCAAACTCATCTGCCAGTGGAGCCACCTCATCGGCGAGACCTTCCACTTTCTGTTATCTTCTGGAACATTCATGGCCCTCACAACTACTCCATGGCTATGAAATATCATCAACATGGGGTAATAAACTTTAGTGAGACATGGTGTGCTGAGCCATCTGCACCTTCATCGTCCCAAGATTTAGTGAACTTTTGTGTCCCGGCAACGCGTGAAGGCTCCAGAGGACGATTCAGCGGCGGCTTGTCAACTTTTACTCCGTCGTCAGGATCACCGGTGCTGATTGAAATCTCCGCCCACTGGCTTTTTATACTAATTAGAACTCATCCGCTTCCGTTAATTCAAGGCTCGTTTTATTTTCCGCCAAATTCTGACCTTACTTTGTTGCTATCTTCTCTTCAGCTCGTCCTCGACTCCTTAACAGACAAATTTCCGGATAGTGTATTTATTTTAGGAGGAGATTTCAATTCGTGGACCGGTGACCTTGACTTTGAACGTGAATTTCCGAACTTGTTTGAGGAGACTCAATTCGTTGCTGCCAGACAAACTCGCGATAGTCGATATAATGTCCGTGGAAAATGTCTCTATGATTTCATGTTTAATAATAATTTTATACTTTTAAATGGTCGCTCGCTCAGCGATTCCCCCGCGCAATTTACGTTTTTAGATGTAAAGGGCCGAAGCATTGTCGACTTGGTCTGGGTCTCGGCTAATCATTTATATTTAGTGAATGACTTTTTTATAGGCCCCGATGGTGGAGGCTCGGATCATTTTCCGACAGTTGTTTTGTTGTCTCTCTCGTTAGTTAATTCTCCGTCCGTGTCCCATTTTTCAGCCAGCGTAGCATCAAGGTATGTAACGTCGTGGTCACCCGAGAGGGAGGCAAAACTAGTTAAATACTTCCGCGAAGTTGACCCCTACACATTGTTCTACGACCATGCCGCGCAAAGCCCGTCTTTCGACTCTTTCTGTTCGGGTCTTCTCAGCCTTCTCATCCAGGAGGGATTAGTGAAATCCACAGGTTCTTTCCGGTGCACAAACACCTTAAGGCGTTTTACACCTCGGTGGTACGATGCGTCTTGTAAGTCTGCAAAAAAAGATATGAACAGAGCCCTTCATCTCCTTCGGTCGAATAATTATGAAAACTCTTATGAACTTGCCTACCTTGCTGCCAAGAAAAAATTTAAACAATCAACGGTAGTAGCTAAAAAACGCCATACTACGAGTATAGCAGATGCCTTCGCTGGGATGAGAGATGCCAAGAGTTTCTGGTCGGAGGTTCGGAGGCACAGGCGGGCGCCACCTTGTGCCTCACCGGTGTCCCTGGAGGCTTGGGCCGGTCACTTGAGGCTCCTCTATCCTTCGAGGCCAACGGCGTCTTTAACATTCTATGGGGCACTCGACGAAGATCTTGACGGCCCTATTCTTCCCCAGGAGCTACGGGAGAGCATGAGGAAATCGGGTAAAGCTGTAGGTCCGGACGGCATCCCAGCAGAATCGTGGAAACTACTCACGGGAGAGTGGTTTTCCTATGTTTTGGATCTTTTTAATGTCATTCTAGTAAATGAGCTGCCACCCGAGGGGTGCATGGTGTCTGATCTCTTCATGCTCTTCAAAAAGGGTGACCGTTCAGACCCTGAAAATTACCGTGCCATAGCCATAACTAATGCTTTAACGAAATTATTTATGCAGGTCCTTGCGGCGCGGTTGGAGTACTGGCTCTCCCAGCGCAATATACTCCCGGAAGAGCAAGCAGGATTTAGGAGAGGGCGCTCTGCGGAAGACAACATTTTTACATTAAATGCAGCAATTTAGATCCAGCTTAGGAAAAAAGCCTCAAAGTGCTATGTCCTTTTTGTTGACTTCCGCAGAGCGTTCGATTCGATCCCCCACACAAAACTCTGGCACAAGTTATACAATATAGGGATTAGCGCCAAAATGGTTAGGGTGCTTAAAGCCTTTTACGATTCACCTAAATCGTCTATTGTATGTGCGGGTGGCTCTACCGACCGAGTCGGGGTGACCGAGGGGGTCCTGCAGGGAGAAATTTTGAGTCCTCTGCTCTTTATTACGTATACTCTGATATCGTGTCATATTTTCGTGAACACGGCTTAAGAGGAATCGACTACACATCAACATACGACCTCATGATGCTTCTCTTCGCTGACGATCTGGCGATTTTCGCGTATTCCCCTGCTGACCTTAGAATGAAACTGAGGACGCTAGAGTCATTTTGCAATCTGAACAACCTTGTAGTCAACCTATCTAAGACTAAAATTATAGTATTTAGAAGAGGCGGCCCTCTAGACGCCTTTTCTAGAAATTTTTGCTACGCAAACCAGCAGGTGGAAGTTGCGGCCACGTATCCTTACCTAGGATCAATCGTCTCCTCTTCGGCGAGTGGGCTGAAGGCGGCTGAAAACGCTATAGCAAGGACTCGCCAAGCCACTGCGGCGGTCTTGGCTATAATGGCTTCAGCTAGATGTGATTCGAGCAGTGCTGCCCTAAAACTCTACGGTGCTTCCATTATATCTACCTTGTTGTATGCGGCTCCCTGCTGGGCCCTAGGCCATCTAAATTCTCTTGAATCGGTGCAGGTCGAGTTTTTTAAAAAATGGCTTAAGCTCCCTAAGTCGACACCGCCCTACCTTTTGCGTCTCGAATTGGGGCTTTATCCAATATCGGTCGAGATAGTGCGTAGAGCGTTAAATTTAGTACTTAAATATTTGCAGCAACCACCGGATAGTTTGAGGCGACTCGGATTAATAAGGCTTTATGAACTTAGTACCAGAGACAATGGTGTTTCGGCAATAAACTGGCTTACTCAGTTAAGGTTGGTCTTAGGCTCGCCTCTATACGAAAATCTTTGGGATGATTTTTCGGCAGCAAATTGGGAGTCCAAGGTGGCCTCCACTTGCGAAAGTTATGCCTCCCTTCAGCGTAATCGTGACCTTAAACGCTATTTCGAATCGGACACGATCCAGATGCCTCTATATAGGCAATTCTCCGACGGACTGGCCTCTCTTGCTCCGGAACGTTGCCAGATATCCCACTTGCGCCTAAAAATACACTTGAGAACAGCCACTATATTCTCGCGTTCGTTTTATGTCGGTAGTACCTTCTACGCGTATAACCCGAATGAGCCATGCTCTATTTGTAACACGGGTGAAAGGGAGACTTTAATTCGCATCCTGTGCAACTGTCCCCTTTATACCCCTTCAAGATCCAGACTCCGTCGTAGTAGCATTTTGGCGGACTGTTCGGAAGAGAATATAGTGGCCTTTTTGCTACACTCCGCCGACCCTCGTGTGCTGAAAATCCTATTTGGATTTGTCAGCTCATGCTTCGCTAGGAGACAATTTCTCCTGGATTTATAGTTTCTCTCTCAGTTGTACATTATGGCAATCATAGTCCAGTCGTTTTATAACATTAGGCCTAGTTTTTATCCTTGCTTTTTGATTGTATAGTCTCACTCGTCTGAAATTGTAATTGCGTGCGATTTTGTTTTTACAAGAACAGTATATTATTTTTCAATTGTATAGTCTTATTCGTCTGCACTTGAAATAGCGTGCGATTTTGTTTTTATAAGCTCACAATATTGTTTTTTAACTGTATAGTCTTACTCGTCTGTAATTGTAATTGCGTGCGATTTTGTTTCATAAGTTCAGTTTATTGTAAGCGTTGTGTACCATTTTTGTTCTAGTTATATTATTTTTTGGTGCACTCTACCCTCAAGAATTTTATGTAATTCACTTATGGGTCAATAAACTTATACTACTACTACTTTACCAAGAGGTCGAGCTGGTATGCAGCATATTTTTGTGGTTCTGGATGCATTCTCCAAATATGTCAAATTATATTCAATGAAAAAAGCTACCACTCGCGCCAGCCTGAACAGAATAATAAATGATTATATACCAAAAGTAGGAAAACCAAAACGGATATTGAGTGGTCGCAATTCACGGCAGAAGCGTGGAAAAATCAATTACAAGGATTGGATATTGAGGTTCAATATAGCTCCATTAGACATCCCCACTCAAACCCTACGGAATGGGTTATGCGAGAACTGGCGAGATTATTCAGAACCTTATGCTCCGAAAAACATACAAAATGGGTGAGCTTTGTTCCAGATATCGAAAATTTATTGAATACAATGTCGCACCATTCAACAGGGTTTGCTCCTCGCCAAATACATTTTGGTGAGCCTGTAGATGATATGGTTCAGAACTTAATTAAATTCGCCATGAGTAGCGAGTTAGAGCATAAACAAATAATAATTACGGCTAACCGAAATCTGGAGCAAAGCTACCAAACAAAATCACGTAACCAAAATAGAATTAAACTTAATACTACCATAATTATGTGCTTTTTATGTGCTAATTATGTGCTCCTAACGTTTTTCTAAGAATAGACATTTTATAATGTATTGCTGGCATGACACAAACTAGCAGATCATACTCACAAAATCGATGAAGTACTAATCAGGTACAATCCGGAAAAGGTGCATAATTATGTGCTTTTTATGTGCTTTTGAACTATGTAAAACGCTAAATCCAAATACCAACCCTTATCGCAAAACCCACCCTTAGCAAAGAGTCAAACCACAAAAATGCTTAAAAAAATAAGTAAATGCGCCAACAAATCAGATACATAATATTTTCTATATCAGAGACACATTCCGATCTTTATGCTAATGGATGCAACAAATAACAAATTTCGTGATCCAACCCTCATTTAAAAAGCCCACCCTTAAGGAAAAAAATGCATTATTTAAGAAGGGAAAGTAGCACAAAATTATTTTACAGATGAAAACGTACCCTCGAGTGGTTTACTAAACGATAAGACTATTACCGAATTTTGTGCTTCAACCCCCATTGAAAAAAACTCACCCTTAAGGGGAAAAAATGCATTATTTAAGAAGAGAAAGTAGCACAAAATTATTTTATAGCTGAAGACATATTCTTGAGTCATTTACAAACCAATAGGACTAATACCAAAGTTTTTACACCAACCCTCATTGGTAAAATCCACCCTTAAGGGAAAATAATCATTATTTACGAAGGGAAAATAGCATAAAATTATTTTATAGTTGAAAACGTACCCTTCGGCCATTTATTAACCAATAAGACTAACACTGAATTTTGTGCTCCAACCGTTATTGGAAAAAATTCACCATTAAGGGAAAATAATGATTTATTTCAAGGGGAAAGTAGCACAAAATTATTTTACAGTTGACAACGTACCCTTGAGTTATTTATTAACCAATAATAGTAATACCGAATTTTGTACACGTACCCTTATTGGAAAAAATTCACCCTTAAGGGAAAATAATGATTATTTACGAAGGGAAAGCAGCACAAAATTATTTTACAGTTGAAAACGTACCCTTCAGTTATTTATTAACCAATAATACAAAAATCGAATTTTGTGCTCGAACCCTTATTGGAAAAAATTCACCCTTAAGGGAAAATAATTATTATTTACGAAGGGAAACTAGCACAAAATTATTTTATAGTTGCAAACGTACACTTGAATCATTTATTAACGAATAAGACTAATACCGAATTTTGTGCTCCAACCTTTATTGGAAAAAATTCACCCTCAACGGAAAAATGCATTATTTAAGAAGGGAAAGTAGCACAAATTTATTTGGTAGTTGAAAACGTACCATTGAGTTATTAATCAAATTTTTATACTAAAATAAAATTTCATCAAAATTTATTCTAAATAAAAATGAATCAGATTTTTATACTAAAATAAAATTAAACCCCGGCGCGTGATCGCTCTTGCGTCTTTTCAAGCATCTCTCGCGGCTACGTTTCAAAGCGCCACTTTTACTGATTGCGAGGAACTTAATGAGCTTTATAACCATTTAAGCGATGCAATTCGAGATTCGGCGCTCTCTTCCGGTCTTTTAAAAGAGCTCTGTATCCGCGGCAATCTCTCACCTCGCTGTCCCGAAAATGAGTGGTTCGATAAGGAATGTCTGGCCGCTAAGCGTTCTCTTTCCCGCGCTCTGAGACACATGAGAGGGGCTGGGTACAGCGCGGCTGCTTCGGAGGACTTCAGGGAATCCCGCAGATCCTATTCGAATTTACTAACAGCCAAAAAACTTTGTTACGATTCTAGCATCGCCGACAGATTCGCGGAAGTCCGCAACTCAGCTGACTTCTGGTCTACAGTACGCCGTTTTCGCTCGAAACCTGCCTTGCGTCGGCAGGTGTCTGACGAAGACTGGAATGCGTACTTTCTTGAGATTTTTCCACAGGCAGACTTGCAGCACGACCGGTATTTTGGTACCTTTGACCCTGCGCTGGATACACCTCTCTCTGTGTCCGAACTCAAGGACAGTTTGGGAGCCCTGAAGGTTGGAAAGGCCATTGGTCCGGACTAAATTCCCGCCGAACTTTTTAAGCTTATGGACGTCCAATGGCATCCTCTCCTTCTCGTGCTCTTCAATAGAATTTTTACTGCGGAGGCCTTCCCTTCAGGATGGGCTGATTCACTGATTTTTACTCTGCACAAGAAGGGAGCGCGCAACGTCCCATCCAACCACCGTTTAATTGCGATAACTAACGCCCTGGCGAACATTTTTTCTCAGATTCTTTGTACACGCCTGTCCAAGTGGGCAACACAGAGAGGCATTCTCCCAGAGGAACAAGCCGGCTTCCGTGGTGGGAGGGGGACAGAGGACAATACCTTCTGCCTCCTCGCATCCGCGCAAATCGTTTTGAATCGTCGTAACACGAAACTGTTTAGCCTTTTTGTAGACTTTAAGAGAGCCTTTGACTCCGTCCCTCATGCCCTTCTGTGGCTTAAGCTTCTTGGACTCGGTGTTAGCGCGAAATTCGTCAGGGTGCTTAGCACGCTCTATCACTCTGCGTCAGCCTTATATAAAGACGAATCCGGAGAAACATCGCGCTTTAACGTAACGGTAGGCGTGCTTCAAGGCGAAATTCCGAGCCCGTTATTATTTATTTTGTACCTGTCAGACATAGTAACTTTTTTCCGAAACAATAATGCGCGCGGAGTGGATGTCACTAGATCCACGGACCTTTTAATGCTGCTTTATGCTGATGATCATACAATTCTTGCTTATTCTCCCTCAGACGTTCGCCTTAAGCTAAGAATTCTCTCCGACTACTGCTCGATTAATCAGCTTACCGTAAATACCGAGAAAACCAAGATAGTATGCTTTAGGAGGGCTGGTCCACTCGATCAGTTCTCGAGAGACTTCCTATTCGACAATACACCACTCAAAGTTACGTGCGCCTACAGATTCTTAGGTATTGTTTTTTCTTCCTCAGCGTCAGGCCTTCAGCCGACTGAGGACGCTGTTATTGGTACAAGGGCCGCAGCCGCCGCGTCCCTGTCGATTATCAATTCCGCGAAAATTGACGCATGGGACGCATACTGGCAGCTATATAAAGCGTTGGTTACTTCGGTATTATTATATGCGGCTCCGGTGCAAATTGATTTTTTAAAAGGTTACTCCATTTGCCGAGAAGTACTCCAGCTTATTTAATTCGCTTGGAACTTGGTATCCCTCCGATCGCGGTAGAGATTCTAAACAGGTCTATTAAATGGGTCATTAGGACCCTCTCAATGCCCGACTCCAGGCTACCCAAGATCTTACTCGGCCGTCTAAGAGAACTCTCCATTGCGTTTCCGGTAGAGCCGAGCACGTACAGCTACCGATCTATCGTCAGCTCACTGACTCGTCGTATACGCTGTACCCGCCGCGCCTGCCTCTGTCTTGTTTAAGTGTGAGAGCCCAACTTAGGCTTGCAACAGTCTTTTCACGCTCGCTTTCAGTTTCCGGTATGCGTCTCTGCTATAATCCGCAATTGCCCTGTTCTTTGTGCAACTCGAATGCTCCAGATTCTCCGACATATTTTTTCAGAATGCCCTTTGCTCGCACCAGTTCGACGCGACTTTGCCTCCTACGTACCTGCCTGTACTGCGAACACTTTATTTTGCTTTCTGATTTGTGATTCGGATTTCATGTCGGCGAAGACCTTATTTAAATTTGTAAAGGCAACCATGCCAGAAGACAATTTCTGCTGGGCAACTAATTTCTAGGCTTAATTGTATGTAACTTACTCTTTTGTTTAAATCATAGTTTTCATTTATTTTGCGTTTTGCCATTACCTTTTTGTGTTTTCAACGTTTTAATTGTATATGCGAACCTAGCTCCCGGTCTATTCCGGAACTCTCCTCTCAACAGGATGTATCCCAATATGAGAGTAATAAATACAATACAAATACAATAAAATTAGACCAAAATTTATTCTAAATAAAAATTAATCAGATTTTTATACTAAAATAAAATTAAACCAAAATTTATTTTAAGTAAAAATTAATCAGATATTTATACTAAAATAAAATTAAACCAAAATTTATTCTAAATAAAAATTAATCAAAATTTTATACTAAAATAAAATTTAATCAAAATTTATTCTAAATAAAAATTAATCAGATTTTTATACTAAAATAAAATTAAAGCAAAATTTATTCTAAATAAAAATTAATCAGATTTTTATATTAAAATAATTTTTTTTTCCCTTGGCCCTCCAGAATCCACGTGTGCAGTCTGCAGCAGAAAAGTGGCTCCGATATCCATCTCCTCCGCTGCAGACTGCACCGGGCCATTTCGTTTGCAACTGTAACCACTCCCTCTACCATTGGGTTAGTGGTTACAGGATCTCGTGTGACCTCAGTAGACGGAGAGATCCCAGCAGCACTGCTTTCTGCATTCGGCCTGCGATGGAATTTGCATGTTCTCGACAGGCCGAAATGCTTTTGATGTTTTGGAGGAAAGTTGGTCTCATTCCTCCCAGCACTCCAATTATCAGCACGACGAGCTTGATTTTGAACCCTCGATACAGCTTGCAAATCTCGAACAGGAGTTCCTGATATTTCATCCGTTTTTCGTCCTCTTTGCTGACTATATTTGTTTCTGCTGGTGCAGAAAACTCGATGACGAAGATGGATTTGTCATCGAAGTCAACAAGGACGATGTCAGGCTTATTGGCTGATATTTGCCTGCTCGTCGGGAATGAGTAATTCCAGTATATTCGGCACGACTCATTCCCGACAACGGATTCAATATCAGTGGGGACGTACGGTAAAACTGGGGTTGCATCAATACCATTTGTGCTGCGAAGATGGTAATACAGCACTCGAAGAGCCGCATTGTGACGTTCGATGTATGCTGAAACTGCATATATTGGGCATGCTGCCAAAAGATGCATTAGTGTCTCAGCATGACATCTACACAATCTACAAAGCGTACTCTGTACCGCCTGGTGTAAGATGTTCTGGCGATACGCTAAGGTATTAATGACCCCATCCTGGCATGCGAAGATAAAACCCTCGGTTTCGGATTTCAAGCCGGCTGATCTTAAGAAGGAGAAGGTCATCTCTGCCGACAAGCCAAGTTGTTGGACATTTCGAAAGAATTGTCCATGCAACGGCTTGTCGATATGCCTTCCCTCCAACATACGGAGTTGTTCCTTCCGTATGTTAGCCCTGAGACGCACTGGGCACAGATTGATGACCGATTTAGCCTCCTGTGCACCACTACGTCCCACGTTGAAAACCAGACCGAGGTTTCGCGCCGCTCGTTCCGCCGCGTTGTACAAGAACGCCCCCTCCGCATGAATTTCATGCTGATGTACTAGCATCATCAGGGGTTCCTCCGTTCGATTAATCACGTCGCAAGCTGTTTCGAGGACCAATCGGTCATGCATACACTCCAGGATGAAAAGGCCACGACCTCCTATATTTCGGGGCAAATACAGTCGTTCCACGGAAGATCTTGGATGCAAACTGCGTTGCATACAAATCATCTTCCGTGTGCTTCGGTCAAGATCCCTTAGCTCGTCAACGTTCCACTTCAGTGCTCCAAAAGAATAGAGCACTGGTGATACGGCCAACATATTCGTGGCTGCCACCTTATTGTTTCCGGTCAATTCTGATGACCAGATCTGACGGAGAATGCGCCGGTATTTCTTAATAATGGTGGTTTTAGCAGCCTGCACATCCTGGACATGCCTTTGAGGTACGCCCAGGTATGTCCAGGCTTCTTCGGCGCTAAGGTGGTGGATGCCATTTCGGTTGACGAGCTCCATATCGTTGTTATGGGAGCCTGACCTTCCTCTGTGCAAATTAACGACTGCACACTTCTCCAATCCGAATTCCATGCCGATATCTCTCGAGTATGTGAGGGCGATGTTCAGAGATCGATGTAATTGATCTTCGCCTGATGCGTATAATTTAAGATCGTCCATATAGAAAAGATGGGTGATCTTATGTACACGTTCACCAGGCGGTCCACACATGTACCCTTGAGATTTCTGGAGAGCAACGGATAGAGGCAATAGTGAGATGCAGAAGAGCAGAGGACTCAGACAATCTCCTTGATAGACACCTCTTTGGAATTGAACCAGTCTAGACATGGTTCGACGCTTGCCCGATGTCATGACAAAGCGTGTTTTCCAAAGAGGCATCAGGTCTTCTACAATTCTCACTATGTTTGGGTGGACATGAAGGCGTTTGAGCAACAAGCTTAAAAGCTCGTGCGATGTTGAGTCATACACCTTCATGTAATCCAGCCAGGCTATCGACAGGTTACGCTTGTACTGGACTGCGTCCTGACAAACACTCCTGTCGATAAGCAAGTTGTCCTTGCAGCCGGATACACCCATTTTGCAGCCTCGTTGTTCTACTATCCGTTGCCACACCGGTTTCACGGATTTCTCAATACGTTCGTTCAAGATGTTAGTGAACAATTTGTATAACGTATTGAGACACGTGATCGGTCTATGGTTTCTCGGATCGGACAAGTCTCCCGATTTTGGGATCAGTGTCGTTCGGCCCTCCACCAGCCAATGCGGAATGGGTTGGTCTCCATTTATATAAGAGGTGAATATTCGGGCTAGGTGTTGATGGACAGAAGTGAACTTCTTCCACCAATAGTTGTTAATTCCATCCCAGCCCGGCGAGGAGAAATTCCTCGCTCCTGTGATGGCATTTTTCACCTCTAATGCACTGACGGGTGGGCAATCTTCACTTTCTTGTGTGACTTCGTCGCACAACTCGGTGAAGATTTCAATACCTGGAGTGTCTGCATTAAGCCTAGATGTTTTCTCGTAGATGCTCCCCCAGAATTCCTCAACTGTGGTTATCGACGGAAACTCGCTTGAGGCTGCGATACGATGTTTGAAGAGGTTGGAAGGATTCGTCCAAAATATTGCATTTTGTCGAATTCCATCCTCCCGTCTTTGCAGCCTCTTTTTGGCATCCGCCAAAACCCGAATTTTATCAGCCAAACGTTGCTTGATGTTGAGCAACTTCAGCTTGTTCAGGGTGTGATAGTACGTCCGCAGTTGTTGTGCGAACTTCTTGACTTTAGCCGTAAATGAACGGCCAGATGTTAAATAGTCGATCACACACTGAATTCGGGAAGCGAGTTTCCGTGTCAGTCGAATCTTGCCGTTCAATTGAGACATGCGTTTTGTAATCTGCCGACTCCCCGATATCTGTACCAGATTTCGCGGAATCACCAGATCACTTGCAGCCTCGTAAACGGCACAATTGACTTGCCACAGGTCGCAGTCATCTGGAAGAGCATCCAGAAGTAGGCTATTTGCTCTGTCTATTTCTCGTTGTTCAGGCAAAATTTTCGTTGTTAAATTCTGCCTAAACACGAGTGTCGTGCTTTCATAATGTGGAGCATCTCTCCCAGCACCGCGTACGGGCTCAGTTGTTATTGCCCGCACATCCGGTACCGGTTGACAGCTGGGAACAACGAAACCCGTTCGCCTCAGATAGGCCACATAATCTCTCAGTTGTTGTTGAGAAAAGCGATCTGCCAGTTCTGGATGCATTACTGCAAATCGACTGTGCATTCGCGCCATGTAGCCTCTCTGTTGCGGACAGCTCTCCTCGTAGCAGCGCATTAGATCTTGCCTGAGATCCTCCGTCCACTGAAATCGTCCGTGGACATGAGCTGGTCGTCGTCCCGGGACACCTGTTTTGGCTCCTCCACCTCGGGACTGGGCTGCATCCGAAGCAGCCCGATGGTCAGGAGCCCTGCGCGTTGCATTGCTAGTAAACGCATATACAGGGAGTAGGGTGGTTAGCCCTACCCCCCGTTGTTATGCCTCTCTCATTTGTCTCTTACCTCGCCATCCACTGGGGTTGGTTACCCAATCTCTGGCAAGGTTGCTAAGAGTCCAGGGCCCACCGGCTTTAATAAGCACACGTGGAGGTGAGAGTAGGTCATTTGGGAAGATAGGCTAAGATGCAGCTTTTTGCATAGCCGCATTGTGTTACGCATCATTCCCTTTGGGCCCCTTATTTTTTTTTTTTTTTTTTTTTTTTTACGGGGGGGGAAATGCACTAGGCACCATAGGGGGGTTGAAGATGTTGTATAACCCCCCGTGTGTCGGACTCCCTCAACTTTGATTTTAACGGCAAGGTTTACCGACTAAAACCCTAACCTCCCTTGGCCCTCCAGAATCCACGTGTGCAGTCTGCAGCAGAAAAGTGGCTCCGATATCCATCTCCTCCGCTGCAGACTGCACCGGGCCATTTCGTTTGGAACTGTAGCCACTCCCTCTACCATTGGGTTAGTGGTTACAGGATCTCGTGTGACCTCAGTAGACGGAGAGATCCCAGCAGCACTGCTTTCTGCATTCGGCCTGCGATGGAACTTGCATGTTCTCGACAGGCCGGAATGCTTTTGATGTTTTGGAGGAAAGTTGGTCTCATTCCTCCCAGCACTCCAATTATCAACACGACGAACTTGATTTTGAACCCTCGATACAGCTTGCAAATCTCGAACAGGAGTTTCTGATATTTCATCCGTTTTTCGTCCTCTTTGCTGACTATATTTGTTTCTGCTGGTGCAGAAAACTCGATGACGAAGATGGATTTGTCATCGAAGTCAACAAGGACGATGTCAGACTTATTGGCTGATATTTGCCTGCTCGTCGGGAATGAGTAATTCCAGTATATTCGGCACGACTCATTCCCGACAAAGGATTCAATATCAGTGGGGACGTACGGCAAAACTGGGGTTGCATCAATACCATAAGTGCTGCGAAGATGGTAATACAGCACTCGAAGAGCCGCATTGTGACGTTCGATGTATGCTGAAACTGCATACATTGGGCATGCTGCCAAAAGATGCATTAGTGTCTCAGCATGACATCTACACAGTCTTCAAAGCGTTCTCTGTACCGCCTGGTGTAAGATGTTCTGGCGATACGCTAAAGTATTGATGACCCCATCCTGGCACGCGAAGATAAAACCCTCGGTCTCGGATTTCAAGCCGGCTGATCTTAAGAAGGAGAAGGTCATCTCTGCCGACAAGCCAAGTTGTTGGACATTTCGAAAGAATTGTCCATGCAACGGCTTGTCGATATGCCTTCCCTCCAACATACGGAGTTGTTCCTTCCGTATGTTAGCCCTGAGACGCACTGGGCACAGATTGATGACTGATTCAGCCTCCTGTGCACCACTACGTTCTACGTTGAGAACCAGACCAAGGTTTCGTGCCGCTCGTTCCGCCGCGTTGTACAAAAACGCCCCCTTCCACTAAATTTCATGCTGATGTACTAGCATCATCAGGGGATCCTCCGTTCGGTTAATCACGTCGCAACCCGTTTCGAGGACCAATCGGTCATGCATACACTCCAGGCTTAAAAGGCCACGACCTCCCATATTTCGGGGTAAATACAGTCGTTCTACGGAAGATCTTGGATGAAAACTACGTTACATACAAATCATCTTCCGTGTGCTTCGGTCAAGATCCCTTAGCCCGTCAACGTTCCACTTCAGTGCTCCAAAAGAATAGAGCACTGGTGATACGGCCAACATATTCGTGGCTGCCACCTTATTTCTCCCGGTCAATTCTGATGACCAGATCTGACGGAGAATGCGCCGGTATTTCTTAATGATGGTGGTTTTAGCAGCCTGCACATCCTGGACATGCCTAAGGTGGCGGATGACATTTCCGTTGACGAGCTCCATATCGTTGTTATGGGAGCCTCACCTTCCTCTGTGCAAATGAACGACTGCACACTTGTCCAATCCGAATTCCATGCCGATATCTCTCGAGTATGTGAGGGCGATGTTCAGAGATCGATGTAATTGATCTTCGCCTGATGCGTATAATTTAAGATCATCCATATAGAAAAGATGGGTGATCTTATGTACACGTTCACCAGGCGGTCCACACATGTACCTTTGAGATTTCCGGAGAACAACGGATAGAGGCAATAGTGAGATGCAGAAGAGCAGAGGACTCAGAGAATCTCCCTGATAGACACCTCTTTGGAATTGAACCAGTCTAGACATGGTTCGACGCTTGCCCGATGTCATGACAAAGCGTGTTTTCCAAAGAGGCATCAAGTCTTCTACAATTCTCACTATGTTTGGGTGGACATGAAGGCGTTTGAGCAACAAGCTTAAAAGCTCGTGCGATGTTGAGTCATACGCCTTCATGTAATCCAGCCAGGCTATCGATATATTATTATTATTATATCTATTATTATTATATATATATATATATATATATATATATATGATAATTTTATTAATAATATATAAATAATTAATTTCTTTAAGAACTTATTTATACGCAATTAGTCATAATTAATATGACTGATATTATATAAATATTTATAATATTAACAGATAAATAATTAGATACATATTTATATCAATAAATTTATTATTAATATATAATTAATTGGCGATTCTTTAAAAACTTATTTATA
Source organism: Trichopria drosophilae (assembly GCA_030407085.1). Lineage (NCBI taxonomy): Eukaryota > Metazoa > Arthropoda > Insecta > Hymenoptera > Diapriidae > Trichopria > Trichopria drosophilae. The sequence continues at coordinate 104,016,967 of CM059583.1, read as the reverse complement.
AGTAATTAGTCATAATTAATATGAATGATATTATATAAATATTTATAATATTAACAGATATATAATTAGATACATATTTATATCTATAAATTTATTAATTAACGTATTTACATATATATAGATATTTATTTTTTATTAAAAAAAAAGTATATAATTATACAAATTATTAATATATTAATAATATTTAACAGGATCGGAATTTATAAATAAATTTAGTTGAAAAATTAAAATTTTTAATTTATATAAAAATAAGGATTTATTTTTAAGAATTTTTTAATAAAAATTCTTTTAGTGTGCATAATAAATATAAAAAAAAATTATTTTAATATAAAAATCTGATTAATTTTTATTTAGAATAAATTTTGGTTTAATTTTATTTTAGTATAAAAATCTGATTAATATTTATTTGTAATTCAATTAAATTTGAGTAAATTAAACTAACCAATTAATTTATTTGTAATTCAATTAAATTTGAGTAAATTAAACTAATCAATTATTTATTTGTAATTCAATTAAATTTGAGTAAATTAAACTAACCAATTAATTTATTTGTAATTCAATTAAATTTAAGTACATTAAACTAGTCAATTAATTTATTTGTAATTCAATTAAATTTGAGTTATTATTTCAATTTCGACTCGTCTGGTATTCGGTTTTGTTTTTTATGCGTAATGACATTATATATTTTTGACTTATGAGGCATAATTTTTATCCATGGTATTTATTCTCTTGACTTGCCTCATATATGTGTACTTTCTCCGCGTAAATTTTTCCGTTGCGTTTTGACTTACCAGACATGTTTATGTTTTATTCCGCGTAAATTATTTCGTATATGACGTGTGCGAGTAATATAACGGCTAAATGGCGGCAAAGAAATGGAACGAACCCGATTTTATAATGTAAAATTTGAAGTATCCATGCACTACCATACAATCAATAAAAAATTTTTATAATCAATAGTTTGTAAAGGTATTCCGTCTTCTCGAAATATATATGTATGTGTTGTTTAAATAAAATATTTACACATTTAAGATCCAATTTAAAATTTTATCGAAATCAGAATTGGTGTTTTCTTTTATTTATTTGAACATAATAAATTGTAAACAAAAAATCTTCGCATAATGATTTTTGTAGTTTTTCCCGCTCTATTGCATAAAAGTATTAATGTTTAACTATAATTACAAAATAAGAGCAACAAGTATTTTAAATTTCGATCAAAATTTTCAGCTGCTTAGAAATCTTTGAAATTTCTGTAAAAATTGTGAACAAGCACGTATGTGATGTAAAACGATTCATATATAATTGAATCTGGAAATATCATTTTTTAATGGAACAATTAAAAAAATTAAGTCCCTTGAATTACCCGGAAACCTGTGATATGCAGGGACCATCGTTCTTTTAAATTTAATCGCTATCTCTCTTCCATATATTATTGAACGGGAACGAATTTTTGTGTTTATTTTGTTCATTTTAATTCAAAGATCTGTAAGCAAAAATAACTAAATTAGAGATGCATTTCTGCCGTGTACTGTACAGTAAGAAAATTGAATATTTTATTAATTAAACTATATTTTAAAAATATTATTGTCACAATAAAGATATGCCTTTTCGTATGGTACACGGCAGAATTGACGAGTTTCAAACGAATTCGAACAGCTTTTCAAATTTCGTCGGCATTATTGGATCCGCCATCGAATTTTTAAAATCTTACTTCAGATTCGGATTCATCAGCGAAAAGTCTTCTTATTAAATTTTATTTACATTCTCTTTATTTTTTACCAACACTCAATACATATATAATCCGATCACTCGATACTATACCAGCACATTACACATTCAATAAAATTATACGCACACTCTATTCTCTACGCTGAACATACTCATTCACAGATTCACTACGTGGCTGTCACAATCTATAACACAATATTTGTCATTAGTCAAAGTCATTAGTCAGGAGATGGTCACTGCCTATTTTCCAAAGTTTATGGGTTGCGATCAGGGTTTGAGACGACCACATTGACGGCGGTTGACTCAGATTCCTTTTGAATTGAACAAAACACCCTGGTCAGTCTGATAGATTTCGTGTGATCGTAGTTCGATCCCCATGCAGTCCTTGTTACACTCTGTCGATGATTCTCCGTTGACAATTTTGGAGATCTGGATGTGGATGCCGACGAAATGACACTTGTAGGTGATGCGGTTCTTACTACCAAAATAACGAGCACCGGCATCATGAAAGGTTCTATAAAAACTATCACTCCAAAACTCACACAATCGGTCCGACCACGCTGCCTGCTGGAGATCACGTTGCGAACCTTGGTGCTTGTTCCACGGTCGTGTTCCAATCCGGAAAAAAGAAGATCGAGGTGCCGAAATCCCTCGCTTTTATAGACAATCACCCAACACTCCGATTTAAATGTGTCGTTGTCGATTTACATATCCACTTTAGCACAACAACAACAAACGAAAACAGCGACGTGGACAACTTTCGTCGCCGACATACACTTTATACAAACACGCTGCGGAAAGAGAGAAAGGCGCGGAATTCAAAAGTCTCATAGGTCGATATAATAATACACGACACACATTAGTGCCTCGAGCGCTCATACTATGCGCGCGAATGTTGAATTAAACGCACCCGCGAAATTCAAACGTATATATTACATTCATACTATTACAATCATCCCCCCTATCAATGGGAGGGTCCTATACCTAATATTGATATCCGCACGCAATTTCGCGCACATGTCCCTTTATAATATTCCATACATTTTCCTCTCTACAAAAATATATAACGCATATCACAGATTTTAGTTATAACTCTACACACAATAATTACAGTCTTCTCGTTGTAGCAGCACTTTCTATTTCTTGGAGGCTTTAAGCCCCTTCATCAGGAAAATATTTACGCAAATTTATTACATTATAAACCCCCTTCAATCGTCCCCTGCGCAGGTAAACCAGTTCAAACGCATTATGCCCGATTTTTTTACTAATTTGATATGGTCCTTCAAATAAATGAAAAAATTTATATATTTCTTTTTTCAATCCGTCCGACACCCGAAACGATTTAATAAGAACCAGATCGCCGATGTTCAAGATAACCTTGCTCACTTTTCCTTGGGTCCTCCTTCGTTGCTCGACGCTTTTTGAAAATTTACTTTTGCAGTACAACAGAGCACCTCGATTGACGGGGGATTGATTTTTAACAATGGAAAAACCTCTTCCACTCCATTCTTTATAGATTTTCCATAATATAAAATATACGGGACTTGGTTGGTACTACTGTGGACGGTTAAATGAAGGCACTCCTGAACCCGTGGCACAAATTGTGCCCATTTAGTGTGGACTGCAGAACAAGAGGTACGAAGTAAACGCCCGATCTCCCGCATGGACCTCTCGACCGGATTGGATTGTGGATGACGGATTGACGAAAAAATAACCTCAATTCCCTCCACGGACAAACTTTTCTACCACATTGGAGACGAGAACTGCATACCATGATCGCAAACTATGACTCTTGGTTTTCCGACCTCCAGAAAATACGAATTTTTTAATTTAGACAAACTGATTTGCGTGGTTGCCTTCTTGATGGGATAGAGAGCAACCAACATTGTAAAAAAATCTTGTATCAGGAACAAATATTTAACGCCTCCTGTCGATGTGGACAGGGGCCCATAAAAGTCAACTGAGATCGTGTCATTTGGATGCTCCGCTAAAAAAAAACTACACCGTTTTCTATCCTAATCTTTAATTCGTACTTCTGATTTTCTGGTACGCGACATATATACTCATCAGACTCGATGCAGTCTCGAGTCGAGAGCGCAGCAGAGTTCGTCGTCAAATTTTTTCCCAGCCGTGGGATTATGCTGAGTGTGTACTTCGCCTTCCCAGGTTGGGGACAAATGTTGCATTTTGTGACGTACTTTTTTGGCACGCACAACTATACGGCTTTTGCCTGATTGAAAATTAATTTCCGACCGATACCGCCCGTTAACGGACTTTGGCGTTTCCCAGGGGGGAAAACGCCGCGCCAGGTAAGCGGCCTTACTCGGCTGGCTCAGTGTGCCCGGGGAGCAAGAGATCGACCCAGAGGGGGTCGTCGTTGCCTCTTTCCGCACCTCAAAAATCGCGAAAAACCTAATGGCGGTTCTCGCACTCCGCCGCGCACCGCTACGGAATTTTATGGGGCAAAGAACACGCGGGACACAAGTTTATTCATAAAATAATACTTATTTTTATTGCTAATCACCAAAAATGGATATAGGGGGCTCAAGGCCCGGCACAAAGTACGGATCGGTTGGCTCAGGGCCGACTTACAAACTCCGGGGGAGTTTCGTCGCAGGGTCACCTGCAGAACCGCCGCGCGATACCGGTTCGGACCATACGTCGCTGGCGCTTCATGCATCTACTCCTCGTCTCACGACTTACCTACCCCCGAAGGGCTGGGAAGGGAGCAAGGCTCAACCTCCCCACTACGCGGTGGATTACTCCTCCCCGGCGCCGGGCTGCTGTGCCGCAGTTACCACCATCCTCTGTAATCGTGGTAGTAGACCGCTCAGCAGGCGGGCCCATTGTAGGGCGTCGCCCTCATCCACTCGTCCCGCGATGATGGCGGCAGCCTCCGGGCATAATTGCCCTAATAAGTGGGCCAACTCCATGACCTGGTGGGGGTGGCCTCTTCCTCTTCTGTCCCCGAACGACTGCGGGCGCCTCTGGCTCCTCGCACCATCCAGGCGCGGTACCCCTCTGCGCATCTGGGGCATCCCTCGACGGAGTTTCCGGACCGTCTGCAGTTCGCGCAGAACGACCGGGTCTTCGGCACTGGACACCTTCCCCACAGGTGCCGGCCGGTCCAGCAATTGAAGCATCGACCGAGAGATGGGTCTCGGTCGATGTCGATGGCCATGTACGGCAGGTCCCCGAACAGGACACTTCTTCTTATTGGGGGGGGGGGGGGGGCCCCGGCAACCTTTGGATGATAAACTCTTGACCGGCACGGACTGACGGCCCAAATTCAAAAATGTTGGTGACACCTTCGTACTGTCGTGGACGGCCGTATTTATCGCACACCGAAATTCGGGTAAGTGTAGTCCCAGTCCCCGTGATCAGCTCCGACGAACGTCCGAATCATTGTTTTAAGCGTTTGGTTCGTTCTCTCCACTGGGTTAGCCTGAGGATGGTACGGCGGGGTAGTTGTCGCCAGCACGCCGTACCCATAGAGCATCTTGTCCATAACGTCGTTTCGGAACTCCCTCCCGTTATCGGTGAGCAAGTACTCCGGAGTTTCCCATCGGAACAAGACGAGATCCTCAAAGGCTCGTTCAATATTTTTGCCATCGGCCGTCCTTAGCGCTTTAAGTTCCACCCACCGAGTGAACATGTCGGTGAACACCAAGACATATCGATTTTGTCCCCTGCTGGGCGGAAATGGGCCCATGATATCGGCGGATACAACCGACCATGGTTTCTCGACCACTCGTTGTCCCATTAGTCCGGGTGGGCCGCTGTGCGATGCTTTCTGCACCTGACATGCGCTGTATCCGCGCACGAACTGAAGTACGTTGTAACGCATTTCGGGCCAGTAATACTCCACCGCCAGTCGACAATATGTCTTCTCCAGGCCATAATGTCCGGAGTGGGCCTCCTTATGGGCGCTTCCTAGTGCCTCTTCTCGTAATCCTACTGGTAGCACTAGTTTCCAGCGGTTCTCTCCACCTGGCACCGGATCCAATAACGGATCCGACCGTGCGTGGTACAACGTACCGTTCTCGGTTTTTCACTCTGGAAAACGCTCAGGATGATCCTCGACTAATTTTCTCCTCCGTTCGTACCAATCATCTCTCTCGGAGGCAATTCTCATGGCACAAACGTCTTCTTCGACTCTCCGGGAAAGAGAGGCACACCTCGTGAGTCGCCCCGTCGGGTCTCGCAGGTTATGGAGCCACCTCAGACAACTATAGTCTGTGATGACCTCGAACGGGTATCCCTCCAGGTATGCCCGGACACGGTGAGCTACGATTCAACTCAACCCAAAAGGTCTCTCACCTGGCGTTTTTCTTCTGATATCTGTTCAGAGGTGCCTAGCGAATATTTTGACCAAAAATGAAAATAATGCTTAGCGTGCTTTTTAAAATATCTTAATTTTTCATTTTTTTTGTGAGGTTATTGACGATATTTTCATCGGAGTAAAGGTTCGATGTAGTTTTTTTGCTATAATATTGTGAGCTTTGACATTCGAAAGATAATCCCCAATTTAGCAATATTTCTATACTACACAACCCGAGATATAGTCGAAAATATGCCAAAATTGGTACTTTTTGTTGATTTTCTTTTAATATCTCTTTTGTAAGTCATTATACGACAAAATAACATAAGAATGAATTAAACGTCTTACAATTATCTACAACTTGACCAAATTTTGAAGCATTATCTCTCATATTTCCAAAGATATGCCCATGTGAAGTTACGTTACAAGGTAGAAATTTTTTTTCGCTTCCAAATATTGTCGAATAAGTTTTTCTGCAAGCCTCGGAGTAAAATATTGTAAGGGAATATATTGAAGTAGGCTTAATTTCGAACAATTTAAAAAAAAATTACTAAGATATCTTGTACGGTTTCGAAGATATAGACGTTTTAATTACGCGCATTTTGCGCACTCTGTTATTTCGATTGCTCTGACGATTACATTAAATTAATTTTATTGCGGTTTTAGTACCTTACTGAGGTTTTCGAATGTTGTTTCCATGGTAACTTATTTACCGTATTTTGATTTAATCTGCGAAATTGGCTATGTTTATTAGTTAAAATGCCCAAAATCGTGACTCATACCGCAAATCGTTCGAAAATCTGCTTACTATGTTTTGGAAAAACGAAAAGTATGGTATCCGTAAAAGGGAACTTAAAAGACATGGTAGGGACATTATTCGAATACGATGTTACCGATGAGACGTTACCTGTCCTGTTGTGTAGTAGTTGTAAGCGCAATTTATTATATGCCAAGAGTGGTGGTGTTGATATTAGAATGAAATTACCAGATTTCTCTAAACTTGAATCACAACAGAAGATATTAAACACAAGATTGAGTAGCAAGAAATTGTGCAATTGTTATATTTGCCTACTTGCAAGAGATCCGGGTCACAATTATAATTTAACCCGTTCAAGTTCAAGGGAAATGCCTTTTAAAGAAGTAATAAATATCATGCCAGGTAATTAATATTTTATATTTATTACAGTTAGAAATAATTATTTTACATTTGTCATTTTACATTATTTTGCTTTTTACATTATTATTGTTATTATTATTATAGAAAATGAGAAGACTCCTCCCGTTAATCAACTTCGCTGTAATAATTGTTTTTCGATAATTGGAAAAGGTATATCACACAAGTGCAATTTGACAAGCCGTTTAAATAATATTATCGAAAGTATTGTGAAATGTGGTTCTAAAACTGCTGATCAAGTTACGTCGTCATTGTTAAAGAGGAAAATGAATATTGAGGAAGAGGGGCCATTATTTTTAACTCAGCCAGAAGGTGGCCAGCCACTTCAAATTTCTATTGGCTCAAAAGGTAATGAAACTAAAACAAAGTATGGACTCTTATCTGCGAATGATTTCTTAAAAATTCAAAACCGCTTTCACCTCAGCCAGAGAAAAGCTATAGGCATTGCTCAAGCTTTTCGGGTAGCCACAAAAAATTTAAAAATCATTGAACCACGCTTAAAGGAAAAATTGTTAGCAAGTAGCCATTGTATGGATAAATATTTTGATGTCAAAAACTTTCACTTCATTACTTCCATAAATAATAAAACCGCTGCTGTAACAAAAGAATTTGCTTACTGTATAGATTTAGAAGGTTTAATAAGTTATGTGAAAGAAAAGCGAGAAGTTTCTCAATGTCATCTAAAGTTTGGAATTGATGGAGGGGGAGGATTTTTAAAAATATGCCTATCAATTCAAGCTACGGGTGCATGTGAAGACAGAGTGAGCGGAAGGCGACAAACTTATAAGGAAGGAATTCTTGCTAAGCGTTTCAAGGATACAGGAGTTAATAAGTTGCTTCTACTTGGATTAGTACAAAGGTGTCAGGAAAATTACGAGAATGTGTCTCAGTTGTGGTCTACATTAAAAATCAACGACTTCGAAGGTACAATCGCAACTGACCTAAAATTGGCCAATATTTTAAGTGGAATCATGTCCCACAGCAGTGTTTATCCCTGCACGTGGTGTTTTGCAACAAAGTATGAACTCGACAAATGCGCTACTTAAAGAACGATAGGAAATACCCTAGATAATTATATGAATTGGCGCGATGCCGGGGCTAAAAAAAATCAAGCAAAAGACTATAAAAATTGAAATGATTCCACCACCGGAATTGCATCTAATGTTAGGCGTAGTAAATACCATTTTTTCGCATTTTTTAAAAGAATGCGAAGAAGATGCTCTTCAATGGGTAAAATCCTGCAACGTTCAACGTGACGTCACTCATGGGAGTCCATCGTTTAACGGAAATTCATGCAAGACTTTACTCACAAAACGTGATGTTCTGCGTTCTAGAAGCAAAAATGTAGGGAGCTTAAAATATCTCAGGGTTTTTGAAATCTTCAACCAAGTCGTAAATGCATGCTTCGGAAAATACCTTTCTCCGTCTTTTGAAACCAAGATTGCAACATTCAAGGAATGTTACCTACATTTAGGTATATCTATTACTCCTAAGGTTCATGCCGTTTTCTACCATGTCCCTGATTTTTGTAATCAAACACAACACGGACTCGGTAATTATAGTGAACAAGCCATGGAATCCGTGCACTCGGATTTTGATACCATATGGACAAAATATAAAGTATCTGAACAACATTCAGACTATCCAACAAGGTTAAGACGAGCACTTTGTGAGTACAATAGTCTCCATTCATTGTAAATAACACTGCTGCTTAAGCTAATGAAAAAAATTTGTTCTTATATTCATTTTAGAATAAGACAAAATCTGTATATATAACATATCATCCTACTTAACACTTTTTACTGTTCTGAAAGTGCAAGAAATTACTGTTCTTAAGTGTTGATATACATAATAAAAAATGAACATGTTCGAATTGAAAAGTTTTTATTTCTGAAATTTCTGAGTCGATTTGCATTTCATAATTCAATTTTATGGATAATGCAATATTAATTTGCATACTAACATAATATATTCTGAATATAAAATGATAATACGAATTCCGATGAACCGTGTATCAAGAAATACGTTAAAACGCAATCAAATTAATCCAATGTAATCGTCAGCGCAAGCGAAATATCAGTACGCAAAATACGCGTAATTAAAAAGTCTATATCTTCGAAACCGTACAAAATATCTTAGTAATTTTTTGTTTTAATTGTTCGAAATTAAGTCTACTTAATTATATTATTATACAATACTTATCTCCGAGGCTTGTAGAAAAAGTTATTCAACAATATATGGGGGTGTAGAAAAATTTTCACCTTGTAACGTAACTTCACATGGGCATATTTTTGGAAATATGATAGATAATGCTTCAAAATTTGGTCAAGTTGTAGATAATTGTAAGACGTTTAATTCATTCTTATGTTATTTTGTCGTATAATGACTTACAAAAGAGATATTAAAAGAAAATCAACAAAAAGTACCAATTTTGGCATATTTTCGACTATATCTCGGGTTGTGTAGTATAGAAATATTGCTAAATTGGGGATTATCTTTCGAATGTCAAAGCTCACAATATTATAGCAAAAAAACTACATCGAACCTTTACTCCGATGAAAATATCGTCAATAACCTCACAAAAAAAATGAAAAATTAAGATATTTTAAAAAGCACGCTAAGGATTATTTTCATTTGTGGTCAAAATATTCGCTAGGCACCCCTGAACAGATATCAGAAGAAAAACGCCAGGTGAGAGACCTTTTGGGTTGAGTTGAATCGCAGCTCACCGTGCGGAGCTTCTTCACGCCCCACACTACCGCCAGACACTCCTTCTCCGTCGTCAAATAGTTCTTCTCGGCGGCAGTGAGGGTGCGACTTAGATAAACGATCGGATGTTCTCCGTCATCTTGCGCTTGCGTAAATACCTTACGCACCCTAATGAGATGGTCCTCGAATGACTGGTTCACAACTATGATGTCGTCGAGGTATACAAAGACATGTGGCTCGAACTCCGGACCGAAAAACGAATCCATGAGACGTTGGAACGTTGCTGGGGCATTCGTCAGGCCACAGGGCATCCGCTTGAAATGGTACAGCCCTCGGCCTGCGACAGCAAAAGCGATGATTTCCCCACTTCTCGTTTCGAGCGGCACCTGGAAGTACGCCTGGCTCAGATCGAGTTTAATAATAAACTTCGCCCGACGAACTTTGTCCAGGGTGCCGTCGATATTCGGAGGTGGATATGCATCCTTTTTAGTCACGCCGTTTACATCCCGGAAGTCGATGCAAAACCGATACGCTCCATTCGGTTTTCTGACCATTACGGGAGAATGACCAATGCGCTACTCGACTGCTCGATGATGTCATTGCGAAGCATCGAGTCTACTTCCGCCTGAGCGGCCTCTAGCACGGCAGGCGATACGCGGCGAAACTGGTGCTTAATTGGTCACGCGTCCCCTACGTCAATGCCGTGCTCAACTAACGGAGTGGTCCCTAGTGTGGCGGTTGAAGGGGCAACAGCTGATCCAATAACTCCGTCAACTGTTGCTACTGCCTCGACGTGACCTCCGCCAGCCCGGCGCATTCTGCATATGTCGTCGCTTCCTTTGCGGCAGCAAACCTTCTCCATTGGCCGTCGCCACTCCTCCATTCTCCTTTCTCGCAGTCGACGGTCATCCTCATTTTCTTCAAAAAATCTAACCCAAGGATGGCATCGTAGTCTGGCGCGGTCGCGACGCGAAAGGAAACCTGCTCGGTCCGATTTCCCACGTCGACGACCAACGGTAGCTACCTCATTATCCTCGCCGTATGGTCCTGTTGCGCTTCACATTTTTCCCTGAAGGGGCAGAATGCGATCGCGATGCATATCGGCAATTCCCGTTCCGACAAATGACCGCGTTGCGCCCGTGTCGCAAAGTCCTCAGGCTTTGACTCCGGCGATGACCACGTCGAAATACAACCTCCTGTCCTTGCTGCCTCTTCCGGCAGCGGCATTCTCTTCTTCCTTGACGGAACTCGTACTCGTACTCGTTCGCGCCGGCGGGATGCCCCATTTCTCCTTTACATATCGGAGTACCTCCCTCTCCGGGCATATTCCCGCTCCTCTCTGGGGGGCGCACTCGTTCTCCATCTGGAACGTGACAGCGGGTCGGGTGGGGAGAACTCGTTCGTCGATCCGCGCTGCTCGTTTCCCGAGACCCTCGCTCCTGCTTCCATGCATTCGTTTCATTCTCTGCGAATCGTTCCGATTCGACCACACCCGTAACACTGCCGGGGCTTCGGGCATTCGCGCGCGAAATGGCCCGTCCCGCCACAGGTATAGCTCTCTTGGTGCTCGCATCGCCTCCTTGGACGAAATTTGTCGGGGAGGACCGGGCATCTCCCAAGAGGCGGCTCAACGGGTCGACGTGGTTTTCCTCTTCTTCCGGCTCCTGGTGACGATGGCGTCGTCGTCGCTTTGGGCTCGCCCCACCGGACCGTCTGAGTCTGGGCGACCTTGATTGACCTTGGTCGCGGTCCAACCGGCTGTTTGATCAGTACAGCCTCCGATCTGCGCCGGGGCTCGGTCGCGGCCACTCTCGTTGCGACGAGCTCTTCGTCCGGTACTGCCGGATGACGTTTCAGACGCCGTATCCGATTCGATCCTGCCAGCTACGACTCTCGGATTACGCATCACTGGCCTTGTCAGCATTTCTCGTCGCTGACTCACTACTTGTTGGCGATAAAGTATATCCCAACGCTTCTCCTCGGCAATCTCCCGAGTTGCGGTGAAAAGTGCGTCGAAAGTACCGCTCCTTTTCACCGCCTCAGATTTACGACAGTCTGGTCGTAAATTCCGGATGGTCATCCGTACTTGGTATGCCTCTGGTGACGATACCTTCATCCTCCTAAATTGGCGTCGCATTTCTTCAATTAAGTCTTCGGCGACTTCCGTCAGTACCTGCAGACGCTCGTGTATCTTAAAAAGGACATCTGTGTCGTCCTTCTCCTCGGCGAATCTTCTCTTCAACTGCCGCTCGAAGGTCCTCCAAGTGCGTAGAACGTTGGGCTCATCTCGCGCCCATTGCTTCGCTTTTCCGTCCAGCAAATCGGGCATCACCCTCAGGACATCCTCTTCATCGAGCTCGAGGCAGTCCACGCACTCGTTAAGGCTGGTTAAGAACTCATCGACGTTGGAGTCCATCCCTCCTCCGAATTTCACTCCCCATGAGCGAAGTTCCTTCAGCGTCCACGCTCCTGGTGGACGTCTCCGTTCCTCTTCTGGAAACGGCGAAGTGGGGCGGTACTCCCGCTGAACCCGTCTTTGCGACGTTGCCTCGTCGCGCGCTGGTCGTCGCTCCCTTGCCGCTTCATTCGGCATGCTTTTTCTCCCATCTGCGTCTCTTCTTCTCGGCGACTTCTCCTGACGTCGCTCCCTAGGATAATCTCCCAATTCGTCCTGAGTTGTCACGTCATCGAGATCCTCGTACTCCGACGGCTCGGTGAAGTGCAACCTTCGTGCCGCTACCCTTAGCAGTGTCGCATTTCCTCGCCTATCGTAGTCCTTCTCTCCTCGGGCTACCTCGGAAAATTCCATGCGATATGTCCTAGGAATCGCCCCCAGACCGGCCAAACCTCTCTTCATTGGCGGCCGATGACAGACCGTTTTTCCGTGGGGTAAATGCCACGATATGCCTCCAGTAGCCGATTTTGGCAGGACTGGTTCGAGCGGCATTGGTCCCATAGCTCCCGAGGTCGACAAAGTCGTATCTAGGGCCGTCCTCATCTCTAAGGGGGTCGCACGACCTTCGGTGTTCGTCCAGGTAGCCTCGCTGCGGCGTGGTGCCTGACGATGTCCCTCGCTGGATTTCGTCCCTCCGAAACCTGCGCGATGACCTTTGGGTCGGAAGCGCCCGATATCGCGATATTCGCGTCGCTATCGGATGTATCACCGGTGCGGGATCGCGCAAGATGCGCGCGCAGGACATCCTCGTGTCCGACCGTACTCAGGCCTTTGGCCTGTAATCGCCCGATTACGTCCTCTCGCGAGAGGGGGTAATCCTTTCCCTCGTCTTGCGACATCACGACCGCCCGATCCTGACGTTACCCCTACTTCGGGCATGGTTTCCGGAACTACGACCGAGTGTCTCCTCGCAACGCGGCAACACTCACACAGCGCTCCACTGAACACCACGATAAACTTTTGTTTGTTTGTTTTTATTTAAATTTTTTTTTTCACTTTCTCTCTTTGCTCAATCCACACACACACGGTGACTTCCGATCGCACTGACCACTCGGGTACGGTCGCGTGGTAACGGTCCGACCTCAGCGATAGGCCGCGCGGGCTAACGACCGATTTCTCCGACCGTGTACGAGCGCGAAGGAAACGACCGAAGCTCGCGGGTAGACTCGCCCCAACTACTATTACGGGCTTCGAGCACGGTTGCACCTCGCTCCTGTCACCCGCGCTCCTCGAGCTAGTGGCTGTAGCCACTCTTACCACAAAATACTATTAACACAATTACCGAGCATCCAATATCTATGGGGGATTTTTGGGCCAGGGGGGTGACGAAATGTGTCAACAATACGTTGCTGACTCCTTACGTCACGGATCACTTAGCCGTTATTAAGGCGGTGACACGTTGCAACTCTGTCCGTCACGGCTCGTCGGCGGAGCTATGGGGAATACCGTCCCCATTCTCTTAAATGCGCGGGCTTCTTACGCGCAACGTTTCGCGGCGCCTTCTATAACGGGGGAAATCTCGTCCCCACTACGCAAGATGCGCGGACTGCTTACGCGCAACGTTTCGCGGCGTCTTATATAACGGGGGACATCTCGTCCTCACTACGCGATATGCGCGTGCTGCTTACGCGCAGCGCGTTTCGCGGTGCTTACGCTAACGGGGGAAATCCCGTCCCCACTTCGCGAGATGCGCGGGCGGCTTACGCGCAACGCGTTCCGCGGTGCCTACTCAAACGGGGGGAGATCCCGTCCCCACTTCTCTCGATGCGCGGATCAGACGCGCAACGCGTCCTGCGGCGCTTACCTTGACGGGGGAAATCCCGTTCCCACTTCGCGGTATGCGCGGACTCTCTACGCACAACGCGTTTCTCGTCGCGTACGATAACGGGGGAAATTCCGTCCCCACTTACGCGGTTCGGCCACGGCAATTCCCAAACGGAAAAATCTCCTCTCGACGCGGCCCTTTCGACCTACCAAGCGGGGAATGCTATCCCTCCTGGGTGCGGTCCGATGTGTGTTCCTAGACGGGGGAATTTTTCTCCCGCGCAACGCGCACCGTTTCCGCGCAACGGACTTCTCCCGCGTGCCGAGTCCCTTAGGACAACCACGTTGCGTGCCTAATATGGCCGCTGCTTGGCACGTTCGCTTCGATAATGGCGAACTGCCTCGTGGTTTCGCTAATTTTTTATTTTTTTTTCGGAATTCTTTTTTTTCTTTTACGCGTTTTTATTATTTTTTTTTCAAAATGCAGCCCCACGTTGGACGTCAAAAATTGTGACGTACTTCTTTCGCACGCACAACTATACGGCTGCTGCCGGATTGAAAATTTATTTCCGACCTTACCGCCCGTTAACGGACTTTGGCGTTTCCCGGGGGGAAAACGCCGCGCCAGGTAAGCGGCCTTACTCGGCTGGCTCAGTGTGTCCGGGGAGCAAGAGATCGACCCAGAGGGGGTCGTCTTTGCCTCTTTCCGCGCCTGAAAAATCGCGAAAAACCTAATGGCGGTTCCCACACTCGGCCGCAAACCGCTACGGAATTTTATGGGGCAAAGAACACGCGGGACACAAGTTTATTCATAAAATAATACTTATTTTGCATTGCTAATCACCAAAAAAGGATATAGGGGGCTCAAGGTCCGGCAAAAAGTACGGATCGGTTGGCTCAGAACACCATTTTGTTGTCGCGGTCGGCAGTTCCTTTGCCTCCTCGCTCGCTCGTTCGCTGACGGCCTCGCTGCCGCCCGTTCTCTCCTTCCTCCGGATACTCCGGGCTCGCTTGGACGACTGTCCCCGGTTCAGGTCCTCGGGCTCGTCCTTGCGTGGCACCTCGTGCCGCGTCTTTTCGAAAATAGCCCGCTCGTGACTCTCGACGTTCGTTTTACCGACTTGAACAATTCTCGCGCGTCCCGCTCTACTGACTGGTCTGGACTCGACCGTCCTCTCGCTCGACTCCGGAGTCCGCCGAGCGCCCCGATCGGCGACGTTCGGGCTGGTTCGGGGCCGTTCCTGTAATACAAGACCGTCACGAAAACGCACGAATTATTCTCCATGTCCGCACTTCCACGACGGGGAACGTAACAGGTCCGATGGTGTCACGTCCCGTTACAATTTTTTAAAATACGACGTGAGATGGCTATGACCACCGCTCGCAACACTGCGTGAAATATTGGCGTCCTCGTCTATGAACAAAGGTTTTTTTGTTTTTTTTTACAATATTAATTAAATCTTATAGTCTCTATAAATGTTGTCTTTTTTGTATCTTAGAACACTTTATAATATGTACATTGCGACACTCATCACATTTAGTTTTTGACATTGGCACTTTCATTTCACTACCACAATACGAAGCACTGCACTATGAAAAATAGCCGATAATTGTCTTTCTCACAAACTAGTTCGGTATTTATATTTTCAGGTTCATTCCCGCTCCGAACCCAAGCCTCCGAAGATAGTGGATCCTCAATATATAATTCACTTTTTTGATACAGATTTGATAAAAATTGTAGAATGCTC
This sequence comes from Trichopria drosophilae, assembly GCA_030407085.1. NCBI lineage: Eukaryota > Metazoa > Arthropoda > Insecta > Hymenoptera > Diapriidae > Trichopria > Trichopria drosophilae. The sequence goes on along the minus strand of CM059583.1, from coordinate 104,001,068 downwards.
ACTGTATCAAAATTATGTCAAAAAGTCATTCTACACAAATTGTAAACAATTTTTACAACTTGATTGTACGACCCAAATAACTAACCAAAAAAAATATATATAGATGTCCATATTTTGGCCACATTACGTCCAATTTTCGTCCAATATATGTGCGGATGAAAATGTAATGGACGTTCATGAACGGTACTATGGACCCAATTTGGATGTATAAATCACTTTATTTGGATGAATAATGGATATTAATTGGATGAACTGTTCTAAATACGGACGAATTATGGACAAATTTCCGGTGTTACGTGGAGGAATTTTGGACAAATATTGGGACAAAAATACACTTAAATTTTTAGATGTTTTTTTAAGAAACGCCAATACATATAATTTTGTATGGTCCCGGTCCCTTCGAAAAGATATAACAATATCAATAATTTTTATAAGGACACTCGAGCATTCCAAGACACTCGCCGTTTGTGACGTCAGAAATGAGGAAAAAGGTTTTTTTCAAAAAAAAAATTTGCGCTGATCTTTAAGAATTGTCAGGAACTTTTAAGATAATTTTCTAGACAGAAATAATTTATTATTATATTGACTACCGAGTAAGTGACTTTGAAAAAATCTGCTGCTAGAAAGTTCGTAAAAATACGTGGAAAAGTTCGCTACTAAGTAGTAGGTTTTGGAACCTATCATGGGACTTTTTTCAGGAAGGCTGATATGAAAGCACATACTTTTACGAAGTTCCTAGCAGCAGGATTTTTTCAATATCACTTACACGGTAATGAAAATAACAAGAAATATTTCCGCCAAAAAAAATATCGGAAGAGTGGCTGGTAATTTTTAAAGATTAGAGCAAAATTTTCACGCCTTTTTCCTCACTTCTGACGTCACAGGAGGCGAAATTAGAACAAAGGTATTCCTGAAAATATAAACATTAAGATTAAAAAACTCCAAATCTGATCTTTCCAACAGTTCCTCTTCAAAAAAATGTACAAAAATAATTTATTTCCAACTCGTTAGTTATATTTTCTTTATAGAGATAGGACTATAATATTAATTTCATCAGCTTTTTGGGCAAACATCATTAAATTGAACGACACACATATTATTTATTGTGCTGTCCTCCTTTTATTGTTAAGACGCACCTTATCCCTCATCTCAAACAAATTTTGAGCGATACTTTTCTGCACAGTCTGATCGTCCATTGATTTCCATCCATTTTTTTGAGCTTGCAATCTGGTATATGTTGAAATCTAGTTACATAAATGAATGTAAAATATATAATTTCTTAAGGTGATGTTTAGGGATCAACCGATATGGTAGTAATCTACATTAAAATATTCAAATTTAAAGTGAGATGATCAATTTCTGCAATTCAGACGATATTCCAGCTCATTAAATATTACAAATAATGTAAAAAAAATATCAAAGAAATTTGATGAGAATAACCACATTAGATTATTAGATTAGACTAGTACTAATAATCTCAATGACTGAACGGTAGTTTAATTCATCAAATAGATTTTTTTCAGTGACGGAAATAGATGATCTGAGCCGTGTACACATTTTATAGAATTATACTTCATCGGTGATTTTCGTTTTTAAATACGCATTTATTTTCACAAACATATTTTTTCAAGTGAGCTGCCATCAAATTGAGAAAACAACCAAGTAAGTCTCACAGCGTCTATTTTTGATGTTGCTAAAGCAATAGTGTTTTCCTATGTATATACTCACAACATGTCTAAAATGTAGCCCGTAACAATTAACATTTTCGCTGCAGCCCCCCCCCCCCGGGCCCCGTAATTTTAGGGGCCCCCTGACGCGGTACGTTATATGAATGTAATTTAATTATTTCGTCTTTTCAAAATCAATTTTGTTTGGAGAAGGTTTTTGAAATTTCTTACAAAAGTATAAAATTTGAAATAGAAATTAGTTTGTTTCTGTAAGTTTGTTTATTAGTTTTAATAGTTCAATACAGAATAAAATTGAATTCACAATTAAATGTATTCAAAATTTTCTAATCATCAAGTGGACACAATAAACATTAAATGCTTGGAGTTATTATTTATACACCGTGTTTCTCAACCTATTGAACCCCGTTTACCAGCAGATAGAGCGTAAAATTCTGAAATGAAAGTTCCTTTGCCGAAAATGTTTTCAAGCTACCGTTTTCAAGTTATTCAGCATTAAAATGAACCAATAGGAAGAGAGCTTTGCGATTATCGCAATGGTAGTATTGTCGGTGCATGTTGAGAATAAATACGAAGAAAATGCACATCGCCCATAAACCGCGCAATTGTTTTCTAGCGAAGCAGCGGAAAGTTCGAAAGAGACTGTCAAAAATATCGATCGGATTCGAATGTCTAACCTGCCACTGGTTTTCGGTTTCGAAAGGAAAATTAAAACTTTTGATTCGAATTTGTAATGAATCAAAAAATGATTATTTTACAGGTTATGCATTTATGTAGAAAATAACGTTTCATATGTTTCGAAACCCTGGAAAATATTTTCTAAATTGTGTAATGAGAATATAAAAATTAAAGATTTAAAATTAAGGGATCGACAGTTTTTTAAAAAGTACTTGGATTTAAAATCAGAAAGCATGGATTTGTACAAAGTCGTAAGATGCATCTCTTTTTCCTTTTGAAGCCCCTGGGTGGAATTACGCACACAAAGACCACACTGGAAAAGTCCCTTGTTTTTTTTGTATGATTTGCAAACGGCACAGAACCACTTTTTGAGCTCCGATTTTTTCTTTTGGCAAAATTACATCATCGACTTTAATAATCAACATCAGTCAGAGTTGCACAAGATTAGCCCGTAATTGTTATTAACAAATAGTTCATAAAAATTAATTCTAAAAGGCGCAGACTTATTTTTGGGCTCCGATTTGTTTCTTTTGGAAAACTAAATCATCGACTTTAATAATCAACTTCATTTAGAGTTGCAAGCGATTAGGACGTAACTGTTATTAATAAATTCTTCATAAAAATCATTTCTGAACGGCTCAGAACCACTTTTTGAGCTCCAATTTTTTCCTTGCGAAAAACTGAATTATCGACTTTATAGTCGACTTCATCTAGAGTTGCACGCGATTAGCACGTAATTCTTATTAACAAATTGTTCTGAAAAACCATTTCTAAACGACACAGAACCACTGCTTTTGCTTAAAATTTTTTCTTTTTGCAAAATTACATTATCGACTTAAATAATCAATTTTATTCAGAGTTGCGCGCGATTAGCACGTAATTGTTATTAACCAATTATGCATAAAATTCATATCTAAACGGCACAGAACCATTTTTTGAGCTCCAATTTTTTCCAATTGCACGATTAAATCATTGACTTTAATAATAACTACGTTTCAAGTTGCACGCGATTAGAGCGTAATTGTTATTAACAAATTATTAATAAAAATCATTACTAAACGATACAGAGCCACTGTATGAGCTCCAATCTTTTCCTTTTGAAAAATTAAATTATCGATTTTAATAATCAACTTCATTCATTGCTGCAGGCGATTAGCACGTAATTGTTATTAACAAATTATTCATAAAAACCATTTCTAAACGGCACAGATTCATTTTTGCGCTCCTTATTTTTCGTTCTTCAAAATTACACTATCGACTTTAATAATCAACTTCATTCAGAGGTACATTCGATTTGCACGTAATTGTTATTAAAAAATTATTCATAAAAATCATTTCTAAACGGCACAGAACCACTTTTTGAGCTGCAATTTTTTCATGCAAAAATGATTGGCTTGATGAAAAAGTTTCATAAAACAAAAAATGCTTAGAATCATCCGAAGAATACGTGTGAATTTTTCCAAGATGTTTCGGGCCACTGTGGATTTTTTGGTTCTGGCCATTTTCCAGAAAAATTTAAAAATTTCCCATAACGTCCTGGAAAATTTCGCACGTATTCTTTGGATGATTCTAAACACTTTTTGTAAAGTGACTTTTTTTTATAAAGCGATTCTTATAAATATTAATCATTATTTCATTATTTTTTCTGAGTTTCGGCCGCCATTTTGGATTCGCCAAGTTGATTTTTGATGTTCGCAAGGGTACGGTTTTCAAGGAAAAATAGTTTGTGCACGATTTCTGAAGGTTTTAGACCTCTAGCTCAACGGATTCCCTGTGAAAATTTTGGATTTCAAAAAAAAAATCTGAAAAATTTCACGTTTTTTGCCCCAAAAATTGCAAAAATGAGGCTGACACAAACTTTTTTTCGAAAGATTCACCCCAGATTCTGAAAGTTCATCAAAAAATCTATCAGAAAACACGGTTTGCATGATCATTTCTGATCGATTGGGTTTTTCTATACAGCGTTGAATGTGGGCATGAGCAAATGTGCACATTTGACGTTAATGGGTTAATAATCAACTTCATTCAGAGCTGCACGCTATTAGCACGTTATTGTTATTAACAAATTATTCATAAAAATCATGTCTAAAGGGCACAGAACCATTTTTTGAGCTCCAATTTTTTCGTTTTGCAAAATTACACTAATGACTTTAATAATCAACTTCATTCAGAGTTACATGCGATTAGCACATAATTGGTATCAACATATTGTTCTTAAAAATCATTTCTAAACGACACAGAACCACTGTACGAGCTCCAATTTTTTCCTTTTGCAAAATTACGTTATCGACTTTAATAATCCACTTCAGCCAGAGTTGCACGAGATTAGCCCGTAATTGTTATTAATAAATTTTTCATAAAAATCATTTCTAAGCGGCACAGATACACTTTTAAATCTCCAATTTTTTTCAATTGCACGTTAAATCGTCGACTTAAATAATCAGCTTGATTCAGATTAGCTCGTGATTAGCACGCGATTAACATGTAATTGTTATTAACAATTTATTCATAAAAACTAATCGCAACTCTGAATAAAATTGATTATTAAAGTCGACGATTTAATTTTGTAAAAGGAAAAAATTGGAGCCCAAAAATGAATCTGTGCCTTTTAGGAATGATTTTTATGAATAATTTGTTAATAAACAATTACGTGTTAATCGCGGGCAGCTCTGAATGAAATTGATTATTAAAGTCGTAGATTTAATTTTGCAAAAGGACAAAATTGGAGCTCAAAAAATGGATCTGTGCCGTTCAAAAGGAAAAAATTGGAGCTCATACAGTGGTTCTGTGTCGCTTAGTAATGATTTTTATTAATAATTTGATAATAACAATTACGCGCTAATCGCATGCAACTCTAAATGTAGTTATTATTAAAGTCGATGATTTAATCTTGCAAAAGGAAAAAATTGGAGCTCAAAAAATGGTTCTGTGCCGTTTAGAAATGTTTTTTATGAATAATTTGTTAATAACAAATACGCACTAACCGCGTACAACTCTGAATGAAGTTGATTATTGAAGTCGACGTTTTTATCTTGCAATTGAACAAAATTAGAGATCTAAAAGTGTATCTGTGCCGCTTAGAAATGGATTTTATGAATAATTTGTTAATAACAATTACGTGCTAATCGCGAGTAACTCTAATGAAGTTAACTATTAAAGTCGATGATTTAATCTTGCAGTTGAAAAAAAATGGTTCTGTGCCGTTTATAAATGATTTTTATAAACAATATATTAATAACAATTACGTGCTAATCTCGTGCAACTCTGACTGAAGTTGATTATTACAGACGATAATGTAATTTTGTAAAAAGAAAAAATTGGAGCTCAAATAGTGGTTATTATAATATAAAAATTATAATTTAATATTTCAAAAGGAAAAGATTGGAGCTCATACAATGGCTCTGTGTCGTTTAGTAATGATTTTTATTAATAATTTGTTAATAACAATTACGCGCTAATCGCGTGCAACTCTAAATGTAGTTATTATAAAGTCGATGATTTAATCGTGCAATTGGAAGAAAATGGAGCTCAAAAAATGGTTCTGTGCTGTTTAGACATGATTTTTATGAATAATTTGTTAACAATAATTACGGGCTAATCTCGAGCAACTCTGATTTATATTGATTATTAAAGTCGATAATGTAATTTTGCAAAAAGAAAAAATTTTAAGCAAAAACAGTGGTTCTGTGTCGGTTAGAAATGGTTTTTTAATAACTATTTGTTAATAACAATTACGTGCTTATCGCGTGCAACTCTACATGAAGTTGACTATAAAGTCGATAATTCAGTTTTTCGCAAGGAAAAAATTGGAGCTCAAAAAGTGATTCTGTGCCGTTTGCAAATCATACAAAAAAAAACAAGGGACTTTTCCAGGGTGGTCTTTGTGTGCGTAATTCCACCCAGGGGCTTCAAAAGGAAAAAGAGATGCATCTTACGACTTTGTACAAATCCATGCTTTCTGATTTTAAATCCAAGTACTTTTTAAAAAACTGTCGATCCCTTAATTTTAAATCTTTAATTTTTATATTCTCATTACACAATTTAGAAAATATTTTCCAGGGTTTCGAAACATATGAAACGTTATTTTCTACATAAATGCCTAACCTGTAAAATAATCATTTTTTGATTCATTACAAATTCGAATCAAAAGTTTTAATTTTCCTTTCGAAACCGAAAACCAGTGGCAGGTTAGACATTCGAATCCGATCGATATTTTTGACAGTCTCTTTCGAACTTTCCGCTGCTTCGCTAGAAAACAATTGCGCGGTTTATGGGCGATGTGCATTTTCTTCGTATTTATTCTCAACATGCACCGACAATACTACCATTGCGATAATCGCAAAGCTCTCTTCCTATTGGTTCATTTTAATGCTGAATAACTTGAAAACGGTAGCTTGAAAACATTTTCGGCAAAGGAACTTTCATTTCAGAATTTTACGCTCTATCTGCTGGTAAACGGGGTTCAATAGGTTGAGAAACACGGTGTATAAGCTATTTTTTATTATATTGTATTATATTGTTTATGTGCATTACAATTTTTGTAATGGACGTTATTTAGTGAAATATTTAGTTTTTGTTCGATTTTTAGTTCCTTACTTTTAGTGTGAAGTGTGTTAATACGAAAAGCAGCGTTCCAAGAGACGGATATTTCAAAATTCGGATCGTTTATGGAAAAGTAAACAAAATTATTCGATACCTTCCATATTAGAAACTTTCGCGAATGTATTATTATAATAATATATACCTGTATATACTTCAGCATTAATTTTTTAAATTAATTTTAAAAGGGCCCCCTTCTTCCATCTTATTTTCCGAGAAAATCGAATTTTAAAAAGTGACATTTTATATTATTTCTTGTGAGATCAAAGTCGTAAGTCACGCGCCACACTATAAATTATTGTTCCTATACAAAAACCACATATTAGAAATTACAACAATACGATATATTCTTAGAATATTGCGATTGTCTCAGAAACCAAAAAACAACGAAGTACAGTGGGACCTGTCTTATTCTAACTAGAAGAGTTTTCCAAGATGGCGCCGACCTTTCTTATTCCAACTTTCCCCTTACCCCCACTGATGAGCTTGTGTGCATATCGATATAAGCGTCGCGATATTTCAGAGTGCTTCGGAGTCGCTTTTCGCGCGGTGGTAGGGTAAGACTTGAGGAGAAGCGATTAGAATAAGAGAGGCTGAATAATTAGAATAAGAGATGTTAGAATAAGAGAGGTTCTACTATAGTCCCTTATCATTCGGACGTCTACAGATTAAGTTATTTCATATACATAAGCTCTGTCACCAGCTCTCGCTGCTGTACTAGGAAGTTTTACGCGAAGCTGTACCGCCAGGCGGCAGCACGGTAAGCCAGAACTTTCTTAAAGCTGTGTGACGTACACTTAGCGGCATTAATTCTGTCACCAACACTGCTTTGTGTTATCTTTGTTTTCACCTATCCTACTTTGTGTGTTAAACAAAGATAACAGAACAGTGTTGGTGACAGAATTAATGCCGCTAAGGTACAGCTTCGCGTAAAACTTCCTAATTGTAAATGAAACCCATCTCAGTAGTTCTAATTTCGCCACCAGGGGAACTTAACAGGGCGAATAGTACTTAGTGGTTTATGATATCGAGTGGCAAACCACGATACACTGTGTATGCAAGCAGCAAAAGGGAAGTAGTAAAAGCTTTGAAGCAAAATGTTGGGTAGGAAATATAAAAGTGGTGCCTTGAACAGAAAGGCTATAAAAGAACGGGAAGAAATGGTTAACAAATAACCAAAGTTAACCTCATTTTTTACCGGACAGAGTACGTCAGATATAAAAAGTTTCGCAGACTCTACAAATTCCGAGGTCGACAATAATGCAGGTATATTTATGTATCATAATAATTGAGCATGGCACACTTTTCATGTGGTATCTTTACTATTTTATTTTTTGTTGAATCTCCAACTGACATCAAATCGACATGTTAGAACGTGTGAATCACCGTGGTTTTCTTTGTTTCGCACATAAAGACATAGAGGCAAGAACAAGGACAGAATTAATGCGCTTGGGTGTAATTATAATGATGACAGCCATAACGTCTTTTCTATGTAAACAAATTTCTTGTTGACTGTTTCAAATTTCTTGTCCCAGTTTTTGGCAATATTTTTATTCAACACTTTGTTATGATACACAGAGAGAAAATGTGGGTTAATGGAACCATGAAAAAATGGTAGAAATGGTTGTAACATATATATATATATAAATAGTAGAATTAACGACGTGAAAGTTGTAGTTGATGGAATGATACTTTTACAATTCAGAATATTGGAAAATAAAGCATATAATAATTATTTCTACTGAGAAAAGATATTATTGTCGTTTAATTAATTTCATTATGTTCGTTTACTATTGAGGACTATTTGAGTTGGCTATTTAATTGCATGACTACTGTACTTGATATTTGAGGTTATGACAATGTGTATACATAAATATAGAGAAATAGAAAATGCAACAATTTTAATGTTCCGTTTCCTACAGAAATATTTAACTACTTTTGTAATCACATGTTTTACTATGATAATAAAGTTCCATTAACTATTTTCTTCCTCTCTGTGTAGATGTTGTAATAATAATTTTTTTCAGCCTGCATGCACCGAAAGTGAGCATTCTAACATCGCTACGCTACGTATATACATATATAGCTACGCTATATATACAGGGTGTCCGAGAACTCCCACATAATATTGCAGAGGATGAATTTTGACATCATTCTGAGCAAAAAAGTTTAATACCAAAATTGGATCTGAAGCTCAGAATTTGAGTGGCGAGCCATTGAAGTTTAAAAAAAAATAATAGTTTTTTTGCAATAACTCGGCTCGTTTTAAAGTTACTTTAACGAATGATGACTGATTTTGAAGGTTTTTTATAGCGCTACAACTTTTCTTGTATAGCCTATGACCTGTAACGAATATTTCGTCAGTTATGGACCTAACAAAGGGTAAAAATGGCCTTTTTTGCAATGTTTCGCGTCTAATTCATTTCCTTAAAATGCTTGCAAGATATGATATTAACAGCGTTGTAGATCTTGAAAAGGCGAAGAATTTGCCCCCTCATACGTTTCGTTTTGACAAAAATTGAGCCCGTGGGAAGACGTTAAAAATCAGAAAATTGGCGGAAAACACGCTTCAGCAATGCCAAACCCATTTTTCGCCTGTTTTCTGATATTTAACGTCTCCACGGACTCAATTTTTATCAAAACGAAACGTATGAGGGGACGAATTCTTGACCTTTTCAAGCTCTCCAACGTTGTTTATATGACATTTCGCTAGCATTTTACGGAAATGAGTTAGACGCAAAAAACTGCATAAAAAAGCCATTTTTACTCTTTTTTAGGTCGATAACTGATGAAATATTCGTTGCAGGTCATACTCTGCAATATTATGTGGGAGTTTTCGGTATATATATACAGGGTCATCGAAAAGTATCGGACCCCCCTAATATCTTCAGTTAGAATGCACTTAGGAGAAAATGTCCAATAGCAAAGTTGTATGGTTTCAAGCGGGGAGTAAGATGATGACCTTGACTTTGACCTTGACAATGTCCTTCAAGATCATTTCAAGGTCAATCTTATTTTTTTAAATAGAACCCCCTATATTTTATTGCATATTCTTATAGCTTATCTCGAGAGCTTACCAAAACACTATAATAAAATATTTTTTTATTAAGTACTTTTTGAGTTATAAAAGTTTGAAGTTAACAATTTTTTGACACAAAATGTAGAATATCTTGTAAAATATTATTTAGTTTTCAGTAATCATAACCTTAATACTTTTGTGCGCGGAATAATGAGACCAATTAATTGGTTTAAAGAAAATACATTAATCGGATCCCCCTAATATTTTCAGTAAGAATGAATTTTGGAAAAACTTCAAACCTTTATAACTCAAAAAGTACTTAATAAAAAAATATTTTATTATAGTGTTTTGGAAAGCTCTCGAGATAAGCTATAAGAATATGCAATAAAATGTAGGGGGTTCTATTTAAAAAAATAAGATTGACCTTGAAATGACCTTGAAGGACATGGTCAAGGTCAAAGTCAAGGTCATCATCTTACTCCCCGCTTGAAACCATACAACTTTGCTATTGGACATTTTCTCCTAAGTGCATTCTAACTGAAGATATTAGGGGGGTCCGATACTTTTCGATGACCCTGTATATATATATATATATATATATATATATATAAATATATATATATATATATATATATATATATATATATATATATATATATATATATATATAAATATACACAGGGTGTATCTAAAAGACCGGAATCGACCCACATCAGTAGGTAGTTTTTTTTTCGGAATCGAATTGCGCTGGAAATAATTTTCTGGAATGTAGGTTTTTTTTTAATTGAACGTATTTACTTCGGGGGGATTGCCTCAGCGAAACAATTGATACAAAGTACGATCGGCCTTTGTGCTCTGTTTTAGTTCGTTCAAGGGATTCGTTGACAATTGAAAATCAAATTCAAAATTCCCGGGAAGGCAGGTTCGAACTGACAACTGATGGCAGGCGATTCCTAACCAATATTACCAAGCCCATTCGTAAAAAGGAATGGCTTCTAGTATGGCGTAATGAAGCAAATAAAGAACGATGATTGTTATCATTAATATGACTTCATTAATTTATGTACTAACCTTATTCTTTTCGTCGCACAGGATACTGAAGCGCTATTAAGTAATAAATTGCCGCGCATAAAAAATGAAACATTGTCGGTTTTAAAAACATGCAAAATAGTATAAAACGATACATTTTTTTCATGCGCTTGAGTTTAAATTATTAAAAATTAAATAAATTGCCAATTTTCGGCATGTTTCGCATGCTTTGTATTATTGCGAATTTGTAAAATTATTCTCCATATTGACATAAATTTATGGTAAATATTTGAGCAAAAATGTGTGGAAAATTCGCGAAATTTTAAAGTTTTAAACGAAAAACATCGCCTACACGGATATAAAGGTTAGTATAACCAACTAAATGGTTGATCTAACCAACAGTTGGTTATCCAACTAACTTTTTTTCCGTGTACGAGATTCAGCAAACGTAACATTTTATTAACAAAAATGTAACATTTTCTTTATATTAAAAAAATTAAATTACTAATTTTGGTAAAAACAGAAATGGTCAAAATCTTACTAGAAATACATAAATCATGCATGGCTCCTGAATATTAAAAAAAATCACGCGTAACAAGGCATATGTAAAATACAATTAGTAGAGGGGCTATAGGGCTTCTGCCCCCCCCCCCACCCTACCACCCATCGTTCATAGTGCGATGGAAAAATTGCGCAAGTGGGCCGTCAGAAGGTCAGGAGTGAAAGGAGGTTATTATAAACAATTTCAGGTATTGTTGTTATAAATTGGGAAAGCTGTGAAGGTCCAAAAACATAGGTAATTTAATGTATGCATTGCGTTATATTATCTAATGAAAAAGAGGAGGTAAAGTTCAACCAATATTTATTATTTCATTAGATATTGTTATTAAAAAATGTCCTGTTTTTACATTATCATTGAAAACGACATCTTTCTAATGCGTGATCTTTCAAAATTCAATCAGAGAGATTGATAAGTGTTGACCGTTACACATTAGTATTACAATGTGTCGAAAATCAAATTTCAAAAGTCGCCTTCATTAAAGGTCAGATATTGCTACATTATAGTCGCTTATGGAAATACATCGTAAGCTAGGAACCGTATTCAGAGTGAAAGTAAAATGACCTTTTCCTCGTACATCCTACTACCATCTCTCTCGCTCTCGCATACTCTTTGTTAGTTCCATCTAGCATCTATATTTTCCGGCGATTATCCATCGATCACTTATACACCGTACATTTGTTTTCCCGAAACTTTCGAAAATGTATACAAGTCCAGACCAATCATTCCAATGTAGTATTGCCACGTGTAGACTGTCAAAAAAACAAATTTTAAAAGTCGCCTTCATTAAAGGTCAGATATTGCTACATTATAGTCGCTTCTCCGTGTTTATGTGGAAAATCGTAAGCTAGGAACCGTATTGAGAGTGAAAGTAAAATGACCTTTTCCTCGTGCGTCCTACTATCATCTCTCTCGCTCTCGCATACTCTTAGTCAGATCCATTAACATTAGCAGTATACCGTTTTCATGGTCGTCGATTCTCCGTCGATCACTTATTCACCGTACATTTGTTTTCCCGAAACTTTCGAAAATGTATACAGGTCCAGATACGTTTAAAAGGTCATTGCACAATTTCTTCAAAACATTATCTCTTTACCAAATTTCGGCAATCCGTGACGTAAGAGAAAGGAAGCGGTCTAATTCAAATATTTCAATGTCATAATTTCTATGATCTCTCTCGCTCTCGCATAGTTTTTGTTAGATCCATTAACATTAGCGGTATACGGTTTTCACGGTCGTCGATTATCCGTCGATCACTTATTCACCGTACATTTGTTTTCTCGAAACTCTCGAAATTGTATACAGGTCCAGACATCGTTTCAAAGGAATGTCGCGTTCCTGTGTCTATGTTTGACAGCACATTAGCACCTCTATTTCAAATATTGTATTTCTACATCAATATGGTAGATGTCAACAAGATTTTTCGTCATGGGAAGAGGCCATGAAGAGGGTTTAGAGGGTCACCCGTAGGCCAACACACCCCTTCGTTAACAAAGGTAGCACTAATAAATAAATAAATAATTTACAATTATAATATTCAAATAGTAATAAATCTCACATAATCCGAATAGCGTATATTAAAATGTATAATATACACGGAGAACATTTTTCATCGTCAAAATCAGTGACGTAACAAATTTACCCCAGAATAATCATGCAAGCAGCACCATCTTCTGTGATTGTACCTAAAACTATTAATTCCTAGAAGCCATTAAAAGTTTAAAGCGTAGAATATATGTAGTTTGGTTACCGGCATATATTGTATTCATTACTTCACATTATTTGGTAGTTACCTACGTTCTGTGCCTGCAATATACAGGTACCGTCATCAAAAAAAACGAACCCAGCGCCAAACAAATGCCGCGATTTGTCTCTGTACAGTAGGGATGCATATGTGCACCATGAAAACCGGTGAACATTTTTTTTTCAGTGTTGAACTGATAGAAGAAGCTAGCAGTAATTAGAAAGAGAGAGGATGACACGCTTATTCCCTATGCATTTATCTATTCACGACATTTACGTGTTTTCATGACGTTCGAATCATAGCTATACAAGTTTGGACACGTGGGTAATGTAATTAATCAGGTTCCTGATCATCTTTTCATATGTGTACAATTTACCACATCTTAAATATCGCCATACAGATTTCGACCTGTTAATTATCCGTAGAATTTACTATACGGTAACAATGAATCTGACTTCCCATAAGTGACGAACACATACGAGTATCGACTTGCTTTTAATGTAATTAATTAACCTTCTTTTAATATTTCCCACCTTTAAATTTTCTAAGAATAATAAGATTGAAATGACAATGTAAAAATTTAAGAGAAGCGTGTAAGATTCAGCAGTTTCTTTCTATCTTTATGCACAGTTTAGTGTCTTTTAATTAAACAGTTGAAGGAAGTGACGATGCTGCCATCTTTTGGTACGTTTAAAGAGATTGCAGAATATGTGTATTGCAGAATTAAATATGCGTGTGCATCTGAAATGCATTGATTCATCGTAGACTACGATGATATACTTACTGATATGAGTGGTTATGGAGCGATTACAATTGAATATGAGTCAATGCATAAAAAAACTAATAATAATATCGCCATGCAAAAGAATATGAAAGTGAAATTGTTAAATATTACCACTCATCTACTGCAAAGCGAAAGCAATCTCGAGGACCCGAAATTTCTTATTCTTAAAATACCTATATTCTCATTACTATACATCCCTCTGAAATTGACACTTTGCATAGTCTTTAATCATCGGCGGTTGTCTATCTGCGGTATCATCACTCGTTTCAAAACATTTATTGACGACATTCACGTAAATCTGGATGCATTTGCATTGTGAGTCGTAAGCATGACCATACTTCTTCAATTTCACGTTCTGCAAACGTTGATATGAACTCTATAGGTAGACTCGATGTCTTGTGTTTCCATTAATGCAAGACGTTTCACTTCATAGTAAATTCTCATTAACCTTGAAACGTGTAGGTTTGGAAAATAAGTGGACTCAAGAGACAGATTGTAGGTAAGAAATTATAATTTTATTGACGATTCCTCCTTTTTATCGCTTTGGCGTACAAATTCATATATTTATTGTGGGCCTTTAATTTTGCTTGAATCACTCCACCTGTAAGGAGAAAAGAGCGATTTCATATGGTACGGAGGGAACCTGCCTACCCGTACTTGACAGGGACACTGGGCGCGCTGGCCTGGGTGCCGCTGCAAGTTCAAGCTAGATGCACTGTTACTCTACCCGCCCACAGATACTTACGTAGTCGGGGAATCGGAGCGCGTGCTCGAGTCGATTGACAGACTGTATAGACTGCCTGGCGACGACTGTCCCCTACCTCGGGAATTTCCCCCAAATTTATAGCCCGGAGAATCTCGCTGGCACGCGACACTCACTTTCTTTCCCACTCGCATGCCTTGCTCTCTCTCTCTCTCTCTCTCACTCGCTCGCGTTGTTGTTTACACGCGGTCGATGCAAATCGGTCCGTTACAACCTTTGAAGAGATGTAGGCTAGTCTTGAAGATTTTACAGTATCCAATTTTAAAGCATTTTAACATTTTGTTTAGTACACTTTCCGTTAAATGTATGATTTTCGCAATTTATTGACAATCGACGTTGTTGCTGTCCTATGAGTTTCGGTAGAGATGGTCTATGTCGACATCATTGGTAGCATCTAAAATTTCCTGCAACCTATGTCTTTTATTTGTCTGCGCCTTTTATGTACATCTTGTGAGCACATGTAACGATGTCCTCCAACGTTTCGTTGATTGCATCAAAGGGTATATCGCCCGAATCCTATCGTAGGCCATGATAATTGTGCAATAACCAATTGTTTTACGTTCAAAACGTACTTTACAACATCACTGTCGGAAATATCCATAATGCACATTTTCTTCGGTATAAACCGATTACCAGGTCCGGGGAATCCTTGCACGTCGACAATATTCTACATTTCTGTACCTAATACTGATTTGCTCGTCCCCTTCATTAATTGACGCATTATTCTCTGTCACACACACACACTCTTTGCCACTTCCACATATGGCGTGGTGCCTCTAATTCATGGATACACGTCGTACCTTTCTCTCTAGATCGTAGTATCTCTTCGTCAAATCCTATGAATCGGAAATCAAATCAGAATATAACAAAAACAGATAATTTTCACGGTCACTAGATCCCTCTCGGTATCATCCGAGGTTCCTCTCGAGATTTGGATAGATGGTCCCATACGTGTTCATTTTCGATAATTTGCGAGTTACGATACTCAGATGATGAAGAAGTTAAACGCAATATTAAATCGTTTCAAGTACTAGCACCAGTATGATGGTCACCGCACTTTCACAATTGAACAAATCTTTTCTACGATATTCGATCTAATTGAAATGTGCATAGACGTATGAATACAAGTTTCGATTGGTTTATAATACAATTGAGCGTTCCAAAGATCTTTCAATTTTAAATAAAAAGTGTTCAGTCATTAACTTGACATCGTTTAAACAATTAATGTTTGTATGTATATTAAATCGCGATATACTGCAGTCTTAAATCAAATAATTAAAATCATTACATCTTAAAGTCAGTCCATGCATAAATCTTACATGGTCTAAATCATTTTATTTACACTACATCTTTCTTTCTGTAAATGCAAAACAAAACGAAAGACAACAACGTATTTATCTCTCTCTCTCTCTCTCTCTCTCTCTCTCTCTCTCTCTCTCTCTCTCTCTCTCTCTCTCTCATTAGCTACCGATCTGTTGCATCTATACGAATACTCTTACATCAAATCAAGTCGTATGCACATTCTTGTGTTGTAACATTCAGACGACTATGGAATGAAATTCATTCTGAAAACCCAACAAGTACAAGCGTAAATGTGTATTTTAATACTAACGAATGGTATACCTCTTGATTCGAAATTGTATGTAGCGTAACCGACATGACTATTTAATTCCGTTTACAATAATGATTTGGAGATTCACACCGCACGAAACGTTGTTATATTTGACAGATTTTTGTTACTTCCACATTCTAATCTTAATTAGTTAACTAATCTATTCACATACGAATACTATTGTTATATGTAGGTATTTTGTCAAATATATTGCCATAAGGAGAATGTCCTCCTATCCATCACACCTACCCAATAAACGAGTTCGTGTTCAAAAATTTCGACTTTCATTCGATTTGTTTCCAAATTTCAATACTCTTTCGTAGTATGTCAATTATTTTTCGTAAAATGTGAATACTCCTTGCCGATTTGTGGAATGTCAATACTTTTTGTCAAACCTCAATTTTACGTAAAATGTCAACACTCTTTCGTAAAATGTCAATACTTTTACGAACATTTAATTAAAGCGTTTACTGCAAAATTAGTTTTCATATATTTATCCTTTGAAGTGTATGAATGGTAAAATGACTGTACGTGACATTACAGCGGGGAAATGTAGATACAATTCTCATATGACACATGAGAGTGAGTGAAAGTGAGGCGAACTCTGTAGAACTACGATGTTAGTTAGATATGGAATCGCATCTGGGTAATGATTGAGAACAAATGTTTCCTGATTGTGCTGATGAGCAATTTCGTTTATTATATATTTACTATTTGATGATTGATATGGATGTTGGAAAGATTACGTATGCAAGCAAAATCTGGTAACCAAATTGCCCCACCGTAAATGTTTGATTCATTCTATTCAAATAAAGAGCATCGTGTACAGTGAAAGACTGGAAAGGGGTAGATATTAATAAAATACGGTGGCAATTTATTTTATGAAATTAAACTTATTTATTTACATTCCTTGATTGACATATTTCATTTATTTTCATATTTACACATATTCGTCTATTTCCATAATACTGCAATGGCCCCAGGGTAAAGTGTCGGTACAGTTGCGTGCTAAGTAACGTTTATCATCGTGCGGACTCAGCGCGATTTTCGATTCGCAGACAGTATACACGTTGTGATGTTTCACTCGTATCAGTTGCTGCTTGCGCTCGTGTTCACATTTATTTTCTAGACAGTGTAGGTAGTCGTCGAAAGTGATGGTTTTCCTGACAACTACATCTTTCACCTCTTTCGCTCTTTTCTTCTCACTCTCACCTAACACACGTATCGCATACATTTTTGACCTGAGTCCGACCAACTCGGTCATTATCTTACCTGCACACTCATCCTTCATTAGTCCCAATACTTTTTTATTAACAGGATGAATTCCATACACATTATTTTTCTCGTAATCACTTGTATCAAATCTATTTATGTCACCTTTCATACACTTATAAACATCGCTACATTTAAATTCATAAATAAGACTATCGGTATCGGTATACAATAGTTTCGCGTTTTCCTTGAACGTAGATATTACGTAATCATAGTGAAATTCATATAATTTGGTTTTCGATATGTCTAAAATAGCCATACCGACATATGTTGGCTTATCAATTACAACCTCCAACTTTTTTAACTCTATAGCGATCAAGTCTGTACCGAATATCACTATTCGATGAAAATTTGGTTTGGATATTAAAGCTTCCACACCGTATCTTCCTTCCCATTTAGATTTAATGCTTACATCAACGCGATTCCGTACATTTTCCATTGTCTTTCCGAATACTGCGTTATTCATCAATTTATAGAGATTTTTCGTAAAATCATTCGACGCGGCTGTACGCAATTCGGTATTTAAATCGATGTATGGTTTCAACCAAGGGGATTGTTGGAATTGCAGAATGCGATGTACCTCATTCACAACAATATCGTGGGCGATCGCCTGTTTCAAGTTCCGATAATGAATGACATATCTATGTTTGTCATTTAACGTAGCCAATAATTTAGTCTGTTTAGAAAAAGGTGGAACAGCTCTTTCGGGACATATTGGTAAATCTTTCTGCTCGTCATGGATAGCGTGCGGATAAGAAAGTCTTTCTTCGAGAATATAGCCGACTTCTGAGTCATCGGCAACATTTTCGAAATCGACATTGTCAACCCATTGGAAACCACCGGTTGGTAATGCTTGACACATAGCCCAACCATACAAATTATTAACATCAAAGTACACCCAACTCTATTAATTCGCGCAGGGAATCCCCGTGGTTTTCTTTGTTTCTCACATAAAGACGTATAGGCAAGAACAAGGACAAAAGTGGGGATTCCCTGCGCGAATTAATGGAGTTGGGTGTACATTAAATACTTTGACTCTTTTGACGGGTCATAATTAGGCATATACTTATTATTTACCTTCGCGTATCTGTTTGGGCACTGTGAAAGACCCCCTCTTATCCCCCGCTCGATAAACATGACCATATCTATATCTTTTAACAATTCCAATTCCATCCGTGTATGTAATAAGGCACAACTCCACGTATATTCCGGTAGAGTGAAGAAATGTGCTGGATCCAAACCGTGCGATTTTAATAGTGTTGTTCGAAAATTTTCAAATACATCTGCGAGCAATAAAATATCGGTTTTTAAGTACAGATCTGAGTACTCGCCCAACGTCTCACAATTAAACGTTTTCCATACATTCGTTGCATGCACATAATCATCAACACTCACTTTACAATCATTCAATTTATTGTAAAAATTACCGTGAGAAGGAAGGTATGGTTCGTCCAAGACGCTCATTTCATGTATATAATTGTAAGGGCCCTTACGAGTTAATAATTAAACGAAATTCATTTTCATTTTGAAAATGTGCTTTTAATATTCGTTTGCCATCATTCGATAAATACGATGCCAACTTCTCGAGGGAGCAGTTCAGAAATCTAAGGGAATCCAAAAATGTTAATCTAATTTTAGTGTCCTTGACAAATTTAATTATAGAAATATATTTTTCCATATTGCATGGAATCACTTTAACGTATCCTTCGAACGCGTTAGCAACGTCTCGTATCAGAAAATGAGCGTCGTAGCCGCTTAAATTATGGAATATTATCGGTATGTTAAAATTACATTTATATTTTAAATTGCAGCTGTTGTGAGCTGCGCCCCGAAATTGACCGGTCAGGTGATCATGGTCCCGGACTTTGGCATCGTTGGCGGTGAATGTATCGCCACAGATATGGCATATGGTTGTCTTATGGAAAGCTGTCCAATCAGCCTCGCTCAAATGCATCGGTTTAACATCTTGCAAGATCTGAAAATGAAATCATTTAAATGTAATGACATTTTTCGACAGTATTAAGATTTTACGATTTATCTATTATAGTGTTTTAGCATTTGATGTGAATTTGAATATGTGTTATGAAAATTAAAACATTTTTGAATTTTTTAAACGGATTAAAAATATTGAATAAAAAATGTATTAGAGTTTTATATGAGAAAATAACGGAAATCGTACCTCATTAACTTCTAATGAAATCCCGTGTAGCTCCGCCGCAAACCAGGAAGCAGCGTCGGACCCCCGGTGACAGCGGTATCTGGACATTGAAGGGTCATAGTTACAATGAAAATAGTAGCCTGCACTGTAAATCTTATGCTCTTCGTAGGCTGATTTTGGAGCTGTCTCAGATTCCACTTTTCCGAGGAGGCATTCGGTGTCGGCATAAACGATGAAAGGCACTTGAATTGCACAATGGAAATTTTTAAATTTTAGTTTACCTGTTTGTTCAGGAAGCTTGACCGCACAATTATTTATTTTTCCACACTCGAGTTTATGTGTGGCGAGTTTTTCTTCATTGTGAAAATAGTGAAGACAGCGATTGCAGATATGTTTCTGTCCATGATGTTTACTACACTGTTTTCCTACTAATCGTGGTAAATTTTTTATCCAGCAGTAATGATAATTATTATTACGCCAGTAATGATAGTTGCAGTCTTTATCATCTTCATCGACTTCGTCTAACACAAAAATCGAAGAAGGTCGAAGGGCTTCTTTTTGACTCTGTCACGAGAAGCAGGTTGACGTGACGACTCTTTCACTTTTAGTCAAGTGCACAGGTAGCACTTTTTTCTTCTCGTCGGCAATGATAAACACATTCACCGAGATACTATTCAAATTCTCGAACTTCGATATGTCCTTTAGCGCCACCGGAAAATTTATTCCGTCAAAGTTGAGGTGTAGTTTGTAATCCGGGTATGAATATAATTGATCGGAATTTTGTCTAACGGGAAATAATGCGGAAATTATTACCCAGGCGAAGCAATCGTTATTAAACGACTTCATATTTATTACGGCCTGTTTATTCTTAACCCAATGCGGCAAATCGATGTATGAACCGGCACGCATCGGATTATATTTGCAGAGTTGAATTTGCAAGTTGTGAATTCCCGTCAGCGCCCATCCAGAGTCGCGCATCTCAAATTCTTCGAGCGACGAAAGAATTGGTGCCTTCACTCTTTCCTCATACCAGTCATTCAAATTGGTAGTCTCGCACAATTGTTCGTATTTATTTTGAAAGTATTTGTCTTCCTCTTTATCGATGAGTGCAAACTCACCACAAAACACTGTACACGCTTTTACACAATTATGCTCCGCGATCGCAACACTGACAGTTTTGAGGGTTTTCTCCTTTGCGGCATCGAAAAACTTTAGCGGATCCAAATATTTTAGATTTATCACCAGTTCAGTCTTTATGCGGTTTTTGAAAACCGAATCGACTTCAACGTGACTAATGTCACCTCGCGATCCTCGTCCTTCCCTGGCTAAGAGTCTCTTTTTTGACAACTCCTGTAAGGTGATTACGCGACTGATAGCAGATTCCACATGCCGTTTACTTCCAACATCTATCTTTCTAAGTAGTTGCCCTCGCATGCCCGCGACAGCGTCATCGTACTGGGCGAGAAACTCGTAAAATTCATTCGTTGACGCGTCATCTTCGAGAGTGCGATACTTGTTTTTCACCACCTTCTCTAGGGTCAAGATAATTTTCTTTGTCGCTTCCATTTTTTCTCTTTTTTTTAAACTTCTGCACAATCACAAGAGGAGATGAGGCAACACCGGTTACTCGAGGAAAACAGTTAAAATATATGCATTTGACAAATTTTTATATCTCTACTCCTGGGACTATTTGCCTATATTAAGTAGGCAGGGTTATCCAATTTCGGTGGAGTGGGAAAATTTGTTAGATGATTTTCATGGAAATGAGTTGACACTCATATTCATATGCTTGTAAAACAAGTGATATTTTCGTACACGTAGAAACTCAGGAAAGGGCTGGTGACCGAAAAAAAAGAAACGCGTTGAAACTTGCATGCTGGCATTTAACATTTGGGAAAAGTCGAGGCGACTTGTAACGGAACTTACAGATTAAGAACGTAACCGATAGACATCGAAAGAAATAGTAGCTATGGGCTTCAGAGGTGGAAAGAGATAGTGAATAAGTACAGCTATAAAGGGAAAACGTGTTTGAACGTGAAAAGATGTAGAACAGTCAAACATTTTGAATAATGTTATAATGGAAAGTAAAAAGAATAAAACAGTTACAACTAGAAATACATGTACAATTATGTATACAAAGTGTGAAAAAAAAATTAATAATAATTATTAGAATGCATAGACAGCGTAAAGTGTAAAATAATACCTAATTGCTTATAAATAATAGTTCAATTAAATCGTTGGGGTATTAATATTACATGAATAGTATTGTAAGATGTAAAGGGAAATAGAAATGATTTTTTTTAAACAGATAACACTAATACGAGATAAATACTAAATGGCTGGTACAATATTGATTTAAAAAGTAGAAATGGTTGAACAGATAAAAGAAGTATAATAATACCAATGAATAAATTGATAATACGTGGGAAAAAGAAATGTAAAGAAAAAAGGGTGATACTTTGTAACTAATTGTTTACAGAGATAAATAAAGTAGGATTATATGAATAAGTTTATAAATGTTTAAATAAATAAATGATTGATTATGTCAAAGAGTATAATATTATTTACAATTAATTTAAGACGTAAGAAAGACACATAATTGTTTATATAGAAAGGAGTACTTCGTTAAACATTTCAAAGTAAGCATATACGTATTCTATATGTTTTACCCCCCCCCCCACATATATGCACATATCGAACGTACGTCAATGTTGGCTGATGAATGTACTTAGGCGTCATTTACGCGGTTTCCGTTGATAATACGGAAAAAGTGCATATAACCTTTTTTGTAGAGAATTTAATGCGCTACATTTTTTGTTGGAAATATTTTTCTGTACAATTTGGAGCTTTCGAAATAATCGCAAGAAACTAAAAAAAATAGCTATTTTTACAAGTTTTTCGTGGTTTTCACCATGATAATCGAATTTGCGCCAATTTTCATGATGATATTCGAATTCAGCACATCAAAATACGTCAGAAAACATATGTCCGCTAAGGATATCAGGAGCGTCCTGTTCGGAAGTACACCCGGATACTTACCGATCTACATTAAATAATATGTTTATTATGAATCTAGTCGACAGCAAACTTATGACTTATAAAGAATCATATTAATAACTGTGAATGCTTTTGCCTATAATTTACGAAACTCCTTGATAGGTGTGGGTAAGTAATGTCAGACACTGGCAATTAATGGTACTGATCTCAATTTTTTGCGTTTGCACCTTTGGTCAAGATGAAACTAAAGAAACATTATTGTGATCAGTAACGTGAATGCATTCAGATTTAAGAAAATATACAACTTATTGTAAAGGTGTTTCAAAGCTCCGATGTACTAGATGCCTATAATTAATGACGAGCAAGAGTCACTTTTGACGCACATTTTATTCTAAACGTTATAATGAAAAGTCTGACGTGCAGTCTGCAAATATTGTCAGTATGTACGTGTTATAATATTAAAAAATTATATTATTGAACGTAATGATATAGATACGTGTATTAAATTGTTCATTTAATTGCATACTCACATTTTTGTCATTTCCAAAACACCGCAATTAATCTTGTTTTAGTAAAATGAACACGCATATTTAATTCTGCAATACACATATTCTGCAATCTCTTTAAACGTACCAAAAGATATCACCATGGTCACTTCCTTTAACTGTTAACTTAAAAGACACTAAACGGTGCATAAAGATAGAAAGAAACTGTTGAATCTTACACGCTTCTCTTAAATTTTTACATTGTCATTTCGATCTTATTATTCTCAGAAATTTTAAAGGTGGGAAATATTAAATGAAGGTTAATTAATTACATTAAAAGCAAGTCGATACTCGTATGTGTTCGTCACTTATGGGAAGTCAGATTCATTGTTACCGTATAGTAAATTCTACGGATAATTAACAGGTCGAAATCTGTATGGCGATATTTAAGATGTGGTAAATTGTACACATATGAAAAGATGATCAGGAACCTGATTAATTACATTACCCACGTGTCCAAACTTGTATAGCTATGATTCGAACGTCATGAAAACACGTAAATGTCGTGAATAGATAAATGCATAGGGAATAAGCGTGTCATCCTCTCTCTTTCTAATTACTGCTAGCTTCTTCTATCAGTTCAACACTGAAAAAAAAATGTTCACCGGTTTTCATGGTGCACATATGCATCCCTACTGTACAGATACAAATCGCGGCATTTGTTTGGCGCTGGGTTCGTTTTTTTTTTATGACGGTACCTGTATATTGCAGGCACAGAACGTAGGTAGCTACCAAATAATGTGAAGTAATGAATACAATATATGCCGGTAACCAAAATATATATATTCTACGCATTAAACTTTTAATGGCTTCTAGGAATTAATAGTTTTAGGTACAATCACAGAAGATGGTGCTGCTTGCATGATTATTCTGGGGTAAATTTATTACGTCACTGATTTTGATGATGAAAAATGTTCTCCGTGTATATTATACGTTTTAATACACGCTATTCGGATTATGTGAGATTTATTACTATTTGAATATTATAATTGTAAATTATTTACTTATTTATTAGTGCTACCTTTGTTAACGAAGGGGTGTGTTGGCCTACGGGTGACCCACCAGGTCATTCCTATAGATAAAATACGGAACTGAGGTCATCTCCTTTCTATTATGGCGGAGGTTGCCTAAAAATTTGGGAAAGAGAAAATGTGTTACTTGGTATATCTTTTGATGAAATTGCGCCATGACTTTAAACGCGTCTGAACCTGTATACATGGAAAAATATATGGTGAAAATGATCGGCGGGTAATCCGCGATGACGATGACCGTGAAAATGCTATAATGCTGAAGTTAATGGATCTACCAAAGAGTACGAGGGAGCGAGAGAGATGGTAGTATAACGCAGGAGGAAAAGGTCATTATTAGAATTTAACGTTCACTTTCAAAATACGGTTCCTAGCCTATGCTGTATTTTCACATAGGCATCGAGAAGCGACTAAGATGTAGCAATAGCTGACCTTTCATGAATTGCTTTTGCAATTTTTTTTTCGACATTCCTCACATGACAATACTAATGTGTAACAGCCAGTACTTTTCAATATTTATGGTCTAATTTCTTAAGATCACGCATTAGAAAGAGGCTATTTGCAATGACCATCTAAAGGCAGGATATTTTTATAACAATATTAGGTGGTCGGCGCCAGATCTTTTGAACGCGTTGAGACTTCCTTAGCGACTTTTTTACGTTAATTTCAAAATGGTTTTGGGTGAAGGGACTCGACGGTTTTGTCTCTATTGGAGATCATTAAGATACGCTAAATAATATGTGATCAGCTGTAACCCTCTGTATCGTGATGGCAATGAATAATTGTCTCCAACGATATCTTCACCCCATTGGGAATGTGAGGATTGGCCATTAAGAATGAATTGATTTTCTCAATCTTTTCTATGGGTTCTCGAATGAAGTTAGAAAATTAATTCTCAGTAGCGTCTTCTTCATGAGTGCTCTAAACTCTCTTCATAGCCTCTTCCCATGACGAAAAATCTTCTTGACATCTACCATATTGATGTAGAAATACAATATTTGAAATAGAGGTGCTTACATGCTGTCAAACATAGACACAGGAACGCGACATTCCTTTGAAACGATGTCTGGACCTGCATACAATTTCGAGAGTTTCGAGAAAACAAATGTACGGTGAATAAATGATCGACTGATAATCGACGACCGTGAAAACGGTATACTGCCAATGTTAATGGATGTAAAAAAGAGTATGCGAGAGCGAGAGAGATCATAGAATTTATGACATTGAAATATTTGAATTAGACCGCTTCCTTTCTCTTACGTCACGGATTGCCGAAATTTGGTAAAGAGATAATGTTTTGAAGAAATTGCGCAATGACCTTTTAAACGTGTCTGGACCTGTATACATTTTCGAAAGTTTCGGGAAAACAAATGTACGGTGAATAAGTGATCGACGGATAATCGACGACCCTGAAAACGGTATACTGCTAATGTTAATGGATCTAACTTAGAGTATGCGAGAGCGAGAAAGATGATAGTAGGACGCACGAGGAAAAGGTCATTTTAATTTCACTCTGAATACGGTTCCTAGCTTACGATGTATTTCCATAAGCGACTATAATGTAGCAATATCTGACCTTTAATGAAGGCGACTTTTGAAATTTGATTTTCGACACATTGTAATACTAATGTGTAACGGTCAACACTATTCAACCTCTCTGATTGAATTTTGTAAGATCACGCATTAGAAAGATGTCGATTTCAATGATAATGTAAAAACAGGACATTTTTTAATAACAATATCTAATGAAATAATAAATAATGGTTGAACTTTTCCTTTTCTTTTCATTAGACAATATAACGCAATGCATACATTAAATTACCTATGTTTTTCGACCTTCACAGCTTTCGCAATTTATAACAACAATACATGAAATTCTTTATAATAACCTCCTTTCACTCCTGACCTTCTGACGGCCCACTTGCGCAATTTTTCCATCACACTATCAACGAGGGGAGGTAGGGACGGGGGGGGAGGGGGGCAGAAGCCCTATAGCCCCTCAACTACAATTCTCAATCAATAATGACTTATGAATTTGTGACAAGGTGTCACCGATCGACCCCTTGGCAGATCCTTCACGGTGGATGCCGCGGTTACCTCGCGTGTCGAAAGTGTCCCGGAGCTCAGGATCACCTTCCTCAATCCTTTTTTATTGTTTGTGATCAGTTTTATTAATTCGGATACCCGTCCGTCAGTCGCCGGTAAAGCGCCTGAACGGCATTACCGTCATTTGCTCGGTTGCGCGTTCCGCCGGGAGCGTCACCACCTCCCGAGCACTCGAAACGCCCGAGCCCCTCTTTCCCCTGGCTGTCCCTCTCGGCAGCGGAGGAGGTACCACCCGATGGTAGGAGTCATCTTGGCCGTCGAGAAGGGACACCGCCCCTCTCTGACGCGCCTGCATCGTTCCCCCCTTCCGTCGCTGCGTGCCTGCAGTATTCAGGCCCAGCACGTTAAAAAACCGTCTCATATTCCCCTTCTTTTCCCCCGTGGATGGCGACCTTACGCGCCTCCACTCATTCGCCACAAGTAGCCGCCGCCGCTGCCAGCTACCGACGCCGAAGACTTCGCCGTCGTCGCCGTTGTTGCCGTCGCCACCCCTGCCTCTGTAAGTCCCGGGATCCCCGGTCTCTATTCCTATAGTGGATCCGCGTTACCGCTCTCTTAGTTTGCTTTTGCGACCAAAATTCCGCGCTCTCGCTTTACGCATCCGGTCATATTTTTTTTGTAACTCTACCGTCGAGTGATTTTGGAGTCCGCGACCACGCGTGTTAATTTTTTTGTGGAAAATATAAGTTACTCAGTGATACGTGTGTAATGAAAATTTTATTTCGTAACCTGCCCCATTCCTACGGAACAAGGAGCAGATTATAAATTTAATAAAGATAAATCACAATACAAATGAATTATTAATTTAAGGGAAATAATCACAATTGAAAATGAATTCTATCACAAGTGAAAACTGAGGTCAGTCTGTAAAACAGCATCAGCTGTGGCTCGCCTTTTGGCATATCTGTTTATATGTATATTTATTGTTTGTAACTATTTTAATAAGGCCAATAAAGTCGTAATAATAATAATAATAATAATAATAATTATTAAATAATTAACAACTCCGTATGTTGGAGGGAAGGCATATCGACAAGCCGTTGCATGGACAATTCTTTCGAAATGTCTAACAACTTGGCTTGTCGGCAGAGATGACCTTCTCCTTCTTAAGATCAGCCGGCTTGAAATCCGAGACAGAGGGTTTTATCTTCGCGTGCCAGGATGGGGTCATCAATACCTTAGCGTATCGCCAGAACATCTTACACTAGGCGGTACAGAGTACGCTTTGTAGATTGTGTAGATGTCATGCTGAGACACTCATGCATCTTTTGGCAGCATGCCCAATGTATGCAGTTTCAGCATACATCGAACGTCACAATGCGGCTCTTCGAGTGCTGTATTACCATCTTCGCAGCACTTATGGTATTGATGCAACCCCAGTTTTGCCGTACGTCCCCACTGATATTGAACCGTTGTCGGGAATGAGTCGTGCCGAATATACTGGAATTACTCATTCCCGACGAGCAGGCAAATATCAGCTAATAAGCCTGACATCGTCCTTGTTGACTTCGATGACAAATCCATCTTCGTCATCGAGTTTTCTGCACCAGCAGAAACAAATATAGTCAGCAAAGAGGACGAAAAACGGATGAAATATCAGGAACTCCTGTTCGAGATTCGCAAGCTGTATCGAGGGTTCAAAATCAAGCTCGTCGTGCTGATAATTGGAGTGCTGGGAGGAATGAGACCAACTTTCCTCCAAAACATCAAAACCATTCCGGCCTGTCGAGAACATGCAAGTTCCATCGCAGGCCGAATGCAGAAAGCAGTGCTGCTGGGATCTCTCCGTCTACTGAGGTCACACGAGATCCTGTAACCACTTACCCAATGGTAGAGGGAGTGGTTACAGTTGCAAACGAAATGGCCCGGTGCAGTCTGCAGCGGAGGAGATGGATATCGGAGCCACTTTTCTACTGCAGACTGCACACGTGGATTCTGGAGGGCCAAGGGAGGTTAGGGTTTTAGTCGGTAAACCTTGCCGTTAACATCAAAGGTGAAGGAGTCCGACACACGGGGGGTTATACAACATCGTCAACCCCCCATGGTGCCTAACGCATTTCCCCCATCCGTCAAAAAAAAAAAAAAATAATTAGGAATTCAAGTAAAAATAGTCATCATCAAAAATTAATTATAAATTCTAGTAAAAAATGATCTTAATTAAAAATGAATGATGAATTCAAGTAAGAATAATCATAATCAAAAATGAATTATTAATCGAAATTAAAAAAATCGAAAGTCACGAAATGATTATAGATTTAAAATGAATATTCAAGAAATTATCTGTATAACAGTACACACGGTATTGATACTGTTGTCGCCAATCATGGGGGCTAGATGATAGACTTTGTAATGTTTCTTGATTTTATCTGAAATATTTTAATGTTTTATCCAGAGATGAGCATAATTTGACTAGTAATACAGAAATTCAAAAACTATTCATTGATCCGGAATATTAAAAAAATAATCATTTCAGGCAGGGCAAGGAATATTCAAAATACAATTCAAAATCAATAATGAATTATAAATTTAAAAAGACTTTAATTCATAATTTATTTTTCACGACGATTTTTTATTATGACTATCTCTTACTCGAATTCATAATTCATTTTTCATTTTGACTATTTTTACATCAATTCATGATTCATGTGTATTGTGATTTATCTTTTTAAAATTCATAAGGCATTACTAATTAGGAATTGTATTTTGAACGTTCCTTATCATGCGAGATTTATGCCTGCTATTTTTTGAAATTTTCAATTAATTCATAATTTTGAACATCTGATTTGAGTGTTCACAGTAGAGGGGCTATAGGGCTTCTGGATCCTCCCCCCCCCCCCCCCACCCTAACTCTCATCGATGATAGTATGATGGAAGAATTGCGCAAGTGGGCCGTCAGAAGGTCAGGAGTGAAAGGAGGTTATTATAAACAATTTCCTGTATTGCTATTATAAATTTCGAAAGCTGTAAAGGTCGAAAAACATAGGTAATTTAGTGCGTTACATTGTGCAGTGAAAAGAAAATGTAAAGGTCAACCAATATTTATTATTTCACTAGATATTGTTATTAATAAAATGTTTTTACATTATCGTTGAAAATGGCGTCTTTCCAATGCTTGATCTTACAAAATTCAATCAGAGAGTTTGAAAAGTGTTGGTCGTTACACATTAGTATTACCATGTGTCGAAAAACAAATTTCAAAAGTCGCCTTCATTAAAGGTCAGATATTAATATATTATAGTCGCTTCTCCGTGTTTATGTGGAAATACATCGATTTGTTTTCCCGAAAATTATGAAATTGTATATAGGTCCAGACGCGTTTAAAAGGTCATTGCATAAGTTCTTCAAAACATTTCCTCTTTCCCAAATTTAGGCAATCCGTGACGTAATAGAAATGAGATAGCCTAATTCAATCATTCCAATGTAGTATCGCCATATGTGGACTGTCGAAAAACAAATTTTAAAAGTCGCCTTCATTAAAGGTCGTATATTGCTTCATTATATTCGCTTCTCTATGATTATGTGAAAATACATCGTAAGCTAGGAACCGTATTGAGAGTGAAAGTAAAATGACCTTTTCCTCGAGGTAGCCTAATTCAAGCATTCCAATGTAGTATTGCCATATGTGGACTGTCGAAAAACGAATTTTAAAAGTCGCCTTCATTAAAGGTCAGATATTGCATCATTATATTCGCTTTTCTGTGATTATGTTAAAATACATCGTAAGCTAGGAACCGTATTGAGAGTGAATGTAAAATGACCTTTTCATCGTGCGTCCTACTACCATCTCTCTCGCGCTCGCATACTCTTTGTTAGATCCATTAACTTTATCAGTATACTGTTTTCACGGTCGTCGATTATATTATGCGTCGATCACGTATTCACCGTACATTTGATTTCCCGAAACTTTCGAAAATGTATACAGGTCCAGACGCGTTTAAAAGGTCATTGCACAATTTCTTCAAAACATTATCTCTTTACCAAATTTCGGCAATCCGTAACGTAAGAGAAAGGAGGCAGCCTAATTCAAATATTTCTAAATCATCGTTTCAAAGGAATGTCGCGTTCCTGTGTCTATGTGGATACCGTTTTCTTTCCCTCTTCAAGATGGACTGTGTATAAATGCTGTGTGCTTGGGCAAATGGAAGACAGTATTTGACAGCACGTACGCAGCTATATTTCAAATATTGTATTTCTACATCAATATGGTAGATGTTAAGAATATTTTTTCCTCATGGGAGGAGGCCTTGAAGAGGATTTACAATACTCTTGAAGAAGACGCTACTGAGGATCAGTTTTCCAACTTCATTCGTGAAGCCACGGAAAATATTGAGAAAATCAACTCATTCGTAAGGACCAATCCGCACATTCCAAATGGGATGAAGTTATCATTGGAGACGAGCATTCATCGGATCACGGTACAGAAAGTTACAGCTGCTGACAGATTAATGCAGAAGAAGGGTAAAGCACCTCAAGGAAATCTCGTTCTCGAGGAAAACGTTCAATCCGCCTTCAACAATCGCCTTCGTACTGGTCTGGTTGTGAATTTAAAATACTTGGACCCCGCAATGTTTTTCGAAGCGGCAAAAACTACCATCATTAACTATGTGCGTGAGGTAGTAAAGGAATACCGCTGTGTCAAGGTGTGCACGGTGTTTTCTGGGCAATTTGCACTCGGTATGCAGGAGGATGATAACAAATTATTTTCAAATAAATACGAACAATTGTGCGAGACTACCAATTTAAATGAGTGGTATGATGACAAAGTAAAGAGTGTCATTCTACCTCAACTTGAAGAATTTCAAGAACGGGGCAGTGGTTGGACGTTATCCGCCATAAATTCACTCGCTATACAAGTAGCAAAGTACAACCCAATGCGTGCCGGATCGTGGATAGATTTGCCAAAGTGGATCAAAGATAAAAAGGCCGTGATTAATGTAAAAGTATTTGGGGATGACTGCTTCGCTTGGGCGATAATGTCTGCATTATTCGCATATAATACTAACCCCTCAGACAGACCAGCATCGTATCCGGATTATACACAATATCTTAAATTTGACGGCATCCGTTTCCCGACTGCACTCAAAGATATACCGAAGTTTGAAAAACAAAATGACATTTCGGTGAATGTCTTCATCGTACCCGATGAAAAGAAAGAAGTACTACCCGTACACTTAACCATCGATGAGAAGGAGCACCACGTAAACCTGCTTCTCGTGTCGGAAAAACAAAATAAAGTGCTATGCCCATCTTCTTCTTTGGTGTCCGATGAGGTTGAAGTCGAGGAGAATGACAGCAGTAATTATCATTATTGTTGGATTAAGAATTTATCTCGGCTAGTAGGTGCACAGTGCAGCAAAATCAAAGTGGGGAAACACATCTGTAATCGATGTCTTCACTATTTTCATAGCAATGAGAAATTGTGTTCTCATAAAATCAATTGCTGTAAAATGAATGAATGTGCAGTTAAAGTACCGGAACAAAACACTTTAAAATTTAAAAGTTTCGGTCGTGCGATGCAGGTCCCTTTCATAATATACGCCGACACCGAGTGTCTCCTCGGGAAAGTTGAAATGGAGACAGCCCCAAAAACCGCTTACGAGCAACACAAGATTTATAGTGTAGGATACTACCTGCATTGTAACCATGACTCATCGTTGTCCCGATACCGCTCACATCGAGGGTTCAACTCAGCTTCCTGGTTTGCTGAGGAATTGAAGGAGTTGTCCGAGGAAGACAATCAGGTACATACTCACTTTATATAATTGATTAGATTCTTTATTCTTTTTTTTTACGTCATAATGATTATACATAATTTAAAAAAGTAATTCATACAAATTAAACTTAAACTAATATAAATACATTTTATATTTTCAATTATTCGTCAATCTTAATTAATAGTGGATGACTTTTGTTTGTTCCAGATTTTGCTAGACACGAAGCCGATGAACTTGACTCCGAGAGAAGAGAATGCATTTCGGTCGGCGACGATGTGCCACATCTGCGGGGGCTCGTTTACCGACAAAGATGTTGCAGCCAGAGATCACGATCACCTCACTGGTCAATTTCGAGGTGCTGCGCATAACAGGTGCAATATTAATTATAAATTTACTTTTAATATTCCTGTCATATTTCATAATTTAAGTGGCTACGACGCTCATTTTTTAATTCGCGAAGTTACCAATTGTTTCGAGGGAGACGTGAAAGTCATTCCTTGTAATATGGAAAAATATATATCCATTATAAAGCGTGTACAAGAGACAAAAATTAAGCTTACATTTTTAGATTCCCTTATATTTTTAAACTGCTTTCTCGAAAACTTGGCGTCTTATTTAAGTAATGAAAAAAAAGTCCCACTTTCCAAATGAGGAAAAATTCAATTTATTAATACGTAAAGGTGGTTTCCCTTATGATTACATAACCGAAATGAGCGTCCTAGATCAATCATATTTTCCATCACGAGACAAATTTTTTAATAAACTGTACGAGTGTGATGTCAGTGAGAATGAAATTTAAAACAAGCGCTCACCCACGTTATTATTTTAAATGCAATTCATAGGATACTAAAATTCAAGCAGACTCCATGGTTAAAGTCGTACATTGATTTAAATACCAAACTCCGCATAGTTGCGACAAATGATTTCGAAAAAAATTTGTATAAATTGATGAACACTGCGGTATTTGGGAAAACCATGGAGAATGTTCGTAAAAGAGTAGATGTAAGTTTAAAATCGAAATGGGATGAAGACTTGGTCGCGATACAACTAAAAAATTAGAAGTAGTTATAGATAAGCCTATATATGTCGGAATGGCTATTTTAGATATTTCTAAGACTAAATTGTACGAGTTCCATTACGATTATGTTTTAGAAAAATTTAAAGAAAAGGCGAAATTGTTATATACCGATACCGATAGTTTAATTTATGAATTTAAGTGTGATGATATATATGATTGTATGAAACGCGATATTAATATGTACGATACGAGTGATTATTCAAAAAATAATGAGTACGGTATGCCGCTAGTCAATAAAAAAGTTTTAGATTTAATGAAGGATGAATGTAGTGGAAAGATAATGACCGAGATTGTCGGACTCAGGTCAAAAATGTATGCGTTGCGTGTGTTAGGCGAAGGTGAGAAGAAGAGAGCGAAAGGTGTAAAAGAAGTCGTCGTCCGAAAAACAATCACTTTCGACGACTATCTGAACTGCCTTCAAAATACGTCTACAGTTACAGGCGAGCAAAGATGTATTCGTTCAAAATTACACAACGTATACACCGTATGTGAGAAAAAAATGGCTCTAAGTCCCCATGATGATAAGCGATATTTAATTAAAAATTCTACGGACACTTTACCGTGGGGACATAATGATGTAATAGAGGTAGATGTATGATTTATGTACTTGTATATGTAAATATGTACATGCAAATGGATTTATGTATAATACGCATAGAAAAATATTAATAAATTAACCAATATAAGTTTATTCTTAACTTTTTTCTTTTTCCAACCTTCTTTCTACGCAAATCCCGAAGAAGATGTGGACTTCGTAAACCACAATGACGTTGCAATATCCTTGTTGCCCTTGTACAATAATTGCATCTAACTTTATATTAAGTAAAACTCGCTTCCAACTATTCATTCATCATTTATTCCACCATCTTTGTCTTAAAGTATTATATCTTCCTTGTCGATCCAGGTGTTATGCTTATCTTCAAAGCCCAACCATTTAACAAACACTTTAGAACCGTTATGACGTAGAATTTTTTCAATCAGATAAACGTCTGGATTTTTAGTACGTTGCAGTTCAAATTCATAAAATCTACCTGATATTGCGTTTCCTGCATTATCTTCTAGTAAATATGTTACTGGATACGTTTTTTTAACTTTTATTATTTTAAAAACTTCAGTCGTCCAATTTGGTGTATATCCCTTTCCAAATATATGTTTGAATTTACTAATACGAACTTGTTGACCTACTTTAAACTTTGGATGAATCTTTTCGTTCACAATTACATTATACACGCGTTCCAATAGTTTTTTTTCATTGTCTTTATTAACATCTTGTGGCTTCATTTTAATAGTACGATGTGTGCTATTGTTATAATCATTAACCAAGTCTGGTAAGATATGGAGCCATTGATAATTACCATGAAGTCTAAACTGTGGCCACATTTTATTTTTCAAAGTACGATTAAAGCGTTCGCAAATTGATGCTTATAGATTACTGTATGTAGAATATAAATTGATATCATGTGTTTTCATTCAATTTGAAAATTTTGAATTATAAAATTCTTTTCCATGGTCGGTATGTAGATTCTTTGGAATTCGACCCATTTTAAATATTGATTTCATGGGAGCTGTGACGTCATCGCCAGTCTTTCTTTTTACTGGGCGGGCCATGCATACTTAGAGAATACAGTTCGATGACAGTTAACAAGTATTTGTAACCCTTATTTTCATCTGCATATGGAATCATTTCTACAAGATCAGCTTGCCAAGTTTCATCTAATCCGCGAATATCTACTCGCCGTCTTGTATAATTTTTTCTTGCTGGTTTATGAAGCTCCTTCACGACTTCTCTCTTCTCTTTAGAAGTCATTGTTGTAAAACAGATAAGGCAACGTCTTGATTAAAACTGTTGGGTGGATTGTTACAGATAGTTTATTTATTCACATTTTTCAGACTAACTAATTCTCCCGTAAGGAGTACAAATGTGAAATGTCCCTCTTCATAACATCAGTTATTGCATTAATCTTCTTTAAGGCTTCACTGTTTTTATTGACATTTTGTTCTAGGAGAAAAATTAATTTCTCAGCATCGTGAGCTACAGTACTACTCTCCCTTATGTCATAGGTGTGTTTTTTCAAGTCTCCTTCTATATTAGCAATATCTACCGTAAGACTATCAATCAAACCATTATTTTTATTCAAATCATCTTTATTTTCCTTTCTTCCTGCTCTAAGACAGTGATATTATTCGTAAGATTGCTAAGAGTATAATTATTTTTATTTAAATTATTGGTATGTTTAGTTATTTCCTGATGTAACTCAATAGTATAATTTCCGATATCTGAAGATATAATCCCCCTTTTTCTATTTCATTGTAATTTTTATTTATATCTTGATGCATTTTATTTATACTTTTTTCAAAATATTCAATCTTCTCATTATTTTTAATTACACCTTTACACAGTTCATCTATTTACTGTTTAATATCGCGAATAGATGTGTGGAATATTCTCAAAGTAATGGCATCATCCGAATCTGTCGGAACTCCGATATTAAATACCTTTCTTTTCTTAAAATCATAAGAACCATCTGTAGCAATTTCGACACTTTGAAAAACTTGCTTCCGTGCTCGTTGAGACGAACGTCCAAATACATCGATGCTCATTATGATACTGACGTAATTATCACGCAATTAATAGATTATATTAGCTTCACGCAACTCTTCAATAATCGATAAAATTTCATTCGAAAGACTTGAATTACCAGCAGCTTGCGATGCTATTAGAAGGCGCAAACGATCGACAAGTTCATTTGGATCATCCCAATGCACGTAGTCAATTTTGTGGTTTTGTTCAACAATCATGTATTCAGGCAAATTACCACCCTTTCTCGGAACATCTTTGAACATTTCCTTGATATAGTTTCGATACTCGTGGGAAGCATTATACCGAATAGGGTTTTCCTGATTCCAATCTTTCCTATGTGCATTAGTTAAGCTTAGTATACTTTTGTAATTGTTTAAATCAGACTCTTGGATTATAGCTATATCAGCTTTTTTCTTAAATAATAACTCTAGCAAACCTTCAGTAATAGCAAATTTGCTATCCTTAACAATGACATTTTTATTCTTAAATTCTATTGTCGAATCACCGATTCTTGTAGTACCACTTTCTATGCGAACACTATAAATTGTATCAATAATATCACTTTTCTCATGAATATTTCTCACCAGTAAAGTTAGAAACTTATTTGATAACCTTTCTTCAGTATGATATGTAGGTGTTTTAATATCACTGCTAAATGTCTGCTCTAAAGGGGTATTATATCTATGAAGCATACCATCATCATCATCAAAATCGTTAACATCATTAATTTCTATGCTATCTGTTACTTTATCCTGTTCGTTCATATTATCAATTGCATTTTTGTTGATTGACATTGTTGTAGCGTCTGCTATTTTTTCCAATGGACTTATCAGAGGTTTGAGCGTTTCACTTATCGCAAAGTCATGCGTTTCTTTACCCATTTTTAATAATCGATGTTTTCAGCGAATAGATTCGCTAGCTTTGACAATTTGACATAAAACGTCTTGCTGCTGCTTAAGTGGAGAAGACATGTTAATGCATGCAAGTCTCACTCTGCACTGACTTGTTACAACATTTTTTGTTTCTTCTTAAAATCATTTATGCTTATAAAACAATCAAAACCTTTTGGATACCTTCCCTCTTCTATTCCACTATCTTTATCGATTACAATATTATCCATGCTTTTCGGTCCAACATTGTGTGCATATATCTTTAAAAGTGTTGTATGGCATCTCTGTATTTACATGATCATTATAGACGTGCTTAAGATTCATTTCATCCTGTCTAAAGAGAATCAAAAAGTTTACGTTATCTCGAATAAGATGCTTGGGAACACGAGTATACGTTTGACTGAGATAGAAGCAATCGACGCAATTATGTCTACCCATACAAAAGAAGGATCTAATGTTATCTTGCTTCTCGCGCGCAACATCATCAAATATAATAATAGAGTTTGGCCTGGCCTCGGCGGATGGTACTACCTGTTCATTATCGTGAAAAGGAAAGTATCCTATACCCTCCACTGAGTCGAGTAAGTTTTGTAAAAATTGATATTTCGGATGATTTAACGATTTCGAATATAAATATATATATTTTCAAACTTTAATCCATTCTGATCGATGATTAGACTGAGTAATGTATTTGTTTCTCCGCAATTAGACGGGCCACAGATAAGTGCACGTATACTATTTGGCAGCAACTCCCCATGTCGTTTATGATTAGTTGCATTATTTTGTACAGTCGATATTAAATCATCAAAATTGATGATTGGGATTTTTGTTGGTTGTTTATGAAATCGCATTTTGATAATAACTGAACATAAAAGTATAAGTAGCGCCTTTATATGTAATGTCAGTCATTAACTGTTTGATATGTGAATGATGCACAGCTTAAAATGATTACATATGTAAGTAGAAACAAGAAACGAAATCGGATAAAGAGTGGGACAGGATTGGTCAATTCTTTAAATAATAAATTACCGGTAGAACTTCATATACCCGGTTATAAGTACTGTGGACCTGATACAAAATTAAAGCAGCGGTTAGCAAGGGGCGATCCGGGGATAAATCCGTTAGATAAGGCTTGCAAGGAACACGACATTGCGTATTCCAAAACTCGTGAATATCCCACAGGTAGAAGCGAGGCCGATCGAATATTAGCGGAGCAGGCTTGGAAGCGAGTTTTAGCAAAAGACGCAAGCATTGCAGAAAAGGCGGCAGCTTGGGGTGTTGCAAACACAATGAAACTAAAAAGTAAATTAGGCATGGGACTGAAAAAGAAGAAAAAGTGTCAAAAAAGAAAACAACATCATTGAACAACATTATTGCGGCTGCTAAAATGTCAATGCCACCAAGTAATAATGTTCAAAGTGTTATATCGAGCGCTTTGAAAGGGGCACGTAAAGCCGTAAAAGAAGCAAGGCTGTTAATGATGCAAAAGCTGCTCAAAAGCAGTTACATGAAAGTGAGAGGCATAATCGTGCTATGGAGACAATAGCTATAGGTAAAGGGTTATATCTTAAACCTTACAAAAATGGTCTAGGTTTGAAATTAAAACCATATAAAACGGGTTTGGGTGTTAAATGTAGAAAAAATCGAAAAAAACTTGTAAAGCTACCGCATCGAGCACTCACCGATGTAGATATATTGAGATATTCGAAAAAAGCTGGAATTCCGAATTTTAGAGGTGTCTTTATGCGCAATAATTTCCCAAAGAATCCCCAAGTTAATAAATGTGCAGTCATAAATTTAGACGATGCAAGCGGTCCGGGGACACATTGGGTAGCATATCGAAAACGTGGTTCTAAAGTCGTTTATTTTGACAGCTTTGGAAACCTTAGCCCACCTGCTGAGTTGGGAAAATATCTCGGTGTAGGTAGCATTATGTATAACCGTGAAAAATTTCAAGACCATGCCACTTTTGATTGTGGACATTTATGTCTCAAATTTTTATGCAATCAGCTGTTTTGTCCAAACAAGTATCAGTTGTATAAATATATCGCATAAAATATTATGATAATCAGTGTAATTTGAACAATCAGTATGAATAATTCTTTTACGTTGTCGCTCGCGGGGCAGTCTTCAGTATTGGAAGCGCAATACTTTCCACCTATTGAACTTTCACCGCAGAAAAATTATGCATTGGGTTTAATTGAACTTTTAACGTTTAATTCAATCCCAAATGTTGACGTTAATAATAAATTTCATGTTGGTAACCATGAAATTATTGTGCCGATCGGTAGCTATGAAATTGAGGATATAGCAGAAAATATTAGAAACAAGCTGTCGGAGTATAGTGATATTACGCTAGCTATAAAACCGAATAATAATACACTACGTAGTGAAATCAGATCTAATCGAGACATTAATTTTACACCAATCGATTCGATTGGACGAACATTGGGCTTTTATAGACGAATTTTGGAAGCAAACAAGTTGCACATTTCAGATTTGCCAGTATCCATAATTAAAGTTAATGCACTTCGCGTGGAATGCAATATAACTACAGGCGCTTATATTAATAGCAGTAGAGCGCACACGATTCATGAATTTTGTCCTACTGTGGCGCCCGGATATAAGATTGTGGAAGTGCCGAGTCACGTCATTTACCTACCTGTTGCCGTCAGATTAGTAGATCATATTCAATTGCGTATTGTTGATCAGAACGGTGAATTCGTGAATTTTCGTGGTGAAACAATTACAATACGACTCCATCTTAAATCTACGTAACAATGGGTATTATGTACAATGGTCAGAACCTTAATAGTTACTATAATAATAACCCATCATGGAGAAAACATATCAGTCGTCGTCAAATTCGCAAGACGTTAACACGTCGGAACGCTCTATTTCTGATAAGCTTGGGACTCAAGTTACATTATCATCACAATATCAAAAAGTGAATAATAATAATAAAAATTGTTATTGCCGTTGTTGTATTTGCATACTTATAGCACGTTATCATAATAGCAATAATGGAGGATCCAATACTCAGCATTCAAAACCCAGTCGTTTTCGACGAATCTGACGCTCATTACGAGCTGCATTCACATCAATCTTACAATACAAGTTCTTTTGGTAAAAATGATGAAATTCATATTGCTCCCTATTGAAAAAAATGACGTCCAATGGGACGTCCTTTAAGACGTGTAAAAGAACGTCTAAAATGACGTCAAAAGAGGCGTGAAATGGGACGTCCTAGAGGACGTCCTGAATTGGGATACCGTTTGTGATAAATTCGGACGTCATTTTTGGCGTAACATTAGACGTCTGATTTGATGTCCAATTTGACGTCCCATTTGACGTCGCTTTGGACGTCCATTTTCAGGCCTAATGGGACGTCCCATTGGACGTCTTTTTTTAAATGTTAGTTTAAAAAAAAAAGTATATATATAAAATATTTAGAATGCATTTACGGTGGTCCAGTGTTGGTTCAATGATGTGCCTCATGGCATTCCCTTGTGAGAAAAGAAACAAAAGTCCAATAAGCTGTTAGTTGCTGTTAGTCGTATATTTATGTTATACTACATTTGGAAAATGTCATTGTTGGCATTCTTATAGTTTTCTCAATGACTGATTACGAATCTGAATTGAGAATTTGGGAATTAAAAATGGCAGCCAAATGACAAAATGTCGGTTTATACAGTTATTCTAATTGCGTGTCATTTATAATACACAGATTCCTGCCGGCACTGATTACAAATATAAATTAAAAATTTTTACAGTAGTAGCCCGGTGGGTCGGCGCGGTGCGTGGTCGCTCGTACAAGTTAAGCGTGGTTGGTTGAGACCACTACATAAATGGATGACCGTTTGGGAACACCTCGCTCGCTATGGCTAGACACCCCGTACTACTACTGAGCGGGAAACTGCTGCTTTATTGTCAGGTATAATATCCTGATAATAAAGCAAATACGGTCGACTGTATCGGTCTGGGTTTTCCCAGACCCTTGTGCAAATGCGATACAGAAGGGGTTAAAGTCGCTCTGCGGGCCCCAAATTGGGGGGACTGGCTCTGGGTGGGTGTTTCTGGTATTGTCTTTGTATTGTTGTATTGTCTGTGAGTTTCGTCTTTCCTACCATTCCACCCGAGAGCCGACCCGCGAATAGACTAATAATGTCATTAAAGCGGGGGATAATTCCTATCCTTTATCCTTTTGACTTAAAAATTTGAGAATCCAAAATGGCGGATCGAATATGCACGGAGAAGTGTGCAAATTTACTCGAATCGTATTAACTCTTTGCCGTACATATGTGACCAAATATCCCCAATCCCCAAGACTCCTTCGTGGGGGAACATCCAACAAAATCAGCCGTTACGTTTGTATTCCTATATTGGTCATGTGTGAGTATGTACAAGTTCAAAATCTGCAGGGGCTGACATAGGTGACAACTGATTCAAATTCAAGTGTTTACGTTGTAAAACTAAGTATTGCCATTTTTATATAAAACAAAAAGATTATTCGATTACCTACAGGTATGTTTTATTTATTAAAAATCCTACACGTAGATAATCTATTTAAAAGATAACCTAACCAAAGATAACCTCTAAAATTGACATTTGTGTTTTGCCAGCCTTATCAAAACATTCATGATTGTTAAAAAATCATTTAAATTGATCGATAAATTTATATTTGAAATAAAAAGTATATTCTATATTAAAATAATAATGAAAACTTTTTGAAATATACATACTTCAAAGCAATACACATGGACTCTCTAAACCCGTTAAACATACAGGAGTCATTACGGTACTCAATTCATCAATGGCATTCAACTACTACACCGCCCACTTCTGTGGTGGGGACTGGGGATAGATCATGAACAGCCGAGGTTTAAATTTGTTACTAGAT
Organism: Trichopria drosophilae; assembly: GCA_030407085.1. Classification (NCBI taxonomy): domain Eukaryota; kingdom Metazoa; phylum Arthropoda; class Insecta; order Hymenoptera; family Diapriidae; genus Trichopria; species Trichopria drosophilae. The sequence continues at coordinate 103,959,327 of CM059583.1, read as the reverse complement.
GTTTTTGCAGTTACTGATTACGAATCTTAACCACAAAATCTGTACATTAAAAATGGCGGATCCATTATGCCGGACAAAGCTTTGCAGTCACTGCAGTGTTTATGAAATTGGTTACTGAGGGGCTTTCGCGATTACTGACTACGAGTATTACATGACAATTTTCGAAGTACAAAACGACGGATCAATGTATGACAAATGAAGTTTTACAGAGTTACTCTAACCTTATGAAATTAATTGAATTGAAAATATGCAATTAGTTTATCTCGTTTCTCGAGGTGACTGATTACGAATTCGAACTAAAAAATTTAAAAATTTGATATTGCGCATCCAGTGTGGCAGACATTTTGCTCAAATTACTAGAATCTCATGAAATTGGTTAATTAAGTGTTTCGGGAGTGTCTGATTGTAAATCTGGACTAAAAATTTGAACATGCACAATGGCAGATGGCGGTATGCAGCAGAGTTACTCTAATCTCATGATATTCGTCACTGGAAGGTATCTGGATGTGAAAGTGGAAAATCGCGCATCCGATATTGCGGACAAAGTTTTACATGCTTAATAGTAAGTGTGAGGTTGGTTACTCATGGGTTTTCGGAGTCGCTCATTGCGGGTCTGAGTTGAAAATTTGAAAATACAAAACGGCGGCTCCAATATCGCCGACAAATTTTTAGACACTTATTCAAATCGTTTGGAATTCCCCAACAGCGATCTCGAAGTCGTTGATTATAAATCTGAACTTTATCGTTTCAAAATACGTGGCAATTCCAATATATCGAAAACAGTTTTACCAATCATATAAGGTTGGTTATTCAGGGGTTTCTGGAGTCCATGATTTCGGATCTGGAAAAAACTAAAAATGACGGACACAGCTTTATAGAGTTACTTGAATCTTCTGAATTCCAATATGACATTCGTTACTGTAAAGTTGTTCGAAATCGAGGATGACGAATGTCAACACGACATTTGGTCATTCGAAATGGCAGATCCAACATGATAGACAATGTTGTTTAAAACTACTGAAAGCAGTTGAAATCAGTTATGTAGGTGTTTTTTGGTACCTGACTATGTCTGAGCTGAAAACTTTTGAAAATTCTTATGGCGGATGAATATTTACAGAATTTCTAGAATAGCATGATGTTCGTTATTCAGGGTTCTTGCGATTGCCGATTGCGAATGTGAATTCAATCATTTCACAATTCTACATGGACTATCCAGTATGGCGATGGAACGGAAACTATGACATTTGTTACTCGTAGGTTCTTCACGTCGCTTATTTATTTCATACATCTTTTCTCTAAACTTTATACACTAAAATGTGTAACTATGTCGGGAGCTTGCAGAATGAAATACGATAGGTACAGAGGCAAATAATTTATAAAAGAACAAAAAACATAGGTATATTGACTTTATTTCACATAACACTTTAAATGGATGTAAATAATATATCGCTACAAACATTATTGCAATATTACATTTCAGCAATAATACCATTTACTTAAAATTATATTCATTCGAGGGTCTTTAAAATAATTTGATGTTAATAGTAATGTAAATTTGGAAGCGGACAAAGAAACTGCAAGTCTTCTAATTTCATATAAACGGCAACTTTCGCAATTTCATGACTTGATATAGCCGTTTCTGTATCATCAATGCTTATTATTTTCCTTAGCATATCCGCATTTCTTAAAGCGTAAGTATTACGTATTTCTTGCACAATCGTATATTCTTTACCCGTCTCTGAACATACAATAAAACTGTTCAATTGAATGTGCTTTCCATTTCTTAATTGAGCAAAGCAATTTCCAGAACGTTTGTTCTTCTTCAATACAGCTGATGTAAATAAGCAACCATCTTTCACAATTTTGGCATAGGACATAGCATGTTGTGCAGATAAACTAAATTTTTCGATCCACATATTTTGTGCTGATTTCGGAGCTCCAAAGTATCTAATTTTGGAAGTCTTTACCGTCTTTTCAACAAAACTTTGTCCTGTTGATGTACAATAACGTTTTGCATTACGTGCTAAATGTACATCGTTCTTCAGCAGTGCATAACTGTACTCGACGCTGATTCTACGGCATATTTGGTGATGGATGCCTTTTGCAGCGTGAATCACCCTAAGTAGCCGTCCATTAGCAGACTCGAAAGCAAATACACTTTGTGCCCACAATGGACCCCAACGATGCACTGCTGTTGCTAGATGCAATAAGGAATGTACATTAAAAGTCATTGCAACTTTGGAATACAATATTTCTGTACGGCCTACAAATTCATGAAGTAATTTATCAGCATGGTTTATTTTATCTATTTTAATATCATCTTTCAATAGTATATACAAAGCCTCTACAAATAAAGCCCAATGAGAGGTATAGTTTGGTGGTAAGACTTTTATAAATATAGGTAGGCTGTAATACAGAGTCCAGTTCTCCCACTCTCGAGCCTTCCAAAACTCTTTTTGGGATAGACCTCTAGTTAATCTTACTATCTGATGCGGGGCTTTAATGTTCATCATAAATTCATCTATTTGTTCAATTATCCTTTTTGAAAATAATCCTACTTTTTGCTTTGTCCCGAATAACAGAGTAGCAAATTGCTTCGCAATTCCAGAACAGCAATGCATCGATTCGGGTACGAATCCTTCAATAATATGAAACGTTCTTATATCTGATAAGGGCGATGCTGACTTTACTCCAAAAACAGATTTCTTTTTTTTCTTGTTGACACTACGCTCGGCTTCGTGAATGTGTCGGCGTGTATCTTCGAGGTTCCTGCATTTAATCACAGTGTTCGTCAGTGGATATTTCCTTGCACCCGAATGTGGATTGTCTGGATCTTTTCGTACATGTTCGCCAGGATGAAGACAATGACCACATCCATACTTTCCATTAAATTGTACGAATCCTTGTACTGGGACTCGCGCTACTGAGTCCACGCAACATAATAGTAAGAATATTTTAATTACGACTTTACGCTCATTCAGAGTACATTCGATACCAGTATCCGATAGCTCGTTCATATAATCCACGAAGGGTTTGAGGAAAATATTCATCTTAGGTTTGTCTTTGCCAAACCATAGGCCTACGAGTATTAATTCCTTGCTGCGAATGTCAAACGGCTATTCGTTGACCATGAGGTATATCGGCCAGATAGAATACGACGAACTTTTAAACAATGGCGCACCGTCTGTGTTGAAAGTTACACTTGCATATGAATACCGATCAGCATCATTTAAACTCCGTACAAAATCACGATATAATTTACCATCGTAAATGTCACGAATATGACCTTTTTCATATACACGTTCATGCATCAGAAAGTTGTAATATTTCTCATTTGCTTCTAACAATGTGGAAATTGGCAATGATGCGTCCATCGTTACAAAGAAATCTGAATAAACATACTGATCAACGTTAATTCGCAACTGACATTCGGGACACTGGATGAAATGATCTATTCGTTTGATTTTGCCAATATATGCGCCGCATGATGTGCAGGTTGCATGAAGTATGATACAATTTTTTGGGAAAAACAGTTTATCTATTAAATATTTTGATGTTGGCAAAAGAGGTTCGGGAAATATGCAATTTATCAAATTAAATAAATCCGATATTCCTGATAGTGATAATGCATGAATTAAAGCAAACTTCACTATCATAATTATTATATATGCGACGCTTACGGCTGACGTAGTTTTAATTTCTTCATGAGCACCTCCGCTATTTATGAGATTGTGAAGTGAAGAAAACATGTCATTTGGCATTTCATGCAAATTATCATCATTTTCATTTGCTGAGAGGCTGTCTGACGTTTCATCGAAAAGGTAATCATCTCCTTCAGTTTCCATCTACATTCACAAAATAGCTACATTAATTCCGGAATCATGATATATATATATATATATATATATACAGGGTCATCGAAAAGTATCGGACCCCCCTAATATCTTCAGTTAGAATGCACTTAGGAGAAAATGTCCAATAGCAATGTTGTATGGTTTCAAGCGGGGAGTAAGATGATGACCTTGACTTTGACCTTGACCATGTCCTTCAAGGTCATTTCAAGGTCAATCTTATTTTTTTAAATAGAACCCCCTACATTTTATTGCATATTCTTATAGCTTATCTCGAGAGCTTTCCAAAACACTGTAATAAAATATTTTTTTATTAAGTACTTTTTTGAGTTATAAAGGTTTGAAGTTAACAATTTGTTAAGTGGTGTGCGAGTCCGACCAGTTAAGGCAAGAGTGGTGTGCGAGTCCGACCAGTTAAGGCAAGAGTGGTGTTTGAGTCCGGCCAGTTAAGGCAAATTTAATTCCAATTTGTTAGCTTGGGTAAAATATGTAATTGTACCAAACAATTCACAACAAATGTTCAAATTATTGCCCTTCAACAGCCTGGCAATGTGCCAATCCGTTATAAACAGCCGAAACCGCATTCCGGTACGTTTCTGGCGGTATTAGTTCTATCTCTCGAGTTATTCTCCCTCTTAAATCATCTAAATCTTGAGGCTTGGTGGCATAAACTTTACTTTTCAAGTAACCCCACAAAAAAAAGTCAAGTGGGGTCAAGTCCGGAGACCGAGGTGGCCACTCAATATGACCCCTTCGCCCTATCCACCTGTCCTGAAAGACCTCATTCAAATATTGACGAACAATGACACCATAATGAGGTGGAGCTCCATCCTGTTGGAAATAAATTTCATCCATATTTCCACCAGCTATGTCTCGAATAGCTGGAACAATTTGTTCGCGAAGCATGACTAGGTATACTTGTGCTGTCAAATTGCCTTCAATGAAGAAAGGGCCAACTGGTCTACCATTAAGAATACCAGCCCATACGTTAACTTTTTGTGGATATTGAGTATGATTGTCTCTTTTCCAGTGAGGATTAACGTCACTCCAGTATCTACAATTGTGTCTATTTACATTTCCAGTCAGTTCAAATGTTGCCTCATCAGAGAAAACAATATTATCAAGTAATAGAGGATCGTCGACAATCATCTCCATCATAAGATCACAAAATTCGATGCGTCTATCAAAATCGTCTTCGGACAACTCTTGGACCAAATGGAGTTTGTATGGATGCCATTTATTCAATTTCAGAATTTTACTGACAGATGCATGACCGATTTCGTGTTCTTGTGCAACGCGATTGATGGAAATATGGGGATCTTCAACGAAAGACTGTAAAACATCTAATGCCTTATCATTATTTGTTGCTGTTTTAGGTCTACCAGATTTTGGGCGGCTTTTAACGCTACCAATGGCCTCGAAACGTTGAATAGTACGGATTACAGTACTTTTGGAGATCCTATTATTTTCATTCCGAAAATTTTCATTAAATAATCGCGTTACTGTTTTATACCCTCTTTGTTGATCTCCCCATCCTCGCATCATTAACAGTGTTATTCGATCTTTTTCAGAAAGCTCCGCCATTCTTAATTAGAGCGAAGAAGAATTAATCAGGTAAGTGATAGGAAATTGATCTAGATAATTAAGTAGAGAAAAATACTAATTATTAAGTGTTGGTCCAACTATCGATTTGTTTATTTTAACCAGCACTAGCAAAAAGCTCGTTGAGCAACTGAAAATCTAATAGATCAATTAATAATATTTACGAAAAATTTCTGGGCTATTGAAAACAAAATGAAGATGTTTGGGATAATCAATTGAAGCGCAATGGTTTCTTTTGTTACAGAAAAAATTTTTGAGGCTGTTCGTTTTCGTCCACGAGGTGACTGCTGCTCGCTAAGAAGAAGACAGCACTGCATTAAAGTTTCAAATCAGTGATCCGTCATGTTTGCTCAAGAGCTCGTACATTGGTGCCTGCGAGAGTGAGAGAATAAAGATTGGCCAACACTTTCGGTCAGATTCCCGCTAACGGCTTCGGAAATCACGCATTCGAGCAGCTTCTCGCGATTACGTTCGGGCAGTTTTTCGCCAGAGCCTATTAGCATAATTGCTTGAAGCCGTACAATAGTTTGCTATTGGACATTTTTCCAAAATGCATTCTTACTGAAAATATTAGGGGATCCGATTAATGTATTTTCTTTAAACCAATTAATTGGTCTCATTATTCCGCGCACAAAAGTATTAAGGTTATGATTACTGAAAACTAAATAATGTTTTACAAGATATTCTACATTTTGTATCAAAAAATTGTTAACTTCAAACTTTTATAACTCAAAAAGTACTTAATAAAAAAATATTTTATTATAGTGTTTTGGTAAGCTCTCGAGATAAGCTATAAGAATATGCAATAAAATATAGGGGGTTCTATTTAAAAAAATAAGATTGACCTTGAAATGATCTTGAAGGACATTGTCAAGGTCAAAGTCAAGGTCATCATCTTACTCCCCGCTTGAAACCATACAACTTTGCTATTGGACATTTTCTCCTAAGTGCATTCTAACTGAAGATATTAGGGGGGTCCGATACTTTTCGATGACCCTGTATATACAGGGTGGCCGATTTATCTGAAGACATCGAAATATCTCGAGAACTATGCACAGAATCAAAAAAGTTGTCGGATGAAAGTTGTTCGACACGAAGGAGGGCATCAAGTCATAATTAAATTTACCCCCTCCCCCAACCCCTGGAGGTGAAGTGGGGGCAAAAACAATAAAACTTAAATAGGAACCCTCATTTTTTATTGCAGATTTGGATTCTCCGGAAAAAAGTACACGAATTTGACCTAGGAGCTATTGAATTTTGGTTCACAGGTGGCGCTGTTATCGATAAAAATCCAAATTTATCCGAAGACATTGAAATACCTCGAGAACTATGCACAGAATCAAAAAAGTTGTCGGATGAAAGTTGTTCGACACGAATGGGGGCATCCAGTAATAATGAAATTTACCCCCTCCCCCAGCCCCTGGGGTGGAGTGGGGGCAAAAACAATAAAACTTAAATAGGAACCCCCAGTTTTTATTGCAGATTTGGATTCTCCGATATTGACAATTTTCGCCCGCGTAGCGGATATGGAATACGGTCATTCTAACAAAGCCGGGAAAAAATACATTTAGCGTTACCCAGGAACAACGACGTGGACGTAGTATTTTTCTGTTCCCTTTGGGGTGCTTGTTTTACGCGAGTCCTCTTGCCTCTCACTGTCTCACTGTTCACTTACTTGAGTAAGTGTTCGAAATGTTGACCTTCCACTTCAATGCATTTATTTATTCTTTCTTCAAATGACTTTATACACGATAGAATCATATTTGCAGAAATTTCTGCGCAAGCAGTTCTTATGCGTTCCACCATGTTTTCACGAGTCGTTGGTACTTGTTCATAAACCTTACCTTTTAGGTAACCCCATAGGAAGAAATCCAAAGCTGTTAGATCAGGTGACCTCGCAGGCCAATTAATGGGGCCACCTCTAACAATCCACCTACCATTGTAATCACGGTCTAGTATTTCCCTTGCTAGTCTTGAAAAATGTGCTGGGCAACCATCATGCTGAAACCACATTGTCCGTCGGACGTCCATAGCAACATCCTCAAGTAGTAATGGTAATTCTTGTTCTAGGAAATCTCGATATTTTGTTCCATTCAAATTACCTTCAATGAAATAAGGACCAATGAGTTTATTTCCTATGATTCCACACCAAACGTTCACCGACCAAGGACGTTGATGATTAACTTGTCGTAACCAATGGGGATTTTCTACGCTCCAATAATGCATATTATGCTTATTGACGCCACCATGGTTCGTGAATGTAGATTCATCTGAAAATAATACATTAGCAAAGAAATTGTGGTTCGTTTGCATTTTTTGAAATGCCCAATCACAAAACACCACGCGGTTATGAAAATCATCGCCATCTAGTTCCTGGTGCAGTGAAATGTGATATGGGTGAAACTTATGACGATGCAATATTCTTTGAATACTGTCTCTGGAAATGCCGGAATCGCGATGTAATTGTCGTGTGCTTACATGTGGATTTTGGTGAATAGCTGCTAGTACAGCTACTTCGTTAGCTTCTCCTGTAACTGTTAATCTTCGCTTCCTTATTTTCATTTGTACGCTGCCATCAGAGTGAAAGGCATTCACAACTTTGTAAAAAAAAAAAACGCGAGCGAGCATTATCTGGAAAACGCTCAGCATACAACGCAACAGCATCGTCAATATTCCTCTTACATTCACCATAAATAAGAATCATTTCGATTTTTTCGGGAACTGTAGCAGGATTCATTTTTAACATGCAATTCGATTTAAGCAATGAAGGGTAGACAAAAAATAGTCACGTAAACGGAATGTTGTTATTCTAAAAGCAAAGTGACCTCCGACCGAATTACTACCAATACAATGGACTTCAAAAACAGTCTTACACTGAGAGATCGTGAATACTAAATTTTAATATGGGGATTAGAAAGTCGCGATATCCATTTACTTCCCTTCAGGAAAGTAGAGAAAAATGTAGGTGAACTGGTTACGTGTGACCCAACTTATGTATAAAATGATATGCTACTTTATTTTCGAGTTATGTCGCCTTCTAGCGTTATGTAACAGAACCGGCGCCGAAATGCAAGCGATGTACATGTATGAAACCACGTGAGTTCTCTCGGGGTCCGGTAGATGGCGACGAAATCCCCAAATGAAGTAAGAGTTTCGTTTTGTTTAATAGAAGCTGGTTTGACCGTCAATGCTCAGCTTCTTTATTCTCATTTCGGAAGAAACATACAGAGAGAGAATGAATGAGCTGAGTGAAGGGACATGACGCGTTTTTTAATGGATTGCGTGATGTCCTCTTTTTGTTTATTAAATAATAAATTTAAAACCTAAAATGTAATTTTACTGAAGGTAGAAAACTTATTTACAAAATTGCTTCCATATTGTATGCACAATTTTTATGTAATCAGTTTTGATTTTTAATATGAAGAATATCAATTATTCATAATCTTAATTTTTCGAATGGACATTATTAAAATTTCATATTCAGAATAACAATTTTCGCAATTGATATTACCAAATTCTAATATTAAAAATTCTAATATTAGAATTTTTAATATTAAATTTTCATAAAGGGATCAAATTGTCCCTATTTGCCCCCTGGATGCCCCCCTTCGTGTCGAACAACTTTCATCCGACAACTTTTTTGATTCTGTGCATAGTTCTCGAGATATTTCGATGTCTTCAGATAAATCGGCCACCCTGTATATACAGGGTCACCGAAAAGTATCGGACCCCCCTAATATCTTCAGTTAGAATGCAGTTAGGGCAAAATGTCCAATAGCAAAGTTGTATGGTTTCAAGCGGGGAGTAAGATGATGACCTTGACTTTGACCTTGACCATGTCCTTCAAGGTCATTTCAAGGTCAATCTTATTTTTTTTAAAATAGAACCCCCTACATTTTATTGCATATTCTTATAGCTTATCTCGAGAGTTTTCCAAAACGCTATAATAAAATATTTTTTTATTAAGTACTTTTTGAGTTATAAAGGTTTGAAGTTAACAATTTTTTGACACAAAATGTAGAATATCTTGTAAAATATTATTTAGTTTTATATATATATATATATATATATATATATATATATATATATATATATATATAATTGTCAATGTGACTACACATTTTGTACTTTTTACCAGAGCACTTTCAGCACACTTGTAATAAAAAATATTATTCAACCCATATGCAAAATTGTTTTTTTAATTAATGCCAATGCGATCCTTGCCTTTGGCTTAGCCCGCGACCTTCACATTCGTAGAAAAAAAATTTATTGCTCTTGTTTCGAAAACTACTATTTTGTCACATCCTTATATTGGGTAAAAGCTGATCTTTATTTTATTATAAATGTATATAAAGAAATGTATCAATTACCTTTTACCGCCAATAATTTGGTACCATCCAGTGCCATCTCAGGCTTCTTTGATCCTTTATTCCTGTTACTGCCTTTACCAGTGATTGTGCATTTCAACAATATATCGAGACTAAATACAGCTAGTGCAATGTGACGGACAAAAATAGCAGGAGTCTTGCAATCGCATCCGGCCAATATGTATAATGATTTTGGTAGATATTGTAACGTGGCAAAACACGTTACAGGGCTATCTGCCACAAGACTCACAACGGGGATAACTTAAGGGGGGGACTGGTCTTCAAGAACCGCTAATATTTCGTATGGGTGCAATTTCCGAAATGATCTCATCACCTTATAGGGGGGGACTGCTCCGAAGAAGCAGTAGTATTTATTTTGGTGATGACGTCATTCGGCTCTTATTGAATGATATTTGTTATGAATCTGCCGGGAGACTTTTATCCACGGGGAAATGTTGCCATTATAGGGGGGACTGCTCCGAAGAAGCGCTAATTTTTAATATGACAACAATTGAGACATCGAATTCGTAGTTTAGGAATTAATATTTGGTAATTATAAAGGTAGCTATAATTCGGGGTATTATTCAGTATTTAATTTTATTTTGATTATTTCCTGAAAATAATATATTGCATGCGATCAATATTTCAGGCGTAAACATGACTTTTCTATTTGCTTTGTTTTGGAAGTCGGCTCAAGGACGGCCTTGTTGTCGATTTCGAGAGGTACGAGACCTGAACATCCAGGGTATATCGTCAAGCACGCTGCTTATTGCGGCGTGCAGGGGGGAACGACGCGTGGAGATTCTGGAATGTTCGCGAAGGAGAGGGTACGCGAGGGCGAGGTGCCGAAACTTCGCGAACATTCGAGAAGGATGAGAAGAGAGTACCGGGAGGGGACGGCCAGTCGCGTGTGCCCGTGCGGGCCGCGGGGCTCTCCCTACCATCACGATCGCGGTAGAGAGGTGGTAAACGGCGGCCGGCGCGGCGCGAGCGTCGCGATTTCAACCGACGCGTCGGGTCGCCAGTCTGGAGGAGTCTGCAGCAGTCCGTGGAAGTTGAACAGTCCACTGGTAGCAGCCCTGGATCCGAGAGGTACGCCTGGTCATCGAAAGGTACCAACAGCCCTGAGCGCAAATAGTTTCGGCTACGAAGTCTTTCCGTACGCCAATAGTTTGATTCTTTGTGCTCACGGCAGTTTAAATAAAATGCGCTTTTCCGATTGTCCGTTGCCGTTTCGCGAGTGAGAGTGAAAGTGAAAGTGAAAAACGCGAATCGCCTTCGGTTATCTGAGTCGGGTTTTCGGTTCGTATCGTGCTTCGGTTAACTTCTGCTTTGGCCGCGAATTTCTCTAGGGTTATCTTCCAGGAATCTTTCTTTCGCGGAGAATATCTTGATTAGATCCTTTAACGCGACTGTGGTTATCTCTCGTTGTTCTATTCGGCATACTCGGGAAAAATATGGTTATCCTACGCTTTTGTTCGTTCTCGTTACTTTCGGAAAGACGAAGCCCAAAAGCCACTCGCGACGGTAGGGTTAACTATCGGAAACGCGATCGCAGACCGTTCTCTTAAAATTCTGTGAGATGCTTCGGTAAGAGGATAACTTCGTCCTTTCGAGGACTTCAGGAAAAAGCCGTCATTTGGTTATCTTGGGTGATCGTTCGGTATCCGGGAGAAATAACTAGCGGTTCGGGCGAACGTAAGATCGAATCTAGTGTGGTTACCTTTATCGTCTCGAAAGTCCGTGTCCGGTGATCGGAAATAAAGACGGTAACGAAAACGGGAATACGACGCGTGAAAAGCAAACTCCGCCGAACGTGATGCTTTGTGACGTCACACCGCGACGCCGACAAGATGGCCGCCGGTTCCGATCCGCGGTCCGCGACGCGATCTCCAGTTGGCTTGGCGAGCCATTAACTAGCATGGTCGACGTTCTCAATTTATAGAGTGACTTCTTATGATCGAAAACGCAAGCTCGTTAATTTTACCTTGGTTCACTGGATCGCTCTGGTGAGCGATCGTATCTTGAACTTCCTGGTTATCTTTTCACTCTGTTAGAGTGAACACTGTGGTTATCTGTTATCTTGCCCCTCTTGTGAGGTGGCGCTGTCTTATGATTTAACGAGCGGACTTTTTGTGCAGTAAGAAGGTTTTTCTCGGGTAATACTCCAGCCGATCTGTCGGTGAGGAAAGGACCATGCGTGCGATGCTAACTGGACCGGGCCCTCCGCGCGGTTAAGTTACCTAGATTGCTAATTGACGAGCAATCTGGTGGGGCCAAGGCTATCTCGCACTGTCGGAAGGTAGTGCCGTGTTTTTGTTATGTTTTTGTACGTGAGGATAACTGTCTCTACGGAGACACTAAAATTGTTGCGTATAAGTGTGAGTGCGTTAATTTGAATAGCAGTGTCCGCGGTAAACGATAGCGTCCGGGTAATCCGTTTTAATTTAGTAACGAAAGTGTAGATGGTTAGATTAAGGAATTCGGGAAGTAATCGGTTTGTTAATTCACGCGGTCAGTTGAGTGGGTTTCGGGTGACGTAATTTCGGTTATTTGTCCGGGTTTAGCAGATTTCAGAAAAGGGGTAGAATCAGTCAATTTGGTCGGTTTCGGTAAAGTTCGTGTGGTTCGTATAACGTCGTTCAGTGTAGTTTCGGTTTGAGATTCGTATAAGTTCGGGTAGGTATTGTAGTGTCGTTTTGGGGAGGGCGCGTGCGTATCGGGCGAGCACGGTTCCTCGACGGGTTCGTCACAGGGCGCCGCGACCGCGAGCGAAAGTCCCGCCCGAGTCCGTCGCAAGGCAGCGCGCTTCAAAAGTCCTTGTCGAGTTCGTCGCAGGGCATCGTATTAGGAAGTCCCTGTCGAGCTCTCCGTCGGGGAATCGCGTGTCATCGCGTAGTTGGGAATCGCGAATAGAAGATGACGTCCGTGATTTGGGGAGCTAGAGAGGGCGCGATGAACGTGGTGAACCGTCCTCGTCGGCCGTGGTCGCGTAGTCTATAGTCTGCGCCAGAGAATACCGCCCTCTCCCTTGCCGAGCCGGGAACTCGGGGCTGAGCTAGCGGGCACACCAGCGCGTGCGGCGCGCCCATAAATTTGTCGAGCTTCGGCTCGGCTGGCGCCCTCTCTTACCATCCGGCGCGCCGTGCGGATTTTTGTGGCCCCCCGGAAAGTTCGGTTTTTTGCAGGCGGCCACGAGCGACGACGACGGACGGGTGGAGGCGTAGATGAAACGAGAGGGGGGTGGGGGTCACAATATTCACCAAATCCAAGATGAATCTGCAATAAATTGTTATGTGTAATTCATCATCAACATATAAGTTCCAAAAATATAAGGTATAATTTAGCAATTTAATACTGCTAAAATAAAATTGAAAGGAATAAATAAAGTCAATTATATAACAATTAATCTCCATCCATTTATAAGCTTCATGCTATAGTACAGAATAGAAAATTGATTCTATAAATGTATTTATCCATAAGAGTTCTCGAGCATCTTAAAGTGGGAAGGGGGAGACATGAAAAAGCGAGAAAATCTTTGCTTCCGAGTTCTAGGATTGATAGACTTTTTGTCTAATTTTGTTTTGATAAAATATTTTGTATTACAGCTATCAAATGAATAAAATTGGAGTGATATTCTAGCGCAGACAAATAATTAAAAACAAAAGTTTAAATTTTAATTTTCTGCCTACATGCACTGAAAGTGAGAATTCTAACCGAACATAGCGAATTACTATTAGGCAGAAAAACCGTATTCGACCCTTGGCAGCAAAGGCTCGGGTGGCAAACTTGCACATGGGGAGAACTTGTCTATTTTCCCTCCTATGGTGAGAAATGTACGACACTGTATAAAATGACAATGAAATTTAGCATGTTCAGCGTTGGTCATCATATTGCCCACTCAAAACGTGGTAAATTTTCCACGCTTCATGCAGTCTTTTATAGTTTTACAGTTGTATTTTTACAATGTTGGCGTTTTTTCCCCCATCAAGCGGTAAAATTACCATGTTCAGCAGGGGCCCAATTTTCACCAACGTATAGGGTGGTAGAAATACAGTGCATTGTAATTTTCCCACTTCGAACGTAGGCAGGTTACATAACCTTGTAAAATTTCCTAACCTCACATACAAAATTTACATACACTGTACAAAATGTGATTAGTTTTACAACCGCGATTGTAAAAAAAGTACAGAAAATATGGTAATATCACTACGCTGAACGTTGTGATTTGTGCTACTCGAATTTAAAAACGACCGACGGCCTAGTAAATTGCCTACGTCCAACGCAGGGAATTTACAACGCGCTATATTTTGTTCACGCTAAGTGTAGGTTATAATCGAGCAAACGCTGAGAGTGGTAATTTTACAAATAACCTGTGAAACACCAACACTGAGTGTGAGGAAATTACAGTGCGATTGTATAATTCATTTTGATTTTTTACAGTGTACGTAGATGGAAATTTACGACGTTAAATGAGGGCATATTACACAATTTTTCTAAAATGAAAATTACAACAGATTGGTAAAGCTCATTGTCATTTTTTTCAGTGTATTCTACATCAGATTAGGGAATCTGTCATTTTACATATGCCTCAGGAATTCAGATTCTCTAACCTGACGTATAGAATTCCAAATTTGTTTATTATTATTTCCAAGTGCCAGAATAACTCATTAATCCGGTACCGACACTGATACCGTTCTTCACTTACCGGTACTAAGTGCGAATTCGGGCGCACTGGACACTCTGTCATAGTCTGGAAGTGCTGTCAGAGCCCTGATCGAGTTTCCAGTGCATCTGAATTCGCACTCAGTGCCGGTAAGTGAAAAATGCAATAATATGTATAATATGGATAGGGCATATAGAGGCTTTCAATTGTTCGATATCGAGACTGTTTGAATAATAATCAGTATTTGTTAAGAATAGTGTTATTTATTTCATAATATTCTTTACCGTTAATTGATCCTTTTTGAATTTTGGCGCCGATCGCCATCTTGTTTATTTTTGTATCCGCCTTTAGTCGCAATAATTGATCAAAATACTTTCTTGCGATATTTTTTTTAACACGCACATGTCAGCAGATTTAAGCGGGCAGTTATGTGAATAGTTGCGACTTCTTATAAGTGATAAGACGCTCTGATAAGAATCCGAATAAATCTACATAATCAAATGATATACTTGTACGCTGTTAATAAAACCAACAAATTAAAAATAAATTACATGAAAAATCATTTATAAATCGTACACTGGGAGCAAAAAGTTTCTTGCTTGTTGACCCCTTATCTTGCCCCACTTCAAAGTTTTACGTTTACTTGCGAGTTTACTCACATTTTTTCCATCTGGTGTGACAAAACCGACTGGAGGAAGTTGACTATTGTGCATCTCCCGTTGATTGTTTGTATTTGGAAAATTCATGGTTTCTGGACATATGTATGTAATTAAGTATTTTAATGATATAAAATTCATGTACATAAATATACATTAAGGGGCAGCTGACTGCCGACTTGCTATTTTTATTAAATTTTGTCGAAATTCGAGGTGCATTAAAAAAACACTTAAAATAACTTCTTAACACTCTGTGCGTAAAAGTCAACGCACTTGTTGCACAAAATACTATAACAGATTTGGACTTAAAAATATACCTAGTTTCTGTTTAATTTAAATATTGTAGGTTAGGAACAAACGTTATAGACAGGATCGGTTTAGCAGCCCCTTAAAGTACACTCTAAAAAATCGTAATTCAATTGCCCACATATAATGTGTTAATTTTACAGTCCGTTGTAATTTCCCTATGCTGAACCTATATACTATTTACAAATAATGAGCTAAATAATTTGAAATTATCTATAATATGTAGCATAATTTTTAATCTGTACGGTTTAATTTGCAAAGGACAATTATTTATGCATACGTACCTAGTAGATCATTTCCTTTCATAACAGCTGCTTCCTGCAAATTAACATTAAGTTCCTTCAGTTTCTTGACTTCATCTTCTAAACTACTTGTAGTATTTGCGAAGCTTTGGACTTCATCTTTTAAACTACTTATAGTATTTTCCGAGATTTCCAGTTGTTCCAAAAGCTGTTTTTTTTCCAATTTCCATTCTTTTTCTTTTTCGGAGAAGAATATATTATTATTTTCAATACACTGCTTTAAGGCAGCACATTCGTTATTCAGTTCATTAATCGTATTTACATCCAGAGTAACGATAGAGTTCTATAATTGTACACCAAATATATATATATATGACTGACAAAACGAAGAAAGGTAGTTGAAAAATACTAATTATAAAAATAACATTTATTACTCACTATAACTTCCAATGGTTCACTATAAGAAACGTCATGTGATGAATCATTCTGTCTCTTCTGTAAAATTTCCAACCGATTACACAATTTCTCACCACTGGAATTATCTACGGTACTATTCTGTACGGAAAAGAGAGAATTTATTATTAAATATAGACATATTCATAAGCAAACAATACTCTACAAAAAGATGCACCATAAACTTGCCTTTAATTTTTTTGTTTCTGGAGAATGACATTCTTCATTGCCTGCGAAACTATTGGCAGGAGACAGTAATTGGCGTTGAGGTGGAACGTTTATTCGTTTACCTTCAATTAATGTTTTTAATTCTTTCTTCGAATCTGCAAATGGTATATATGTAGATCAAATTTTGTGCTTCAAACGATGTATGATATCATAAAAGATTAAAAGTAGACGAATTTCATAAAAGCCAATATGTGTACAAAAATGTACAAGACGAAAACACTCTGATATTTATGTTATAGGTCACCTTCATGACAATTTATTTATTTATTGGCGCAAATATGGACAAATGCCGTTTCATGAATAAGCTCTTTTGCTTGTTGACGGTTCAATTTTAAACTAATTCCTCTGATATCTCTTTAAGGATTGTGTTTATTATGTAAAAGTACTCTATACTAGAGCAAAAATCAAAGAAAAAACCTGTCAATAATTATTAATTTTTTAGTACGCAACTGTTCTATACTTATTAGACCCCATCAGTAAATCTTAAAATTGATTCATAATGGTCGTATCATTGTAAAAATACCCTGCAAATACCCCTTTTTTTATTCACATACCTGCAACACGAAGCACATGTCCAGTGACGATGTCATCATTGTCCTTAATTTTATATAATTGTCTTGGGTTCAATGGTAGCTTTGAATTGAAGTGTTTTATATCCTTACATTGTACTATTTTTCGGATTTCGACATTGCTTTTCGTAGGTGGAATCCGCACGAAGGCATACATTTTACGGAAAAAATCTTTTTGTTAATATGTAAATTTTTTTTATGTACTGTAAAACACAGATGAACAAAGGTATAAGCAGTGAATAAATATGGCGCCCTTTTATTGGTCAATTGCAATGGCGCAGTATTTGTACATCCCGAACAGAAATTTAATTAAAAAAATAGGTACTTTAACCACAAAAACCATAGGAAATAATGCTAACTATAAGATGAAAATTTACATTACATTTTGTAATCTATACCGCATAATTATATGTACATATTTCAACGATAAATTCACGATGCCCGCCAATTATGTTTTATTTCCCAGAATTAACGGCAGGTGGCATTGGAGATTACCCTAAACATTAGGGGTGCAAAACATGGCGGCCGCCTGTACATACATATATCGTTAGGTCTTGACTTACTAGAGGAACTCATACAGAGGTTGCAGAGAACTTATACAGAGGTTGTAGAGAATACATATATACATACTCGTATGGACACATATGTAGATATGTAGATTGTATGTACTTCTCAGCCCGAGTGCCTAAGTACATGCATTCATCACATGTATATGTATATTGCGAAGCAGAGAAAGTACATACGTTTTTAGTGTTGGCAATTTCCGTTCACGTTTGAAGTTCTCAAACTTTGTGATAATTACTTAGAGCCATGTAAGCGTTTTATATGTGAATGTTGTTTTTTAGAAATGTAAGTACATAATGATATCTCTCTCTCTCTCTCTCTCTCTCTCTCTCTCTCTCTCTCTTTCTCTCTCCATTTGTATCTCTTCTCCACCGTACACTATAAAAAATCGCAATGAAATTGCCCACGTGTAACGTCGTGATTTTACATATTTCCCTACGCTTAATGTTGTAAATGTACTACATTCAGCATAGGGAAATTACAACGGTTTGTAAAATGAACACGTTACATGTGTGGGCAATTGAATTACGATTTTTTACAGTGTAACGTAACATTTGTTGCACTCAGCTGCACTGTTACAAAGAATCATGTAATTATGCCTTGATCAATCGTTGCAGAAATTTGTATGTCGCTGAAGTTAGATAGGCTGAAATTTTTTGTGGCGGATCAACGTTCAATCATAGGTTCATGTCTCCGAAGCAATTTCGATATCTCGAAACCTCTCTCGAAATCTGCCTGCAGATTACAGCACCAAAGAAGGTTAGTATCTTAAATTTTTAAATAATAAATAGTAAACCATGTTTAATATAAACATCAAGGTTTATTTGATAATAACTAGTTTATTAAAATAGTGTGAAATATATCAAGTAATTAAATGCAATTCTAATTATTTCATACAGTAAAATCCTTCTTTTTAAATCAGTTCAACAATCCATTGCTGGTCTTGAAATCGGAATGGCATACTAAATTATTATTTACCTGTACAGCTTTTTCTTGAACATGGTCAAGAAATAACGATACCTGCAACTCTGTTTTGATCGAACCAAGAGCACACAATATCATACAAAAGAGAGTCTTCAAAGGTAGATAATTCTTTGAAACCTCTCTTCGGATCCTTTTTATGCAACGATGCATTCAATGCCATGATATTTTCTTTTCGCTTAAGGGGCTGCTAAACCGACCCGATCGGTAATGGCACTAACTAACCTAAAAAATGCAAATTTAACAGAAAGTAGATATATTTTGAAGCCCACATCTATTTTAGGGCCATTTTATGTATTTTTTATGAATGCATGACAAATTTTAGCGGAATTCGATCGAGAATTTGTGAGAATAAATTTTTGTAGTAGTCAAACAGGTCGCGATTTTACCTACAAAATTTATTCTCGCAAATTCTCGTTTGTTATTGTTTTAATCGTTTGATGTATATGTAAATAATGTAGTTCATCACTGTAAAATGACCCCAAAATAGCAATTCATTGTGAATTCTCCCTGAAATATATGCTTTTTATGAAAATACGGTGTCAGTAATAGCGAATTTGATAAAAGTTGCGAGTCGGTATTTAGCAGCTCCTTAATTATATAATGGATTGTTCATACATCACGTGTGTCTGTTAGCTTTCGATAGGATCTCTATTTTCATCATATCGACGAATTATGCTGGCCTTTGTTTCCAAAGAGAGATAAAGCATTTTTCTCTTTTTGTCTGAACTGAAAAAAAATATATTAAACGATTAAAATAAAACGGATCAAAATGTGTATTGAGGATACTTACTGCTGGAATCAGAATTCATGGTGAACAATATACATATGAGCCAGAGAGTAATCACATTGTTTTTATCAACACAATATTTGAATTGTCGTACAATAAAATTCAACTGTCAATAAGGTATTATGCAAAGCTTTTTGTAATCCACAGTGTGTGTGCGCTACTCACCAACGCTAACACATGCATATATGCCGGAGGGGAATTGGTGAGGGGTGGGGAAACTGATAGCATTCAAATAAGAGGTGTTTTACTGTACTGATATGATGCAATATAAATTCCTATCGTGAGCATTGATTTGTCATTAAAAATTCCAGCAATACTTAGGTTGGCATTTTTGGTCGCAACTCAGACTTAAACTCCGACGCAAGACTTCTAATAGCGTTCGATATCAAAACATTTTGGACGAAAAGATTATAGTATTTATATTTTAAAATAATAAATAACATTTATTGATTAATATGAGTAGGATTTACTTAATGAATAAATAATAATAGGATTAAATTATTTCTAAATAATATAGTAGGATTTACTTAACAAACAGGTCTCGTTGAACAAATCTAAGGTGGGAAAATTAACTTCAGTGTTCCAAGGCATGCAACGCCGATAGACCAAGTGCCTGGCGCAAATTAAAAAATTGAGTCCTTCCGTGCTCTTTACAATCCACAATATTAAAACTTGCATGTCGAAAGCTTTGTTGAAAGTTCTCAAGCTGGGAAAATTAACTTTGGTGTTCCTGCATATGCCTGCTGCGAATTAAAAAAATTGACAAGTCATTTCGTATCAAAGTTCAGGATGAGCCAAAGAAGATATAAGATGTGGTTGCATGACAATTCGAATGGAACTGCAATTTCGAGAAATACATATAAACGATGGAAACGCAACTATGATGCAATGAAGGACCGCATGGATACCCGCACAGGTATAGTTAAATTATTTCTTTATTTTTTATTATCACTATGTGGTTATCGTTTTCAAATGCGTGTAATTATTACATTAACTGTATACATATTCATCGGTACTGTTTGGAACAAATTCTTTGTATAGCGAAAAGCTATTTTAGGGATAATACATGGAACATAGTTTTCACTATTAGACTTGGTTCAGTAATATAACTCATTTGTAACTTAATCTAATCAAGTACGGTTAAACAAGACAAAATTTTAGGTAAAAGTAGCCTGCAACCACCAGCCGTGGGCTTGTCAGCTGGCACGGTCCTATAAGCATTCAAGATAAGCATTGCTTGCACTTAAAATATTTTTGTTTATACTTTAATTGAAGGGGTGAACCGGTTGAAATTCTTTTTCAAGGTTTGTTAAGGATCACCCTAATGTGAAACACCTTTTGTCATTAATTTAGAAAAACATTTACTATTAAGAACATTGAATGCTGAGAAATGAAATGTACTATTCGTGTTTACAAGACGTAACCTATATATATGTGTGGGTCATTCCGCCAAGCATTGTAGGCTCCAAAAAAAATTTTTTTCAACTAGTTATGTCCAGAAAAGAAGATATGACAAGGTGAAGAAGTCTCGCGCCTTAATAGCGCTGTAAGGAATATACATATATACAAATTATTAAATTATTTTCAATCGAAAGTATCCCGAATTTTTAAGAAAATGTAATTTAATATAACACATGAAACGTCATTTTCAGCGTGTACTCAAACTTTTCATTAAAATCTGATATTTTTTTCTGAAAAGTGTGAAAATTTTAGATCCAAAGTGTATTTAAAAATTATCTCGTAAGCTGCGCTGCCAAAAATAAATTCAAAAAAAAAAAGTTTTATTTTTCCTAGATTGTGTAAACTTTATCATACTTTGTCATCCCGATTACGAATATGATGATAATTCGTTTTTATATTTTATTTTTTGTTACCTGTTCAGCTTACGAGCAAACAACTTTCACTTATATTTTCGATCGGAAAAAGAATATCAAATTTTAAAAAAAGTTGGAGAACAGGATAAAAATGATGTTTGAAACGTTATTTTACGATTTTCACTAAGACGCGAGGCTTACAGAAAAAAGAATTATATTTATTTTCGAAAAATTCATTAAATTTTCGTTCGAAAACCATTTTTACGTATACCGGGTGAGTGCGAGAGAACTGGCTATAGGGAAACACATGTTAAATATGTACTTTCGATTGTACAGTAAATATATAGCTTGTGTTTCTTCGATTCCAATACGTATAATGTTGCTTGTAGTCTTCCATTATGGTAGCATGCAAATAGAACAAAATTTACGAAGTGAAAGAAAAAGAAAGCAATTTAGATCCCTTCACCTGAACAATTTGTTTGTCCAGATGCAGTATTTTTCGAAATTTAACCCTTTGAAGCATACATGTTTCCTTACATGGAAAACAGCTAAAATTTGTTGCTCTGGTGTTTTCGGGGTGGCCGATTACGAATCCGACCTTACATTTTCAGAAGTCAAAATGGCGGATCCAATATGGCGGACAAAAAATGTTAAATTTTAAATGTTTAAAAACTGACCCCGGATTCGTAATCAGTGACCCAAAATACTTCATACAGATTTCTTCCAAATTTTTTTATCATGCAGCTTAGCCAGAATTACATTTATTGTAAAAAAGGCGATTTTTTAGACTTCACTTATTTATGACAAAAGTATGCTTATCAATAAATATTTTGTATGCCTTTATTCTAGTAGAGCATACCATAGGCTACATGCTACAAAAATTTTAGTGTTATAACATGTGAACTACTTTCCAAAATTCCGAAAACGTGAAAAGAAAAAGGTGACACTCAGGAGTGTCACTATGCCGTAAAGGGTTAAACAAAATAAAAAGAAATGAATGAATTTTAACAATTTTTTATATTTTTTTTTACTTCTATGCGAATATTCATAACATTCATAACCAATAGGAATATTAGCAAGCGGCATTGTAGTGAAATTGAACGATCACATGTGTACTCACTCGATATCCATATATAATTTTAAGCATTTACAGACCCGTTAAATTATATCTGAAAATTCAGACGTTAAATCATTTTATTCCCTACAGCGCTATTAATTGAGGCGCCGGACCTATCCACATTTCCATATCTCCTTTTCTAGACATAAGTAGTCGAAAAACCCAGAAAAGAAATAATGTTTTGAACCTACGATATTTGTTGGAGTAGCCCTTGTACATATACAGAAGAGTGCCGCAGCTTCTGTAACTTGTCGCACCGGCATAAATAGCTCCGGCCATAACAGCCGTGGTCTTCAGCTATCTTGACCTAAGATTTTTTCTTGTTTGACTAAAATGGTTTTTTTCCATCGCGACGTGTGAAATAAACAATACAAAACTACTTTTTTGATCCAAAATTACATCGTCACTTTCAACAGTGTACGTTAATTACATACTACCTAGTTAATTGTGAAGAAAACTTTATATATTCTTTATGTTTATAGAAGCAAATTTTCAAGATTCTAATTACCTTTGCAATAATGGAGCAACTGCTGCAGAAATAAGTGATGACGCCGATAATACTTATGTAGCCGAAGAATGCAGACAATTTGAAGACGAGTCACGTGATTCAAATCACATGCATATCGACGATGACGACGTAAATTCTATTGAGGACACTTTATCTGACACTGGCAGCATATCTGAATGCGATGACATTTCTGATCACGAAAATGATGAACCACAGGATGAAGAACAGCAACACGATGTAGACAACGATACACAAACTGATGAGGAGTTTCGCACGAATACGAACCGTACAATTATGTTTCCAAATTCTGGATTGACTGTTGACGATGTTATCTCGATGGTTGCTGGGCACTGTTTAAAATATGGCACTTCAAATGTGCCGCGTCAATCCATAATAAAAATGATACACATATGTGCTGGGCCACCTTACGATAAAATAAAAATATCAAACTACAGACTCGCACAGCAATTTGATCCGCCGGATGAGAAAATACGTTATCATTATTATTG
Organism: Trichopria drosophilae; assembly: GCA_030407085.1. Lineage (NCBI taxonomy): Eukaryota > Metazoa > Arthropoda > Insecta > Hymenoptera > Diapriidae > Trichopria > Trichopria drosophilae. The sequence goes on along the minus strand of CM059583.1, from coordinate 103,936,104 downwards.
TACGGGTTTCGGTAAAATAATGTATTCCACCACGAAAGGCAGTTTTAATTCCAACCGATATTTGTGTGAAACGTGTGATAGCAATTATGATATATCTCTGTCCAGCAAAAATATGTTTGTATCATTAGATTTGCGATATCAAATTGATCGAATTCTGCGAACTACAAATGTTAAAAAAGCTCTAGTAACACAGCTCAAGATGCGTCATTCGTACAATGATACATCCATTACCGATATAAGTCGTGGAGAATTATACCGTAAAATGATAACTGAACATCCCACTTCTTTACCGTGTAATATTAGTACAGATGGAGCACCGTTGTTCCACAAGTCCAAGCGAAGTTTCTGGCCTGTCCAATTGATATTAAATGATTTGCCACCAGAAATTCGTTTCAAGTATGTACTACTAGCAGGAATTATGATTGTGGAACACGAACCGAATCCTCAATTAATGAATTGCTACCTAGGAGAGTTACTGAAACAAATTAATAATTTACGCGATAGCATACAACTCAATATTGACGGTATAGATATTGTGTATTCGCCAATGGTGTTATGTTGTACATTGGACTCAGTAGCACGTGCAATTGTTCAGAACAGAATGCAATTCATCGGCTATTTTGGATGCAGCTACTGCTACCATCCTGGATCGCACCTCACTACTATGCGATATCCCTTTCAATTTGACGAACCTGAAATTCGAACTCACGAATCTCACGTGCAAGATGTCATGACCAAAAGTAGAGGAGTGAAAGGGCATTCAGTATTTATAGGACAAGAGGCTTTCGATATGGTCTGGGGATTTCCACTTGATGCCATGCATACAGTTATTCTAGGAGTAGCGAAGCACATGTGGGAACTGTTTTCAAAAATTATAAATCGCGACGGCAAAATGATCATTGATCAGCGATTGGTTAAAATTCAACCACCTCGAGAATTGCACAAATTGCCAATGGCAATGGCTAATTATACGAATTTTAAGGCGAAAGATTGGAAGTCATGGTTGCTGTATTTCAGTATTCCTGTTTGTTTTGACGTACTTCCAATGCAGAATCTTCAGCATTACGGGTTATTCGTTAGAAGCGTTTATATTTTACAGCAAACATCTATCTCCCAAACGGAACTAAATAATTGCGAAATTGATTTATTAAAATTTGTATCTGAATTTGAAGATCTGTACGGGACGAATGCGATGCGGTATAATGTTCATTCGCTTATTCATTGTGTGCAGTCTGTTAGAAAATCGGGACCATATTGGTCAACATCAGCATTCCCGTATGAAGGTAACATCTTCGTGTTAAAACAATTAATGAATGGACCAAAGGGTGTTGAACAACAGATGGCTAAAAAGTCACTGCAAATATTAGCATATCGAGAGGGCGTAAATGAAAGTTCATTGTCGTCAGTAGCGAAAACGTATTGTGAAGAACTCTTTTGTAAGCGAAATCAAACGCAAAATGTCACGTAAAATGTTGGTGTAACATTTTTTGGATCGGGTAACAATTCTAATGATACATGCATGAAAGCTAAAACGTACAATAAAAGTGTTTTTAACGGTCAGTTGTATCAAACAAAAAATTATACGCGATCCAAACTCTGGAATAATAGCATTATAAAATTAAAATCGGGAAGTATAGTGCAAATTTTGGAAATCATAGATTCATACAGTAGTGGCGAATGTCATTTAAAAACTGCAATATTACTTACTGAGAAATTAACTATTGGAGATATAGGAATGCCACATATATGGGCTGTAAAACCAGACAACGAATGTAGTAAGGAGTTATTGGTATTGCTTTGCGAAATTGAGTCGAAGATGGTTTTAATTGACTTCGGAGAACGGCAATATATTTGTTCAATTCCTAACTATTTCGAAGCAGACTAGTTACATATATTCGTTTCATGTAAATGTAGATGTAAATATTTTGTATAGTTATAAAAGAAATCATGTTTCTATATAAAGTGATTATGACGACACGATGTACATATTATTTTTATTTCTGGCAACAAACATTTTTTTTAAGGCCCCTCTAGCTGATTGGAAGCGGAAAAAGCGAAGGAAAAAGCGAGGGAAAAAAAGTTGTTTTCATTGTTTGAAGATGCGCAAAAAGCAATATTTAAGCATAAACTATACAGTCACGTAACAACCTAAAGGGTGCTTCCAATATAAACAAACAAATAAAGCAAAACAAAATAATGATTTTCTTCTTTTTTTTTTCTTTTTGTAAAACTTATTTTTTAGCGATATTGGCCCTTCGCCATTTGAAAATAGTGACATGCTCTTATAAATATATAATACACAAAAAAGGGCAATCGGTTTTGGGGATTTTCAAATTATATAAACGGTGCGCAATTAAAAAAAAATACCAATTTTTGATGCGAGGGGCGCAAGTAGTATCGTTTTTCAAAACGTTATAATTTTCCCGCCAAAATGGCACGGTAATTTAAAGGGTGTAGTGTGAATCGTTTTTATGTAAAGAAAGCACTCGTGAATTATTTTTTTGAAAACTCGAAACGCACTTTTTCTACACGATCGGATGTGAACAAATTTATTTTTTATGAAAATTTAGTTTCCTTCGATGATACAACTTAACAAATTTTTCATAAAAATGCTTTCATGAAAAAGCACATTTTATTTTTTGTCGGGAAGAAACAAATACAGGACAGTTTCTAACACAAATCTGTCAATATAATGTAATTTCATTTTTGGTCATGCGAAACTAAATATTCCCCATCAACCAAAATTATTGTGTGATATTTCTCTACATTTACTTCATATAAACAAAATGTCTTGTTTATCAATTAAACTAAATTCGTCTTTTTTATATACAGTTTCCTATAAATATTAACAAATGCGTGGAATTGCTCATTATAATTCAAATTGACTTACTGACATATTTTCACACATTTCCACATTAAAAAACTTAAAATGTCTGAGGAAAATCGCCGATACTCTGAAGGTTAACATTTTTTTAGTACAGTTTTGATACTTGAAAGTGTCAAAAAGTTTCTATAACAAAAATTTCAATTATGCCTAATTCCACAGATTCATACATTAGCAATGGATTATTATTTACCTTTGTATTAATTGTGGAATAATAATAAATTCAGTCATTTTTAATTTCTAGCTACAAGTAAAGTCGAACTACTCCAATAATTACCGCTAAAACTTAAAATTATAATACCGTTCCAAAATCGGTATTCACAGTGATTAATTTTATTATTGGGAACCGTTGGCATTTGACGGGATTGAGTAATATATGTTTTTCAATTCCGGATCTGGGATTCAATATTGCTTTATGATCATGATCATTCGAAGGGATTCAACAAAATAATTTTTTATTCCAGATCTGGTATTGAACTGAATTAATTTATAAAATGGTACTCGTTGGTTTTCGAGGGTATTGAATAACATATTTTTTAATTCCACATTTGGTATTGAACGGGATTTATAACGGATGGAATATGAGGGAATTCAGTAAGATGTGTTTTAATTCCAGATCTGGTATTCATGGGGATTCATTTTGACAGAGATTAGTGGAAGGGTATTGGAAGGGATTCAATAAGTCATAGTTATATTCCTAATTGGGGATTTAGAAGGATTGGAATTGATTTTAATCCCTTTTTTGAACAAAATGGAATATAAACAGTATAATTTTAATCTCAATTAATCCCTTTTTAATACTTTTCAATCCTTTTTCGTTTACTGGGGGAAAAACATGGATGTAAACATAGACCCAGAAATAGCTGTAGAATATTTATTATTCTTATCCAACTAATTTGAAAGTGATTGATTAAAATAAGAAATGTATATAGAATAAAGAAAAAAGCTATGATTAGGAAAAAAGTCAAGTAAATTACAATAATCGTTAAGATTCGTTTCGAGGTTAGGTTCGAATTCATGTATAGGAAGTCTTGTATTTGCGCGCGTAAAAAACGCCTGTTTATAGTTCGAATGTTTCAAATTTAAGTTATGTTACTCATTTCATTCTTCTTAAGACGGTTTTTTATTTCATCCTTTCAATTGGTTTTTTACATAGATTGAAACTATAAACCTTATAGTCATTATTCTTGCAATTCAGTACACAATAGTAGTGTATATAATTAGTAAATCTAGTTTTTACATTAAATTGCCATTGATTCCAATACTAAAAGTCCTGAAATTTTGAGCATTTTTAACACCGCTGGGACTGCAGTCGATTTTCTTATCCCCTCCAACGATTTGTACGGACGGAATACCTCGTCTTAAGATGTATTGGGTTGAAGAAAAGTAATTTCGGTACATTGCATTTCATATTTTACGAAAAACCGAAATTACTTTTTCCTCAACCTATTATTAGCAATATTAATTTACGTTAACAATTCTGGCAAGTGTTTACAATAGTTTCACTATTTACTTCATCTTCGCACACCAAACATTTTGTTTACCTTCATTTTAATGTATCTCAAGTTTCAAATGTTGGAGTCCAACGAAAAAATGCTTTTCTTTCGGCCTGTTATCATTTTTTTTAAGTCTGGCATAAACAGACCTTCAAAACAATAATAAAAAACAAATTTTGCAACCCTTATGGTATAGGTGATGGGGGTGAAACAGCTAAAACCATCAAAAATACCGTCTAAAAGCCGCAATTTACTTTAGTCGATGTTTTTTACTTCATGAATCACTTTTAGGACTTACAAGAGACTGTCTTAAATTTATTTCTGAATTTTTCTATGTCCAGCACATGCCGCTAGGAGGTTGTAAAATATCGAAAATCTCAAAAAAGCCGTCTAAAATCTGCAATTTACTTGAGGCCCTGTTCTTTATTTCATAAACCACTTTTAGTTTGTCCGAAAAAAGTAAGAAGTGCGTAAAATAACACACTGTGCAATCCACGGAAAAAAGAAAAAAAAATTAAAAACTTATCAATCTAATGTAAGTTGCCTTGTTTGAAGAGAGCAACACGCACAGATTTGGCTTAACTTTCTTTCCTGTGCATTTGGAGGACTTGGAGGGAGAAAGTCTATGTCACAATGTGCTTGAGTTTTGACGGATGCCTTTACGCCCTTGCCGCGCTCGTCATGCCATTGTGCGGCAAAACCGAGCATTAACTTCCTCGTCAGGGCGCGGTCACATAGGGCCGGATCGCCGAAACGGAATCCTTTGGAACGGAAAATATATTACCAGATTTGGTTTTTGTTTACATGCTTCTTTTTCCGTCGTCCTGTTCCGTCGATTTAAACACCTATACCGTCACATGTGAACGGAATTTGGTGATTTTCCGGATCGAATCTAGAGAAATGTCTTGAAATTTTGCAATTATTAGCTGTTTTGTAATGTTTTAACAATGTACGTACATTAATTCAATATAATTATACGTTTATTTATTCAAATGCGTTGTAATTAGAACATATTATTTACAATTTCGTAAATTAATTAATTAATTTCGTCGTTCTGTTCCGTCATTCTTATCACATGTGACGGTAGGTGTTTAACATCGACGGAACAGAAAGACGGAAATGTACCAGTTGGGAACGACTGGAACACTCGAACCAAATCTGGTAATATATTTTCCGTTCCAAAGGATTCTGTTTCGGCGATCCGGCCCTATGTGACTGCGCCTTCAGTCGCTACGGTCACTGCAGCGACGCAGACATTTTTCTTCGTTTCGTATGGCACCAGTGCCATTTGAAGCCTGCTTTATGGCCATGACACATAAGAAGACTGTAGGCCTAAGCGTTATGGCGGTATGTAGTTGCGTAAAGGTGATTCCGTAACCAACGTAGATAGAATAGTATATTACACTGTAAGGGCAGAAAGTACGAAATTCGTGCACTTTTCGATATAATGCCCGAGGCGAAGCCGAGTACATTATATCGGACAGTGCAGGGCTTTCAAACTTCATGCCTGTGTAGTGTATACTATTTTTCTTGATTCCCCTGTCGAAATTACGCCTTCGACTGTCATCTTTTCTAAGCGGGAATTTGCTACTTTCGGCAATAAAAACGATGACGGAAGTACGTACTTTCGACCGGGGTATCAAGAAAAATTGTTACCGTAAACACAACTCCTCGCCGAAAGTTGTCCTCCAACTGCATAGGACAGAAGATTAAGCCAAAAATGTGCGTTTTGTTCCCTTCAGACACGGCGATTTACATTACATGCACAAGTTTGTAATGTTTTTTTTTCTTCAATTCTTGAATTGTTTTTTAAGTTTTTTTATGCACAACAATTTGATATAAGCGAGTCAAATGTCGGGAAATCAGTTCTTTCCAGTTTCTAACCTTCAAATTTGCGTCAGAAAGCCTGTAAAAGTAATATATTGATTATTTGACATGACTTTTTTGCGTTCAAATAAATTAACAGTTTCGAAGACCAAAACGTCAATTGTATGTAACACGTGCACAAAAAAGGCGTTTTTCTGCCTTTATTATGTAACATATCGTATGCACCACGGGGGCGGGAACTTAGGACAACTCGAACAATGTTCTCACCATTCGTCTTCGACTCGCGTTGGTAAATAGCTCTTGTAATTCAAAAGCCCCTCCTCCGCCTCCCTTACTGCATAATGTACTATTTTCAAATATATTTGTTGTGTATATATATTTGTTGGGTATATATACCCACAACTTTCACTGTAGTCGACATGCAAATGTTGTTTATGTCCAAGAATATTTCTCTCGCACGTACTGACGACAAAGAAATGATAGAACCACAAATGTTATTCAAAAAAAGTTGTCTGTTTCATGTGGGATGTCCCATACAGGGTTACAGAATTATTCATTGTTTATTTAAAAAGAATGACGATTCAAATCTAATGGAGTTTAGCGTGTTTCGAGAGAAAACGGATTATTACTGTATGCTTACTGCCGCGTAACCCATAAGAGTTTTTCCCATTCACCTAAAAAGAAGCAAATCAGAATATAGCGCGTTTTTTCTGTTGCACGATAGTTTCCAATTTTGTCTACTTTCAGGTGGAGCGAAATGTTTGCCTATGTTAAATTTAAAACTGGACGCGAAGAAATAGTGCCTGTGGCCTCAATCGCAAATTTTCAACCCACAACTGTAAACGACTTCAACAAAGCTGACCGTGTACGAGTGAGGATTAATGACACTTTTCAGAAAGCCAATGTCTTGCTGTTAGGAAGTAAGTCCACAAAGTTAAGTTGTAGATAATTTAATGTGATATCCAGCGAGTTCGAAAATTATTTGTTTACCATTCGGTCGTGCGTAAATCCCCCCTTCATGCACGTGTATCGTACCGTGTTTATGAAACAGCGTAAAGTGGTATTTTTACGCACTGTTTCCCGTGCGTAAAGTGGCACTATATTCCACACTTTTGAATTTTTTCGGACGCATTTTACACACACAAGCAACATATACTATATTTAAGCACATGTGGGTAAATGTTTTTTCTGCGAGTGTGAATGCCGACCTCGCCTTCGGCTCGGCCGGCGACATTCACATCTGCAGGTAAATCTCTTACCCACTTCTATCGAAAAATACTATTTACGCACCGATATCTAAATGTATGCACTAGTGCCCAAAAGTGCTACTTTACGCGCGGAAAATACTGCTGTACGCATCTCAATAAAAAACGTCTTTATTTCCCCATTTTCAAATGTACTGATTTTTTACTTTAACAGTTGCTCTTTCGAACGGTTAAATTTATACTAAAAAATGGAGCAAAAGTCGTTTGAACATTCAATTAAGTTTCCCGACCTGAAATAATGATGTAGGAATCCTAAATATAACACTATTACAAAGAGCACGAACAAATATATCGGACAATTTTGGGAGCGGGTTCAAACCGCAACTTTCCTGCCAAAATGCCCCGCTCGCGGCGAGTGACCGGTTTCTCTCGGGCGCTCCCACTGGCGGACGTGAACTGGACGGGGCATGGAGTGAAAAAAGTGAAACACTCCGAATCCAAGTCGGAAGGTATACATAAATAACGCGAGTACCCGTTTCATTAAGATTCTTATTTCAACTCCCGTCTCAGAAATCATAACAGCTGATCGGTATGCCCTATGTTTATAGATACATATCACTCGTGTATTTACAGCAGTTCCCGTCGTAAGTTATACCGTCCAAAGTTATAGAGTCGTCCTAAGTTATGCGTTTGCCTTGTACAAAGCTATACCAGCCTCTTCCATTTTCCCATCTCGTTTCGCCGCGTGTGTCGACACGTCCACACAGAAGCATTCCATGTTACGACGCGTCGGTTACACATACACTCTCGCCGACGGACGTAAACGAAAACACGGAAATGGGGACAGTGAAGGAGCAGGGCTTCGGATACAACCGAGGACAATCTACCGCCATTTTTAAAGAACGGCTCATATAACTTAAGACGGGGACTACTGTAGTAATGTGAGCTACCTGTAGTTTTCCATGCACGCCAGTTGCTGCGCGATGGTAGACAGGTCATTGCAGTTCCTGCGGTGTAAGCGGAGTCTCTAGCCTTAACCACAAACACCATTATTTTCCTTTCTTATTCAATTTTCTCAGTGGGATAAAAATGAATAGACAAAAATCATGAAATATAATATGTGTAAATTTTGTATTCAGTGTGACTTACGTAATAAATTGTAGTAATTGAAGTGTACAAAACGATTTTACTTTACAATATATATTTCATATTCTTTTGGTTGAGATATGCTCGACTGACAAATTTTCACATTGAATTCGTAATCAGCGATCCAAAATTCGCAAAATACTGTACCAAATGTGACGCGTTCTGAAGAAAGGGACCTAATCGTCCGAACGATAGTTGTGCAGGAGAGAGAAAAGATATGTTACCAACGGCTCAATTTTCAATATTTTGCGCTGAAATTTTCAGCATATCTTCCTAACTCGAGTTAGTAGTGTGCAGAAAGAGAGTAAGAGATATCGGAAACACTGCGCCGCAGTCTCGCCTCTTCTTTTCCCTCTCCTCATAATTGCCGTTCGGACGCTCAGGTCCCTTTCTTCAGAACGCGTCACAAATATATTTTTCGTAGGTCACGTAATCTTTAGGTACTATTCAAATACCTTAAGTCTCCATATTGTACAAACATCCCGTTGCCTCAAAATCATCCACTAAAGATTTCTTTCCAACAGTAAACTACCTACAAAACTGTATTAATTAGAAAATGTATGGGTATATGGATTTGGCAGTTTGTATGTACTTTCGAAATGTACTACTTCCGAATTGGATGCTCGTATCCCTTGTTATTTACGTGCTTTTTTATGGTTGCGAATTAGTACTTTCTTCTAGTACTTCAACGTATGCAGGTGTTACCTTATCGCACCTGACGGTGGTTTTTAGAAGGAGGGGTACGACAACCTAAATCGGAACTAGTATATTTCAAAACCACTAAGTAATGCCAAATTCTGTCAACCCTATGGGTGCCAATTAGTATTTTTGGTAGCACTTTACTCTACGCAAATACTGCTATTTCGCACGTACGGGTGATTTTCTGAAGAAGGGATTCGAGCACCTCATTCGGAAGTAGAAATTTTGATTTCTGCTTAATCGTAAAAAGCACCTAACTATTAAATGAAGAACCTCATTTTCGTAGTAATATTTTCTGATTCTGATGACTCTGAAATGCTGGTGTTGTAGACGTCACAGTAGTAGTAGTTTATATCCTGCGCAGTAATCGGTACATTAACCGTATGTAGTAGCTGGTTTATTAGCATGTTTCATGAGTTACTTATACCGCAAGGATAGTAGCGGGGTAACCATGAATTTCGCCCATCTGTGTGTGATGTAAAGTTTTATCGACGGTTAGCGCGCGTGTTACGTAGATGAGCAAAGTTGTTGTTTACCCTGCTGGGACCTTGCGGTACAGCTTGCGCAACTAACATCCTAATAGGGACAGCTCGTATTATTGTTTATAACTCATTTCGACGGCTCTTACTAAGTGTATTACGTTTGTAGTTGTCCATATGTGATTTTAAGTCGAGTCTTGAGTCGGGAAAATGGAAATGTAATAGTCCAACGACAAATTTTGCATTACAAACTAATAACGTTAATATATAGATAAAATATAGACATATATTATTTTTAAAGTAATTTTGTATCATCAGACGAATGAAAGAGATTACATCTGTTGAGAAATAGTCATACTCTGACCTACCACTCGCTAAGCTACGAAGTAGTAATTACAACTTGCTCGTTTAAACGATCCTGGGCGCGCATGGGTGATCTAACATCTAATATAAAGAAAGCTATCATCAGACAATACAATCATTGCCTAACTTTAAAAATTACTTTAAAAATAATATATATGTTTGATCTACATATTAACGTTATTAGTCTGTAATGGGAAATTTGTCGTTGGACCTGAAATAAAAAAAAATAACGAAAAATTGACTCGTATGCCGATAAATTCATTCACCATTTGGGTACAAAATTGTAAAAAAATCAACGAGTGTTAGATTCTTTCGTAAATTTCTTACTTAACATAATATATAGCATGTAATAGTCTTCGGAGGGGCCGTCGATTTACGCGAAGTTTTCTTTTAATATGTTCATAGGCACTTGAAAAATCGCTCGGTCAAGAAAAAGACACTGCAACTGAAAATAGGTTGAGTTTGCTTATGAGTAAAAGAGGAACAATAAAAGATACTTCTGAAAGTGAATCCAGCATTCAAAGTGAAGATTTTACTGAGTGTGGTACGTATTATTTAAAAAACAATGAATTTTCAAACAATCTTATAAAATAATAAGCAATTACTTAGAAACTCCCGAAAGGCGAAACATGGTGATAATTTTTATGTTAAAGTGATGAAAATCCTGTAATATTACGTAACTATAAAAAATCCACAAAAATAAGACTCAAAAACCATTGGAACTTGCTAAATTGGTACAGCTAAATTGAAAACTTCATCCAGACGAACGGTCTGGAGCGAAGTTATGTCTGAATTCGTTAAATTAAGTTTCATATTTCAGACTCGCGGAAAATAGGGGAAAGACAGGGAGCATAATTTTGATAAAAATTACTACGCTCGCGAACAAAACAAAGTACCTCACGAATATGATAGAAATTGTCATATTACACAATTTTCCGAAAAGTTTAATTAACAAAATATTATATGTTTTATCGTAGATAAAACGACGAAAGCCGTGCAGAGAAGGAAGTCGCACAAAGGTAGCAAAGCGGACGACATTGATGAGTACACATCTGAGAACGTATAAGGCCATAAACAGCCAGGTATACAAAAAATAATAATAATAATAATAGTCTGTATAACTCGAAAATCAAGCACGATTGAAAATAATTGAATATGATTAAATGTTGTATTAATTGTGTTCTTTTCTGTTATGTCAAGTTACAGAAGAAAATGGAAATACTTCGTCTCCAATACGTTCTAAAAGTTCACGTGGCAATACTTCCTCTCGAGTACCTTCTGTAAGTGGCCGTACCAATATTCCCTTTTCACTAGAGTCTGAAAGTGAACGTGGCCACACTCCCTCTCCAGTACCTTGTGGAAGTGGACGGGGCAATATTCCCTCTCCAGTGAGTTCTGGAAGTGGACGTAGCGGTACTCCCTCTCGAGTACCTTCTGTAAGTGGCCGTGCCAATATTCCCATTCCACTAGAGTCTGAAAGTGAACGTGGTCACACTCCCCCTCCAGTACCTTGTGGAAGTGGACGTGGCAATATTCCCTCTCCAGTACGTTCTGGAAGTGGACGTGGCAATACTCCCTCTCCAGTATGTTCTGAAAGAATGGGTGGTAAGCATGATTTATATTAAATTGTGTATTTCATGTCGTACAACACGACTTTTACTTAAACTTATTGACAGTAAACTACTTTTTTATGTACGGCAATTAATGGTTGCGAATTGATCGAGATAATGTATAACACTGTTAATACAGGACAAAATAGCTTTTAATTTTCTATAACAGGTATTGCATAATTTTACTTGTTCATATTTTAAAAACCATTTTAATCGCGGTAAGAATAATGTACTCCACTGTTTGTTGAAAAAACATATGTACTTGTTAACGTTTGGACAAATTCGGGGTCTTCTTCAGGGCTGATACAGTTTACACGGAAAACATTTATCCATGCAATGGAAAAAAAGGTGACACACCCCCAAATCTCCTTATGGGAGCCGAAATCGGGAAAAACCTTTCTCTCCCTGGATAATCTGCACGTCGTCGGTAAATTTTTTATGATGTTTAACTGATATTGAGACAATATTTCGAGTATCAAAGTTGGTCGAAGAGTGTCAAAAAACGATAAAAACTTGTTAATTGAAAATTTGTAAAAAGTACCCTTCCTTAATTTCTGTGGGAACACGTCAAAAATTCGACAATTTAAAATCCCGACATTCAAAATTCCGACATTTATAAATCCGACACTTCAAAATTCCGACACCTCTAAAACTTGACATTCAAAACCCGGTTACCCGGTTTTTTGAGGTGTCGGATTTTTGAATGTCGGAATTTTGAAATGTCGGATTTTTTACGTGTTCCCATTTCTGTGAAACATAATAATTCAATGTAAATGTGGAGGAAAATATTTTATAATGATGATTCTGCAGAGACCCCTTTACAACTGTTTCCAAGAAACATCGAGAATAAAGTACAGTTTTGTACATTGAGCCAGGAGAGAGAGAGAGAGAGAGAGCGAGTCTTGATAGATGATTATTATTATTATTTTTTTAATTTAAAGGGATTGTAAATGTAATTTTTTTCAATACTTACTTTTGCTACCATATTTACTTTCTGGAATCGTAAAGCATATTTTCGAGGGTTGTGGGATAGATCTCCTGTGTCCATATATTTTTCCTTCCTACGGTCTGTTCGAATTAAATGTTTCTGTTCCTACATGAAAACGCGACATTTTTAAAAATATAGTACATAACATTTGAATTGCTTACAACTTTTTAAATGTAATACATTTAAAAAAATCCTTTCAATGTCTTATTTTGATTTCTATATACTGATTTATATACTGATTTTGATTTTTCTCGAACGTTGGTGAAACAGTGGGCCACTTCATAAATTCTGACTTATTTACTAAATGGAATTTCTTATCTTCGCTGTATAAAGTGTCACGGTAGCGCTGCCTGGTCTTCAGTTTGGAACTATTGAGTACCCCTCCGAATGTTATTGAAATATCGCAAACATAACCGCACTCCTTGAAAGATGATTCCTTAATGATTTCCTTAATTAAAGTAATAAAATAGAACATATTCCTTGTAGATGCTACAAATATATGAAAGGAGAAAATATTTGGAAAATAAATAAATTTACGATATTTGTAGAGATTGTTTCTGAAAGCGAAAGATAATAAGTGAACATTGTGGTATTAGGTTTCAGAAAATATTGATTTGCTTATAGTAGTATAGCATAGTGCAATAGAAGCTCTCTTAATAGGATAAGTCGGTTTCCCGCTCAACCTCTTGAGCGGCCGCGTGAGAGATGGCAACGATCCCCCTCTACTACGGCCGTTACCGTCGCTGTTCGTCGGTGCTCTGTGCGCATGTGCAATAATACATATGAGCTTTATACGCATAGCGGGATTTTCCCGCAAAGATCTCCTGCGATTGTCTGGGTAAGAGTGAGAGGTAGGGGAGGCACGCACTCGCCTGAAAATAAAAAGGCATTTGACCGATCAACAGAGCATGCCATTAAAGGGAAAGCCCATCAAGAGAGCTTCTACTGTATAGTATAGTATATTTCGCCCATGTTCCATACAATATTCTATACCATGAGGTGCGAAGAGCTCGATTTTACGTACATGAAAATTTCGTCCTAGTGCGTAAAATCGAGTTTTACGCAGGGAATGGTATACAATTTTTTCTAAAATACGTGTTTTTTTATCCATTTTCAGAGAACAGCTTAACAAATACGCCTGAAATGCACCGCAGACTTAATGAGCGTGGTAAGCAAAATTTGTTAAATGTAACATTAAACTTACGTTAGTGTAAGACTACATGGCATTGCCCTTTTGTACAGCTGTGGGTTTGGTGTTTATTGCTGCCTTTAGCTGCAGAGTAATTATATCTTTTCCATAGTCACTTGTATGTGAAATTAATAATACAAGTAAGAAATAAGTATCGATAGCAATAGCCCGGTTGATCCGGGCGGTATGCGGCAATTTCAGCGGCCTAACTGGGGGCTGCAACTTGGATAAGGTAACTGCTTGAGTACACCGTACACGACAAAAAAGATATACACGCCAGCCCGATCAGAGAGCTAAAAATGCCAACCAATGTCAAGCAAATCGAGTGCAGACGTAAAATGTCGATAAAAAATCGAAATCCTCAAATTTTTTTTCTATAAATAGGTATACTGTTTTTTGTGTCATGATCAATATTTCTCCATAATTTCTATACTATGCGGTTCCTTATATTGTTTTTATATGATTTTTGTATGTCGTTAAAAGTGAAAAAAACAGTGCTTTTTCATTTTAAGGCTCCCCTATCGAAAACCGTGCACGATGCGTTAAAAATGCACTCATCCATTAACTTTTGAATATGGCCCTCACTGACTTTTGCGTGCAAATTTCGTGCTTGTACACCAAAGCTTCACTGCATTTTTGGCATATCTTGCACGGTATTTGATACGGAAGTCTTAAAATGAAGAAGGTAGTCATTTTTTGACGACAGTATACCTACTGAAAAAAGGAAATTATTGAGGATTTCGAATTTTAATTGCAATTTTACATCTCTACTTGCAATCTGCTTGACAATGGTTGGCTGTTTTAGCCACCCATTTTTTTAGTGTAGTTGCAACGGCTACATTGCTATCGGTTTAAGTCAGTATAAAACTTATTAGCTTACAGATGTTAATGTACAAGTTCCGAAATTTACGTTGACATAACATGCCGCGTAGCGTAGTGGTTAGCGTGCGTGCTTTCGAGCGTAGGTTCGTAGGTTCGAATCCCGTCGAGGCGAGAGCGTTTTTTTAATTTCTTTTCGAGCGTTAAAAATTAGAAAAAAGGTATAAATTAAATAATTAATGCGAAACCTTAATAAAATGTATAAGTATAGATAAATAAAAATAATAGAAAATTTAAATTAAAAAAAAAATAATAGTACTTTTAATATTTTGCTAATATATTGCTAATATATTGGGTATCGTATGTTAGCGCTCTATTTGAAACATATTATAAATACAATTTCCAACATATTGACAATAGCAATCTCCAATATATTGCCAATATATTGCAAATAGACTAAGTTTTTACGCAGGATACCTTCTGTCAGTGTATTCATGAAAAGCGGGGAAAAATACTCATCGTTTATTCTTATATAATATACAATCTGTAACGACCTATCGAAGAAGTGGAACAACTTCTTCGACAGGTCTTTTTGTAATGTAACTAATACAAATGGGGAAACTGTCAGCAATTCTTTGGTTGTTTGCAATCGCTTGATAACGCAACAACACGCTTAAGTATGAAACCGCTTGTTACCATACAACTTTGCTATTGGACATTTTCTCCTAAGTGCATTCTAACTGAAGATATTAGGGGGGTCCGATACTTTTCGATGACCCTGTATATATGTGTGTGTGTGTGTGTGCATATTATGTCTATGTGCTACATGCTTCAGCAGTAATGGAATTTTAACTTTAACCTTATATTTTCTAATGATACAGCGATGTATGCAGCAACAAAATAAAATAGCAGTCAAACTCCATTTTTAAGTTTATTTTTTAAGTTGCTAAGTATAAAATTGAGATAAATTGAGATAAAAGATGTGTGTGTGTGTGTGTGTGTGTGTGTGTGTGTGTGTGTGCGTGCGTGCGTGCGTGCGTGCGTGTGTGGGTGTGTGTGTGGGTGCGTGTGTGGGCGTGTACGTGCGTGTGTGTATGTGGCCGAATTTCAGAATCATATTTCAGCTTCCAGAAACGGTTAGGAGTACTATATCTTTTAATGCATGGGTATATATTTGGCATAAGAATATTTGCAAATAATGTTATTTCAATTTTGTACTTAGCAACTTAAAAAATAAACTTGTAAATAGAATTTGACTGCTAATTTATTTTGTTGCTGCATGTATCGTTAGAAAATATAAGGTTAAAGTTAAAACTCCATTACTGCTGAAGCATGTAGCACATGATATTTATCGGGTACAAACTTGTTAAAAGCGCTTAAAACATGATTTTTGGAGGTTCAACCCCACTTTTATCACAATTTTTACGTGGTGCTTTTTATTGTAACAATCGGTTTGGGCGCGCGAAAAACTGCGGGAAATGATTTTCCGATGTCAAATACAGTAGACCTTCTCTTATTCTAATTTGTCCAGACAGCCAAGATGGCGGCTTCTTCTCGTATTGTAATTTTCCCCTCAGCCCCACTACTGCCATTTGCTGTTTTATTTTTTCTCTTCATTTTTCATTTTTTCATTTTAAAGAAGAGTTTGGTTTAGGTTATGTTTCGCGCATGTGTATATATGCATGTGTGTATACTGTAGCCTCTGCATTGAGGTACATAGTGGACAAGAGAAATTAGAATAAGAGAAGGACTACTGTAACCGCCAAAGTAAAACATTTACAAGCTTGTGTTATCCATATATATTTTCTTGGATGGAGTCATCATATAGCAGATATTTCTTGTTTTTTGCCCCTCCCTCTATCTTTCAACCTCTAATTGTTTGAGTTCGTTCTCGAATTTTTTCACATTTATTTTTCAGTTCATGTCTTATATGCATTTATTTATTTATTAAACAAACTGAATAAAATTACATTTATTTTTACCAGGTACATATTGGCCAAGGAATATATATATACACCTTGCCATATATATACACAAATTCATCAAAGAGCTGATGGTGACAGTTTGGGGTATTGATGAACTAAAAAGGAAATGTTTCGATATAAGACGAGTTAATCACGGGAATACGAGCCCTAGTTCGCGACGCTATGAATTAACGCCTGAAAAATGTCAAGTAATGAAAGGTAAATAACATATTGTATATAAGAATAAATCTAGAAATCGTACATGTCGATATTTGTCCGTATATTATATACTATGCGTATTATTGGAGCGTGAATGTAGAATTCGGATTAACATAAACTTTGAAAGTGTATTTTTGAAATGACGAGTAGTACTAACTATAGTTGTTTATAATATTATCCTTTCCAGATTGCCTATACAAGAAACTCACCGATGCAAAAGTAAGAGGAAAAGCCCGAGGATATCGCATGAAAAATCTATGGAAACCCATGTCTAAGAAAATATATTCACTTAGACAACAGTAAATTATATTATTAAATGGAACTATATTATTACGTACATCGGCTTGTACCGTAGCGTACTATGCAGCGTATGGGCACAGATGGTTATTGCTCTTCACTTCCTCCAACCGGTGCAACTCCATGCCTATCAGCAATGTCATGTTGTTTTAAGACATAAAGTTACTTATAAGGTGTCGTTTTAAGAATTGAAATCACTTATAATTACATGAAAAGTATAGATTCCATGCAGGACCACTTAACTTTATTTCAAGGTCGGCGTGACATGTAGATCCTACATAAATTTGTTTCTTGAACACTCTTAAACAAAATAACTATTTTATAATTTGCAGAAGTTGAGCAATGTATGTTCAAAATTGTATCTTGTTTAACATTTAGCTGTGCTAATTTGCGATCCATGTATCCTTAAATAAATACACAAATGATCTGAAAACAGTACTAAAATATATATTATTTTCACAAACGCTATTAGTTTCAATGTATATCAAGTTTCAAACGTTGGAGTCCAACGAAAAATTTTTTGTTTCTTTCGGCCTTATATGATTTTTTTTAGTCTTCGGCATAAGTAGACCTCCAAAACGATGAAAAAACAATTTTTGAATACAGGGGAATCGGTGGTGGGGGTAAAAATGCTCAAAAACCAAAAAAAGTGGTCTAAAACCCATAATTTATTTTAGGTGGCGTTTTTTATTTCATAAATCACTTTTAGAACATACAAGAGATTTTCTCAAATTTTTTCAGAATTTTTCTATGTGCGGAACATGCCGATAGAGGGAGTAAAAATGTCGAAAATATCGAAAAATCGCGAAAAAGAGGTATAAAATCCTGAATTCATTTTAGGTCGCGTTTTTTATTCCATGAATCACTTCTAATACTTACGAAAGACTCTATGAAATTTTTTCAGAATTTTTCTATGGCCGGAACATGGTGATAGAGGGGGTAAAATGTCGAAAATCTCGAAAAATCGTGAAAAAGAGGTATAAAATCCGCTGTTTTTTTAGGTGGCGTTTTTTATTTAATGAATAACTTTAAGCACTTACGAAAGACTCGACTTACGAATTCAGGATTTTATACCTCCTATTCGCGATTTTTTCGAGATTTTCGACATTTTACCCCCTCTACCGCCATGTTCCGGACATAGAAAAATTCTGCAAAAATTTTAATGATTTTTTAATAATCATGAATGTTTTGATAAGGCTGGCAAAACAGAAATGTGAATTTTAAAGGTTATCTTTGGTTAGGTTATCTTTTAAATAGATTATCTACGTGTAGGATTTTTAATTAATTAGACATACCTGTAGGTAATCGAATAATCTTTTTGTTTTATATAAAAATGGCAATTCATATATAACTAACAGCTACTAACAGCTTATTGGACTTTTGTTTCTTTTCCCACAAGGGAATGCCATGAGGCACATCATTGAACCAACACTGGACCACCGTAAATGCATTCTAAATATTTTATATATATACTTTTTGTTTTTAAACTAACATTAAAAAAAAGACGTCCAATGGGACGTCCCATTAGGCGTGAAAATGGACGTCCAAAGTGACGTCCCACTAGACGTAAAAAGGGACGTTCAAAGCGACGTCAAATTGGACATCAAATCAGACGTCTAATGTTACGCCAAAAATGACGTCCGAAGTTATCACAAACGGTATCCCAATTCAGGACGTCCTCTAAGACGTCCCATTTCACGCCTCTTTGACGTCATTTTAGACGTCCTTTTACACGTTTTAAAGGACGTCCCATTGGACGTCATTTTTTTCAATAGGGCTGTGCAAAATCAAGATTTCTGTATTTTACCGTGTAAAAGTTTGATACATGTTAGTGGAAGGTTGACGAAAACCGACGGAACTAAAGCAAATAATACTAATCTAACGTCTAACGCAATCTGTCATTTATTTGATGAGGCGCGATATGATTTGAATGGTGTTGAAATTGATCGAAATAGAAATGTTGGTATTACCAGCTTGATGAAGGGGTATCCTTCTTACACACCAAATGATGAACCCGTTTTAATCAATGCAGGTTGGATATCTAGTTCAAATCTAAAGATAACAAATGATAATGGTTATTTCGATGTGATCATGCCTCTGAGTATGATTCTCGGATTTGCTGAAGATTATCGCAAGATAGTTGTAAACGCGAAACACGAACTTATTTTAACAAGATCTAAACATGATGATAACGCAATTATACAAATTGCAGAAGAACATTACAAAATTGAGACGAATAAAATAGAATGGTTAGTTCCATATGTGACGTTGGCGGGTAGGGAAAGGATACAGCTGTTACGTTTCATTGAAAAAGATCCTTGCATATCTTTAAGTTTCCGTACATGGGAACTTTATGAAAATCCTCTATTACCGGTAACATCATCGTATGTGTGGTCCGTGAAAACAGCGACACAACTAGAAAAGCCACGATATATTATTATCGGCTTCCAAACAGCACGAAAAATGACAAGGCGAAAAATGCTAGCCTGTTTGATCACTGTAACATTAGTAATGTTAAAGTATTTTTGAATTCAAAATATTATCCGTATGGTAATTTAAACCTTGATATTGCAAATAATCAATTTTCTTTATTATACGATATGTATATCAATTTTCAAGCTAGTTACTATAATAAAAATTTTAATGGTAAACCTATATTGAATAAATCAATTATTTAGAGAAAGCTCCATTAATCATTATTGATTGCTCTAAGCAGAATGAAGCTTTAAAACACGCACCTGTGGATGTGCGGCTCGAATTTGAATCAAAAGAAAATTTTCATGCAAATACGTCTGCTTATTGTTTAATTTTACATGATCGTATTGTAGAATATAATCCCATAAGTGGAAATGTAAAGAAGTTGGTTTGAGAGGGGGTTAGCCATTATTGCGCATGCGCTAATTAATGAATAAAATATAGTCATACTTTAATTGCTAGTGAATCAGTATCATACGAAATGGAATACATTGTAGATGTGCAGGGATTCCGCAGGCCTGGTAATCGCTTCATACCGAAAGAAATGTCTATAATGAATATTTTCGTCGGTGAAATTGAGACTCGTGTGTTTAAAGCGCCATATCAATGGGTGTGGTTACCTTTACACTATAAAAGAGTCAATAACTGGTTAATACATAATTACCACGGCTTACCATGGCAATCTGGCGACGTTCCCTTTGATGCTATAAACGAGACTTTGGAAGATATCGTTAAATGTGCCAACAAAATCCTTCTTACACACGAAATGATGAATTTTAATATTTATTTCAATATAAAAAAAAACAAAATTTATATAAAAGGAGTTGATAAAAAATGTCGGTTGGAGGATATATTAAACGCTGAAAATGTTATTGATATCGACGTTTTGGACTGCCCATCTCTGAAAAAACTGAAGCAACAGCAGCAATATGAATTGTCGGAGAAGTGTGAAAATCATTCGCTTAATGGGACTTGCACTAAAGTAAATGTGCAAATACTGTAACGTACGAGCCGTCATACGTACGTTTTTTTTAGAATATTTTTGTTCGAAGTCTTCTAAAAAACTCAAAAGCATTCTGGAAAAGTGAAACATACGTTTCCGTTTAACACAGCTGCAAGTCGTAACTTACTGAACGAGCTAACGAAAATGTGAGAATGAGAACTTGGAGACTGTAGGTTTCTCGCGGAAAACCATCATAAAATTTATCTCATATTAGATAAGCTGGCCCAAGTGTGAGAACACTTTGGGACCGCGTCCTTGCTCTCATTCTCATACATAACTATGTCATATATTCAATCTGGCGGAAAAACCGTCATCAAAATTATCTAAATTTAAACACTTAAGAAACCCACTTAACTCTATTTTTCTAGAAATTTCTTCTTCCAAAATATTCTAAAATTTATATATTTTATTAAATTACAAAAGAATTATCCTTATTCATTTAAACTAAATTGTTAATACTATTTTCAAATTGCTTAATTCCAAAATTAAAAATAAATAGTTAATATGAAAACTTTGATAATAATGGATATTTATTTTGTAATACTTTTATTATTAATTAAATTTAAGCCGTATCATTTAAATTTAAATAGATCTTCACCTTTTTATATTGTAACTGTTAGACCAAAACACCCCTTTTCTTTAAAATTACAATAATATCTTCTTCAGTTTTAATAACCATCGCAGAAACCGTCTTTAATAACACTTCAAAATATAACTTATTATCGGCAAATATTAATTTAAGTTGTTTAGTTATAATTGACGTATTCCATCGCATTCATAAACGCCTGTTTCAATTTATGTAACAAATTGTTAATATTAATGAACTACTTGGAAATAATGTTGATAATCACTTTAAATTTAATATTTGTAACAATTTATTATTTCTTTTTTTAATCCAATGTTCATTAATATCGATAATTGATTTAGAAACAAGGCATTAATTATTTGTGCGTTAATTAATCCTGTACTTAATATTAATTAATATTGTTAAAAATATAAATTGTATTCGCCTTGCCTCGGCGACAGCTCGCTCGTATCGCCCCTCCCCTTGTCATTTTTCCGAAGATCTTTGCACCCTTCCACCTCAAGAAAACTCCCTATTGGCCCTTACATATAGGTCCAAGTTCCGCCCAGACACTACTCGTGTCTCTATAAAAAGAGGCCCCTTTTCCATGCTCATCAGTCAGTCAATTGTAGAGTTTTTCCTCCCATCCCCATAGTGTTGTTAGTGCTCACAACTCACCGCCACCCGCTAGTCGCCAACCGCGAGTCACCAGCCCCGAGTCACCAGCCGCAAATCGCCAACCGCGATTCACCAGCCCCGAGTCACCAGCCGCGAGTTGCCAGTGATCTTGGCCAACGTAAGTAGTGCACTTTTCCGCCCCAAATTCAATTGCTTGCCCCCTTTTCCCATGCCCAACAAATTAAATGACAACATTACAATATTGTAATGTTGTCCCCAATAACAACCCCAAGCATTCCCTTTTTTTCATTAAAGAAACCCCCATAACAACCCCAAGCATTCCCTTTTTTTTTATTAATGAAACCCCCCCTAACAACCCCAAGCATTCCCGTTTTTTATGAAAAGAAATCATCTTTTCTAAGTGTCCCCTTGCCCTCCGTTTTCGCGCTACGAACCCAAAATACCTCCATTCACAGTTGACTGTCCCGAGGCAAGTTAGCCTCGTTAATAAATTTAACATTACAAAAATAACATTTCATTTTATTATTTCCTTTCTTTCTCTTGAGTATCCTAATATTTAGGATAAATAGAAAGAACACTCCTTTCCTTACGTCACGTCAAATCCCGGACGTGACAATACTTAAAAATTGGGTATTGGGAAATCTACTTGAACAGCCTCCATCTCTTCAACGTTCATTACGGATTTATTACGAAGTGAAACGTCTCGCATTGATGGAAACAAAAGATATAGAATGTCTGCCGATGGATTTCATCTGCATGTTTGCTGAACGACAAATTGAAGAAGCATGGGCTTCCTTGCCACCTGCTATGCAAATGCATCCTTATATAAGAGAATGTCGAAGATGCTACACACATTTTGAGACCAGCGGCGACGTGGCAGATGGACAACCTCCTATGATTAAGGATTGTGTCAAGTGTCACTTTCAATGAGAGGAACCGTCTTGTTAATTTTACGAATAATAATATGTATTTTCAATATATTCATTAACTATTGTAATGTTTAATTATGAAATATGAAAATAAAGTTTATTGAATATATTCCACGAGTACTTATTACATAAATATCCCAAACACCCTAAAATAGAAGGTTGTTGAGGCGGGATCGTATGGATAAGAGGTAGTGGAATAAATTGACACACTCTTGAGCACAAAAGTATTATTATTAACTTTGGGTGAAACTATGTTACTGCGATTACAAAATAATTGTATAATCATATGACGCGATTACATGTATTTAAACGGAGGACGCTCGTCTCGAACTAAACTGAACAGAACCGCGAGGTTCGCCATCAAAGCCGTTTACGCGGTAGCGGCGCCATCTAGATAATATCGACGCATAGCGTTACAGCAGACTGGTGGCAGAGAATTATCGACCACAACAAAGGTTAATAAAACAGTAAACTTTTATTAGCATTATTTTTTTTATCTTTATTGTTTTTATTTTTTTCTATTTTTAAACCGTTTTATAATATAGTAATGACAATAATAATAATAATAGTACTCTATTTTTAATATAATTGTGTTATCCTTGTTATTGCCAATGATATTCTAACGCTTCATCAGATGAATAGAAGATTGATCCTTATGTAATCGCCGTGTTCTCGAAGATGTCTAATGACGTGAAACAGGCTAATCACCAACCTATTGTAATAAGAGTAATAAATTATAAAAATATTACATTATACGGATTACTTAATAATTGAAAACAAATATAAAGTAAGAATATATATATTTTTTTTAATATTTATGTAATATGTAATATACATACCATTCCCATTTCTTCTTCGTTTTGGCAGTCATCCTCGCATTAATTGCTAGAAAATTTTAAACTATTCATACGTCCTCCGAGATACTCCATGTATAAATGATTATCCGTGACCATTTGCTCAAAGTTTTTGAATGTATTGGAATCCATTGGGAACATTGATGCATATCTCGCAGGTAGGAAGCATGATAATTCTCCGTTAAGGTCAACGGTAATCGAGATCCATAACGTGTTGTGACTTTCCGCAGTTTTGAAACTTTGTATAATTGTCCTACTTGTAAGTCAGATAGCTTTATAGTAGGTAAAAATTTTATTGATGCATCTATATTATTAATTTTTTCAATTGCTGCTACTACTGCGTCTGAATTCATCTTGTCAAATGTATAAATTTTTTACTTCACGATGAATTATCAATTGATCTGATTGGAATTTAAGTTCGGACTTTAATTATTCCAATTTGTTTAAAAATATGTTAATTTGTTCTTGTAATTTACGAGCTTTAACACGAACGTCTTTCGAGTACATAGAATGATTGACTATAAGTAACTAATGTAAAAGACATCTACTCAGCCTGTATTTAAACTGAAAAAAAAATCCCACCAAATCGCAGTAAAATGAAATCAATAGATAATTCAGAAAAAAATCATAGAAATTATGACATTGGAATATTTGAATTAGAATGCCTCCTTTCTATTACGTCACGGATTGCCTAAATTTGGTAAACAGATAATGTTTTGAAGAAATTGTGCAATGATCTTTTAAACGTGTCGGGACCTGTATACATTATCGAAAGTTTCGGGAAAACAAATGTACGGTGAATAAGTGATCGATGGATAATCGACGGGAAATACAGATGCTAGATGAAACTAACAAAGAGTATGCGAGAGCGAGAGAGATGGTAGTAGGACACACGATGAAAAGGTCATTTTACATTCACTCTCAATACGGTTCCTATCTTACGATGTATTTTCACAGAATCATAGAGAAGCGAATATAATGATGCAATATATGACCTTTAATGATGGCGACTTTTAAAATTTGTTTTTCGACAGTCCACATATGGCAATACTACATTGTGATTGAATTAGGCTACCTCCTTTCTATTACGTCACGGATTGCCTAAATTTGGGAAAGAGGAAATGTTTTGAAGAACTTGTGCAATGACCTTTTAAACGCGTCTGGACCTGTATACAATTTCAAAATTTTCGGGAAAACAAATCGATGTATTTCCACATAAACACGGAGAAGCGACTATAATATATCAATATCTGACCTTTAATGAAGGCGACTTTTGAAAATTGTTTTTCGACACATGGTAATACTAATGTGTAACGACCAACACTTTTCAATCTCTCTGATTGAATTTTGTAAGAGCAAGCATTGGAAACACGCCATTTTCAACGATAATGTAAAAACATTTTATTAATAACAATATCAAACAGTGAATAATGAATATTGGTTCACCTTTACTTTCTCTTTTCATTCGACAATGTAACGCATTAAATTACCTATGTTTTTCGACCTTCACAGCTTTCGAAATTTATAATAACAATACATGAAATTGTTTATAATAAGTTCCTTTCACTCCTGACCTTCTTACGGCCCACTTGCGCAATTCTTCCATCACACTATCATCGATGGGAGGTAGGGTGGGGGATCCAGAAGCCCTATAGCCCTTCTACTGTTCACAAAATTATTACTGAATACATATCCTTTTACTTTGTTTAAAGAGAAACATTCAATGGCCTGTGACATTTTAGTTTGAAGAAGAATGCTCCAATGTACATGTTTTTGTTATTGCGCAAACATTGACAATTAATATTTTCATTTCAGTTTAAGAATATGAGGGACAACTAAAATAACAGAAAATTGACAATTAATATTTTCAATATTTCATTATTTATATGAAATATACTTAGTGATGTAGGTGAACTCAGAAATCAAGGTTTTAAGAAATGTAAGACGAATGAAGTCGCGTAATTTGAAATGTTGCGGTAAAATAATAATATTGGAAAACGTAAAAAAGTCAAAATTTGCTTTGAAATGTGGTCATCTGAAAAGAAACATAGTATAATATTTTTCTTGTTTTTAATAACTGACCTCTTGTCATCATTAAATTTGTCATGTATAAATGATCAACTGTGAAATATCACGCCCCTAGAGTCTCAGTATCTGAATTTTTAAGTTTGCATTTCTCCTAGCAGAAGGAGGTATAATCTCGAGTGTTCGAAAATGGTTCAAATATTCGTTACATTTTTAAATAACTGATCTACGGCAATATTTTTCGCTTTGACGCCCTTACAGGCTCAGTATGTGGATTTTTATTATGCATTTCTTTTAGCGGAAGAAGGTATAATCTCGCGTGTTCGAAGCCGCTCCAACTATTCATTAAATTTTTCACATAAAAGATTTTGAACATGCAATATTATAAATCTTATCTGCTAGGAGAAATGTAAACTTAAAAATTCACGTGCTGAGACTCTAGGGACGTGAAATCGGAAAATATCAGTAGATCATTTATTTAAAAAATCTAACGATTATCTGAAGCATTTTTGAACACGCGAGATTATACCCCCTTTTGCTGAAAGAAATGCATAATTCAAAATCCAGATACTAAGACTCTAAAGGCGTGAAATCTAAGAATACACATTTGTTGATAAAAATATTTTAGATAAAATAGTAAAACATTACGGAGTGTGACATCTCGACCCCATGATTGGCGACTGCAGGACCAACGTCGTGTGTGTTGTTATATAGAAAATGTCGTGAATTCATTTTAAATTCGTAGTCATTTCGTTACTTTCGATTTTTTTAGTTTCAATTAATAATTCGTTTTCAATTACGATTATTTTTACTTGAATTAATTCATTTATAATTAAGACTGTTTTTTACTAGAATTCATACCTAATAATAATTATTCGCTTTGGTTTAAATTAATATGCAATCTTTACCATGGTGAAGGAACAATTTTGCAATTGCGTAAAATTCGAATTCATTTTAATCTTGACTCGTCAATGTGTTTTCTTTTGTAATCTTGTAAATAAACCACGAAAATGTTAATGTATACAGCGCTAAACGGACGGAAATAATAGACGCGTTTCACAAGATTTATAGCTAAATAAAGACCGATTGAATGGTTCAATAATAAATTTACAAATTTTGAAATGTTCGCTTGGATAGATTTCGAAATCAATTGTTGCTCGGCGACTTGCGATTTTTAAAAATAAGAAAATACAACGAGATGGACTTTGAAAGTATGAGTATTAGTAATAGTTTCTTAATCCTTATAAATACTGTAAATAAATACAGTCAAATACAGTTTTTAAATAAATAATTACCTGAAGTAAACATTCTTCAAATTTGAAGTTCATTCAGTCTTACAACTCTTTAAAACCTCGTTTTTAGAGTTCACCTTTCCTGCTAAGTATATTTTATGCAATGTATCAAATATTGAAAATATTAATTGTCAATGTTGGCGCAATTACAAAAGGATGCACTGTGCTTCAAACTATAATGTTCGCATTGTTTTGAAGTTCATATTATTGAGATCTAATCCATTTCAGATCAAGCAGGACTGAGAGGAGAAAATTTTAGATACAGCTGGCGATTGAATATGACATTCTTCAAAGAAAATAAGAGGACACGTGTTATTCCGAATTTCAGAAAAATAATTTTTTACAATACAAGTATTTTTAACGATAAAAATAAAAGAACGTTAAAAGATGCTTATTTCTAGTGCCATTTTTTTTTACCTGATGTAGACTATTAATTTTTGTTTGTTAAAGTATAATAGTAGTTTTTTTCTTTTCAAACATTTTTTAAATTATTTTGTGTCTTTCAAAAGTGATTTTGAAAATTTGTGGGGTAGTAGTATAGGTGGAGCGGTCCCCACGAAGTTCCCGCCGCCGCCACCAGGTGTCGCCACAGTCGCGGCGCTGTCGCAGCAGCCGAGGTGGTAGATTCGTGAACTAATTCGCTGACTGATTCGCGGCTGAGTCTCGGACCGACTCGCGGATTGATTCGCAAACTGATTCGCGGACTGATTCGCAGAGTGGTTCGCAGACTGATTCGTGGACTAATTCGCGGACTGAGTCGCGGACTGACTCGCGGGCCGATTCGCGGATTGATTCGCATTTTTTATTTGCTGTTTAGTACGCGGGCTTAATTCTAGACTCTCTCATTGGGAAATCTGACCGTCACTAATGAGGACATTAAGATGACGCAAGGACTTCGTGGAAGGTCCCATTGAGTTTTCGAAGATTAATGCTGTAGCGTTATGCATATATCTTTCGATCTTTTAAATGTGCCCTATTGGGGAATCTCTCTTTCAATATGGCACACCGTTACCGACGTATTTTAGATGTTACATATCTTTTTGATGAATTGAAAGCGTAGATTTCCATTAGTCTAAATACCAGTTTGAAGGTGTCTGCCCAATCCCGTATATCGACGACCTACTTTTTAAGTCTAAGTTTAAGACAAATTTTAAAAACCTGCAATCAGAGCTTTGACCTCTCCCTTGTCATGTTGTAAGTTCAAATTCGCCTTTCAGAATTTTCTCTCGTCGGGGAAATCTCTCCACCAATATGACAGTCGCACAACCGGTTTGTACCTTTCCCTTGACAAGCCGTTAGCGTAACTCAATGATCTCCAATAGTGACGAAATCGTTGATTCCCTTCACACGAAACTGCTAAGACCATTTTGAAATTAATTTAGAAGAACCTCTAATCAAGTCTCAACGCGTTCCAAAGACCTGACGTCGACCCACTGATGCGCGGGACCTAGCGGCTACGACAGGTCCGTTTATCCTACCTATCCATTACAAAATTTGTTCCATCTCGTCAAGGTTTAAATTACCATACGGATAATATTTTGAATTCAAAAATACTTCAACATTACTAATGTTACAGTGATCAAAAAGGCTAGCATTTTACGCCTTGTCATTTTTTCGTGCTGTTTGCAAGCCAATAATAATATATCGTGGCTTTTCTAGTTGTGTCGCTGTTTTCACGGACCACACGCGGGATGATGTTATCGATAACAGCGGATATTCATAAAGTTCTCATGTTCGGAAACGTAAAGATATGCATGGATATTTTTCAATGAAACGTAACAGCTGTATCCTTTCCCTATCAGCCAACGTTACATATGGAACGTAACCATCCTATTTTATTCATCTTAATTTTGTAATGTTCTTCTGCATTTTGTATAATTGCATTATCATCATGTTTAGATCTTGTTAAAACAAGTTCGTGTTCCGCGTTTACAATTATCTTACGATAATCTTCATAATTACAATTATCTCACGCAAATC
The DNA here is from genome assembly GCA_030407085.1 of Trichopria drosophilae. Classification (NCBI taxonomy): domain Eukaryota; kingdom Metazoa; phylum Arthropoda; class Insecta; order Hymenoptera; family Diapriidae; genus Trichopria; species Trichopria drosophilae. The sequence goes on along the minus strand of CM059583.1, from coordinate 103,907,157 downwards.
CGAGATTCATACTCAGAGGCATGATCACATCAAAATAACCATTATCATTTGTCATCTTTAGATTTGAACTAGATATTCCACCTGCATTGATTAAAACGGGTTCATCATTTGGTGTGTAAGAAGGATACCCCTTCATCAAGCTAGTAATACCAACATTTCTATTTCGATCAATTTCAACACCATTCATTTCATACCGCGCCTCATCAAATAAATGACAGATTGTGTTAGACGTTAGATTAGTATTATTTGCTTTAGTTCCATCGGTTTTCGTCAACCATTCACTAACATGTATCAAACTTTTACACGGTAAAATACATAAATCTTGATTTTGCACAGCAATGCGAATTTCATCATTTTTACCAAAAGAACTTGTATTGTAAGATTGATGTGAATGCAGCTCGTAATGAGCGACAGATTCGTCGAAAACCACTGACCATTGTACATAATACCCATTGTTACGTAGATTTAAGATGTAGTCGTATTGTAATTGTTTCACCACGAAAATTTACCAATTCACCGTTCTGATCAACAATACGCAACTGAATATGATCTATTAATCTGACGGCAACAGGTAGGTAAATGACGTTATTCGGCACTTCCACAATCTTATATTCGGGCGCCACAGTAGGAAAGAATTGATGAATCGTGCACGCTCTACTGCTATTAATATAAGCGCCTGTAGTTATATTGCATTCCACGCGAAGTGCATTACTTTAATTATGGTTACTGGCAACTTATTTGCTTCCAAAATTCGTCTATTGAAGCCCAGAGTTCGCCCAATCGAATCGATTGGTGTAAAATCAATGTCTCGATTAAATCTAATTTCACTACGTAGTGTATTATTATTCGGTTTTATATCTAGCGTAATATCACTATCTACTCCGACAGCTTGTTTCTAATATATTCTGCTATATCCTCAATTTCATAGCTACCGATCGGCACAATAATTTCATGGTTACCAATATGAAATTTATTATTAACGTCAACATTTGGGTTTGAATTAAACGTTAAAAGTTCTATCAAACCTAATTCATAATTCTTCTGGTGAAAGTTCAATAGGTGGAAAGTATTGCGCTTCCAATATTGAAGACTGCCCGGCGAGCGTCAACGTAAAAGAAACATTCATACTGGTTGTTCAAATTACACTGATTATCATAATATTTTATGCAATATATTTATACAACTGATACTTGTTTGGACAAAACAGCTGATTGCATAAAAATTTGAGACATAAATGTCCACAATCAAAAGTGGCATAGTCTTGAAATTTTTCACGGTTATACATAATGCTACCTACACCGAGATATTTTCCCAACTCAGCAGGTGGGCTAAGGTTTCCAAAGCTGTCAAAATGAACGACTTTAGAACCACGTTTTCGATATGCTACCCAATGTGTCCCCGGACCTCTTGCATCGTCTAAATTTATGACTGCACATTCATTAACTTGGGGATTCTTTGGTAAATTATTACGCATAAAGACACCTCTAAAATTCGGAATTCCAGCTTCTTTCGAATATCTCAATATATCTACATCGGTGAGTGCTCGATGCGGTAGCTTTACAAGTTTTTTCGATTTTTTCTACATTTAACACCTAAACCCGTTTTATATGGTTTAATTTCAAACCTAGACCATTTTTATAAGGTTTAAGATATAACCCTTTACCTATAGCTATTGTCTCCATAGCACGATTATGCCTCTCACTTTCATGTAACTGCTTTTGAACAGCTTTTGCATCATTAACAGCCTTGGTTATACCCGCTGCGCCACCGGCTAATGCACCTACAGCACTTAGTCCAGCAAATATGGGTGCTAGGAAAGGTAGGAATCCTCTAGCCTTTGAAGGTATCGATAGCTGTCGAGTTTTTTGAACGAATCGTTTACCAGCTGCTTCTTTTACGGCTTTACGTGCCCCTTTCAAAGCGCTCGATATAACACTTTGAACATTATTACTTGGTGACATTGACATTTTAGCAGCCGCAATAATGTTGTTCAATGATGATGACACTTTTTTCTTCTTCTTTTTCAGTCCCATGCCTAATTTACTTTTTAGTTTCATTGTATTTGCAACACCCCAAGCTGCCGCCTTTTCTGCAATGCTTGAGTCTTTTGCTAAAACTCGCTTCCAAGCCTGCTCCGCTAATATTCGATCGGCCTCGCTTCTACCGGTGGGATTTTCACGAGTTTTGGAATAAGCAATGTCGTGTTCCTTGCAAGCCTTATCTAACGGATTTATCCCCGGATCACCCCTTGCTAACCGCTGCTTTAATTTTGTACCAGGTCCGCAGTACTGATAACCGGGTATATGAAGTTCTATCGGTAATTTATTAATTAAAGAATTGACCAATCCTTTCCCACTCTTTATAAGTCTTTGCTTCTTGTTTTTACCCACATATGTAATCATTTTAAGATGTGCATCATTCAAGTAACAAACAGTTAATGACTGACATTACATATGAAGGCACTACTTATACTTTTATGATCAGTTATTATCAAAATGCGATTTCATAAACAACCAACAAAAATCCCAATCATCAATTTTGATGATTTAACATCGTCTGTACAAAATAATGCAACTAATCATAAACGACATGGGGAGTGGCTGCCAAATAGTATACGTGCACTTTTCTGTGGCCCGTCTAATTGCGGAAAAACAAATACACTACTCAGTCTAATCATCGATCAGAATGGATTAAAGTTTGAAAATATATATGTATATTCGAAATCGTTAAATCAACCGAAATATCAATATTATAGGATACTTTCCATTTCACGATAATGAACAGGTAGTAGCACCCGCCGAGGCCAGGCCAAACTCTATTATTATATTTGATGATGTCGCGTGCGAGAAGCAAGATAACATTAGATCCTTCTTTTGTATGGGTAGACATAATTGCGTCGATTGCTTTTATCTCAGTCAAACGTATACTCAAACGTAAGAATCGGTGATTCGACAATAGAATTTATATCTATATTTAATCGACATTAAAATGTCATTGTTAAGGATAACAAATTCGCTATTACTGAAGGTTTGCTAGAGTTATTATTTAAGAAAAAAGCTGATATAGCTATACTCGACCAGGCAGACTGGACATGACTGGACATCAACTTGAAGGTATACAAATTTTGAAGTCATACTATTTATTTATATTTGATTTTTGTTGCAGGTTCCATTCTTCATCAAGATGACTGATGTTGCAGCTGCCATACACCTCTGATTTGACCAGTCACTATTTATGGTCATGGACTTTATAGATGCTCTCCCCCTGTCTCAGGACCTTGTCGTTGGTGGGGGAGCTTGTGAGCCGCCGCTCGCCTCTCGATAAATCTACCAGTGGAGACCACTTTTGTGGGCCTCCAGTCCATTATCGGGCTCCCCGAGGACTATGACCCCTGCAGGGGTCCGATCTCAGAGGTCCGAAGGTGATCCTGGGTACTATGACACGGTTTTACGTGTCCGATCCTAGGCGTCACAGGAGTGGAGGCATCTTCGCAGGTCCTTCCAAGGGCTGTGACATTGAAAGGGTGTCCGAGCTTGGAGGATCACCTAGGAAACCTGGGGACTATGACACTCACAAGTGGTCGATCTCAGGTTGCGAACCCAGTGTACACATCCGGTCCGGCTCTGACTGCCCGGTGGGCACATTCCAGCTGGGTCGGTAGGAGGGGGTTAACTCCGCATCGAGGGGTAGAGGGGCGGGTCCGACTAAGAAGAGACAGCCCCAATGTCGAAAGGTGTGTAGGACACCGTGCCGGAAACCGACAAACTGTCGGGGATCGACTTGTCATTCAGGCCATGACCCGAATGTCTTGGCACCGGGGGTTATGAAGGTGTCGTAAAACGGTCCCTTGGGGCACCAGGCGCCACCCCTCGTATTCAGCCTCACCTCGGCATGCGGGGCTCTGTCGGGGGGAAGACTACTTCCCTAACTACTCGTGGGAATCAAATGAATGACACCAACATTAACTCAGCCAAAAAACCGACGGACGGCTCGGGGACCATGGAGGTCGAAACGGACGCTTCGGTGGCCGGGACGCCTCTTGGAAACCAGGCTGAACGTCCAACCGTCGGTGTCTCCCTAGCGGCTGCGCCCTCGCAAGATGGTGTGACGGCCCAGGAGTCGCCGACGGTTATAACTAGAAAAAGACCCCGCGGAGCTGCAAAAAAGAGGCTCCGCAAAGAAAGAGAGCGCCTAGAGGCCACCAGTGGTGGCCCGGGTGCTAGCACCAACACCGGGACGAAAGAAACTCCGAAGAGGGGGAGGCATCCACAGAAGACCAAGCGGTCTTAGACAGGGCCATGGGTTCGGGTCTCACTGCCTCCCAGCGGACGAACCCCCTTACTCTCGTCGTGGTGAATGAGGATTACCCCGATGCCGAGCTGACAAAGGAGCATCTCGATTCCTTCTGCCGTGTGTTCTCGAGGCGTGCTGAAGAGCTGCCAGAGGAGCAATGGCCGAAGATCGAGGCTTCCTTTTGCAAGGCCGGGGCCATCACGTTCATCCCGGCGAACGAGGCAACCAGGGACCGTCTCATGGCTGAACTTACGGCCGAGGGGGGCGCCTGGAAGGGTCCAAAGATCAGGACCGGGGGGTCGAACTCCTCCAAAAGATGCTGAAGGATACAGCCTGGATTCCAGATGAACCAGAGGATCCGGCGGTAATACTTCGGCGTCTGGGTGGGTACAACCCCTCATTGAAGACGTTGTGCTGGAGGGTTATCCGTCAGCTGGCGTCTTCAGCCAAGGCTCCAGCATCTGGGCAGCAAGACGGTACAAAAATGCTGCTGGTTGTCCAGATTCCGGAAGCCCAAGCAAGGGCGCTCGCGGCCCTTGATAATCGGCCTTACTACCGGTGTACCCGGGTGACATTCAAGGTCACCGGAGACACCGGCCAATATGGGCCGATCATGGTGAAAGAAGAGGCGCGACGTTTCACAATGGCGTCCGGGCAACTTCAGTTTACCCAGATTAACTTGCACCACAGCAAGGGCGCCTCTGCTTGTTTACAGAAGAGCATAGCTGTGGCGCACACAGGTATAGCGCTAATCCAAGAACCTTGGATTGTCAAAAATGCCATTAGGTGGCTGGGGGCTTTCCACTGTTTTAGCAAAACAGGGGCGGTCACACCCATGGCCTGTATTCTCACCAAGGGAATCAAAGCAGTTCCATTGATGGATCTGAGTAACGAAGACCTAATGGTGATAACGATCAACACAAATGATTTGGGGAAAATAGCAGTGGCCTCAGCTTACTTCCCATATGATGGGCCTGATAATCCCCCAAGGGAAGTAAAGAAACTGGTGGATAATTGCAGGCAGAAGGGGCTTCGCCTACTGATAGGCTGTGACGCTAATTCACGCCATCAGATATGGGGCAGTACCGACATTAACGAAAGAGGACAGGCGCTGCTGGAATATGTGGTCACCACCGACCTGGATATCCGCAAGACCGGCAGCACCCCAACCTTTCGCAACGCTAGCAGAGCTGAAGTCCTGGACCTCATACTTTGTAGCAGTAGCCTCCTTCATAGGATTAAAGATTGGAGGATTAAAGATGATCCCTCACTGTCGGATCACATGACGATTGCATTTCACCTGGCGGCTGATGTAGGCGCCAATATGAAATTTATTAGAAACCCCAGATGTACAGACTGGGAGGGTTTCAAAAGAGACCTATGTGTAGCCCTCGAGGATGTGCCAAGGGCTAAGATCAAGAATCCTCTGGCACTAGAGGAAGCAGCCAAGGCGTTCAGTGCAGGCATCAAATATACCTTCGAGCGAAACTGCCAGGAAACCCCTGTCAGGGACAGGAGGCTGACCTGGTGGAACCGCAGCCTGGAGGCTAAGAAGGTTAACACTAAAAAGCTTTTCAGGTTAGCCAGGAAGAGGAATTATCCCCAAGCCTGGGACAGCTATACTATAGCAAGAGATGACTTCAGAGATGCAGTCAGGAAATCCAAGAAAGACCGCTGGGAATCCTTCTGCACAGAGGTGGAGAAGGGACCTCCGGCAGCAAGGCTAGGAAAGGTTCTGGCAAAGGACCCGGCTGCAATCATGGGAGTACTAAAACTGCCAGATGGCACCAGTACGACGACAGACACGGAGACACTGGACTGCCTGAACCGAGCCGTTCCCGGCACGGGAGATGGGATGTCCAAGGCCCGCAGAGTACTTGGACGCCGAATCGCTCGGGAAATCGTCACCCCCGTAAGGATAAGGTGGGGCGTACACTCCTTTAGTCCGTATAAGTCACCGGGGCCAAACGGAATTTATCCAGCTCTCCTTCAAAGAGCTGGCGATATGATCATGGGACCACTTATGAGACTAACTACAACTAGTCTCATCCTGGGCCATGTGCCTAGTGCATGGCAGAGTGTCAAGGTGGTTTTCCTACCTAAAGTAGGGAGATGTGGTTATGAATCGCCCAAGGACTTTAGACCAATCAGTCTAACGTCGTTCATACTAAAGTTAGTAGAAAGACTCGTGGATAGGTACACGAGGGAGATGGTCCTAGCACGATGCCCACTGCACGGGAGCCAACATGCCTACAGAATTGGTCTATCCACTGAGACGGCACTGCATCAGGCTCTCTCACTTATTGAGACCCAGCTGGAGAACAGGGGCTTCGCAGTGGGCGCTCTGCTGGACATTGAGGGGGCCTTCAATCGCACCGCGCGAGGAGTGATAAGGAGAGCCCTCAGGACGCACGACATACCGGAACCAATCGCGGACTGGGCGGACCACATGCTAGCGAATCGTAGTCTGTGAGCGGAGAAGGTTGATACGAAAATCCGGGGCTACATTGACTCCGGATGTCCACAAGGAGGGGTTCTTTCGCCACTACTATGGAATGTGGTGATGAATGAACTCCTAGTTGGAATCACGGAGCTTGGACTACACGTCACGAGATATGCGGACAACGCCCTGATAATTGCCAGGGGGCCGTTCTTGAGTCCGCTGACAAGTTTAATGCAGCGTACACTTACATTTGTGGAGCACTGGTGTCAGGAAACGGGGCTTTCTATTAACCCTAGGAAAATAGAGGTGTTGGTGTTCACCAGAAACTACAAATGGGACCGTGTCTGTCCGCTCACTCTGTCCGGACACAGACTAGAGTACGCGGAAACAGCCAAATACCTCGGGGTGACTCTAGACAGCAAGCTTAGCTGGAAGAAACATGTGAAAGACAGATGTGCCGGAGTCACAGCTTCCCTATGGCTAATGAGACGGACCATAGGCAGCAGCTGGGACCTCAAGCCGGCTACTATGCTATGGATATACGGGACTATACTGAAGCCAAGGTTAACCTATGCTTCACTGGCCTGGTGGAATAGGTCCACTATGACTACATCTGTCAAGGACCTAGAGAAAGTGAGAGGGCTCATACTCAGGAATATCACGGGCGCTGCGAGGTCAAGGGCGTGTGCAAAAACCTCGCTCGGGAATCATTCCGGACGAGGGTTGCGCTCGAACATCAAAGGATATGGGGTTCCACACCAGGATGCAGGCAAGCCAAACTTTTTTTGGAGACAGCTGGTCCTGCAGATGGAAACCGGTATTCCTGAATGCCAAAAGATAGGCGGCCAAAGATCTGTTGGCAATGATCACTGGGCACGGGGATCTCGGGGACATCTCCACAAAATAGGACTGGCAGACTCGACGGCCTGTAGGTACTGTGGAGGCGGTAGAAACCGCTGAACACATTCTTTGTGAATGCCATGCCACCACTCGACATAGAGTGGAAGGGACGGGAAAACCTGCACTGACAAGACAGGATATCACCTCCATGGAGGCTGCGACCATGGCCGCGGTCTGGATGGCTATGCGCCGTGCCACATAGAAGGAGGTCATAGGAGGAGTGCAAGGGACTACCCACGCACTCAGGTTTTCGGTCTGTGTGACCAAACCAACTCAAATTTTAAATAATTTTTATACATGCTGATTCGAGATGGGTCTCCCCTGAAGATGTGACAATGCCGCCGTTGGAAATATCCGGTAAATCATCCGGATTCAAGTGCATCGGTTTCGCTTCAGCGGAAATCTATATTCATAAAAGATGTAAATTATAATTTTTTAATAAAATATAAATTAAACAATATGTAATTAGCAAAACAGATTCCTTACCATATATAATACCTTCTATTTTTTAATTCCGTTCGACATTGTGATTGTTAATGGGATTCGGTTAAAAATTCGATGTTGAATTTTGTTCCGATGTACTTCATGTATAGCTGATTATTTTCAACGATGCTTCGGTAACTCTCCATCGCATCTCGGAAAAGTGGTGTGTATCCAAACAAGTATCAGTTGAATAAATATATGTATAAAATGTTATGATAATCAGTGTAATTTGAACAATCAGTATGAATAATTCTTTTACGTTTACGCTCTCGGGGCAGTCTTCAGTATTGGAAGCGCAATACTTTCCACCAATTGAACTTTCACCGCAGAAGAATTATGAATTGGGTTTAATAGAACTTTTAACGTTTAATTCAATCACAAATATTGATGCCCGGATATTAGATTGCGGAAGTGCCGAATCGCGTCATTTACCTACATGTTGCCGTCAGATTAATAGATCATATTCAATTGCGTATTGTTGATCAGAACGGTGAATTGGTAAATTTTAGTGGTGAAACAATAACAATACGACTACATCTTAAATCTACGTAACAATGGGTATTATGTACAATGGTCAGTGGTTTTCGACGAATCTGTCGCTCATTACGAGCTGCATTCACATCAATCTTACAATACAAGTTCTTTTGGTAAAAATGATGAAATTCGCATTGCTGTGCAAAATCAAGATTTATGTATTTTACCGTGTAAAAGTTTGATACATGTTAGTGAATGGTTGACGAAAACCGATGGAACTAAAGCAAATAATAGTAATCTAACGCCTAACACAATCTGTCATTTATTTGATGAGGCTCGGTATGAAATGAATGGTGTTGAAATTGATCGAAATAGAAATGTTGGTATTACTGATTGATGAAGGGGTATCCTTCTTACACACCAAATGATGAACCCGATTTAATCAATGCAGGTGGGATATCTAGTTCAAATCTAAAGATAACAAATGATAATGGTTATTTTGATGTGATCATGCCTCTGAGTATGAATCTCGGATTTGCGTGAGATAATTGTAATTATGAAGATTATCGTAAGATAATTGTAAACGCGAAACACGAACTTATTTTAACACGATCTAAACATGATGATAGTGCAATTATACAAAACGCAGAAGAACATTACAAAAGTGAGATGAATAAAATAGAATGGTTAGTTCCGTATGTGACGTTGGCTGATAGGGAAAGGATACAGCTGTTACGTTTTATTGAAAAAGATCCTTGCATATCTTTAAGTTTCCGTACATGGGAACTTTATGAATACCCGCTATTACCGGTAACATCATCACACGTGTGGTCCGTGAAAACATCGAGACAGCTAGAAAAGCCACGATATATTATTATCGGCTTCCAAACAGCACGAAAAAATGACAAGACGAAAAATGCTAGCCTCTTTGATCACTGTAACATTATTTAGTAATGTTAAAGTATTTTTGAATTATTATTCGCATGGTACTTTAAACCTTGATATTGCAAATAATCAATTTTCTTTATTATACGATATGTATACCATTTTTCAAGCTAGTTACTATAATAAAAATGTTAATGCGAAACCTATATTTATTAAATCAATATTTTTAGAGAAAGCTCCATTAATCATTATTGATTGCTCTAAGCAGAATAAAGCTTTAAGACAGGCACTTGTCGATGTGCGTCTCGAATTTGAATCAAAAGAAAATTTTTCTGCAAACACTTCTGCCTATTGTTTAATTTTACATGATCGTATTGTAGAATATAATCCCACAAGTGGAAATGTAAAGAAGTTGGTTTGAGAGGGGTACTCATTATTGCGCATGCGCTAATTAATGAATAAAATATAATTATACTTAATTACTAGTGAATCAGTATCATACGAAATGGAATACGTTGTAGACATGCAGGGAATCCTTTATACCGAAGAAAAGTCTATAATGATTATTTTCGACAGTGAAATTGAGATTTATGTGTTTAAACCACCATATCAATGGGTGTGGTTACCTTTACACTATAAAAGAGTGAATGACTGGTTAATGCATAATTACCACGGCTTGCCATGGCAATCTGGAATCGTTCCCTTTGATGCTTTAAACGAGACTTTGGAGAATATCGTTAATTGTGCCAACAAAATTTATGTAAAAGGAATCGATAAAAAATGTTGGTTGGAGAATATATTAAACGCTGAAAATGTTCTTGATTGGACTGCCCATCTCTGACAAAACTGAAGCAACAGCAGTAAAATGAATTTTCGGAGAAATATAAAAGTCATACGATTAATGGAACTTGCGCTAAAGAAAATGTACAACTACTTAAAAATTGGGTACTAGAAAATCTACTTGAACAGCCTGCTTCTCTTCAACGTTCATTAAGGATTTATTACGAAAGGAAACGTCTTGCATTGATGGAAACTAAAGATATAGAATGTCTACCGATCGATTTCATCTGCATGTTGGCTGAACGACAAATTGAAGAAGAATGGACTTGTTTTCCACCTGCTATGCAAATACATCCTTATATAAGAGAATGTCGACGATACTATACACATTTTGAGGCTAGCGGCGACGAGCCAGATGGACAACCTCCTACGATGAAGGATTGTGCCAAGTGTCACTTTCAATGAGAGGAAACGTCTTGTTAATTTTACGAATAATATTAATATGTATTTTCAATATATTCATTAACTATTGTAATGTTTCATTATGACATATGAAAATAATGTCTATTGAATATATTCCAATGGTACTTATTACATAAATATCCCAAACACCCTAAAATGGAAGGATAATAAAACAGTAAACTTCTATTAGCATTTTTTTTTATCTTATATTGTTTTTTATTTTTTCTATTTTTAAAACGTTTTATAATATAGTAATGAGAATAATAATAATAATAATAATATAATAGTACTCTATTTTTAATATAATTGTGTCATCCTTGTTATTGCCATTGATATTTTAACGCTTCGTCAGATGCATAGAAGATTGTTTCTTATGTAATCTCCGTGTTCCTGGAGATGTCTAATGGCGTGAAACAGGTCAATCACCAACCTATGGCAATAAGAGTAATAAATTATAAAAATATTATATTATATGGATTACTTACTAATTGAAGGAAAATATAAATTAAGGATATTTTTTTTTTGTATAAATATTTATGTAATTTGTAAAATACATGCCATTCCCATTTCTTCTTCTTCGTATTGGCAGTCATCCTCGCATTAATTGTTAGAAAATTTTAAATTATTCATACGTCCTCCGAGATAGTCCATGTATAAATGATAATGCGCTGCCATTTGTTCAAAGTTTTTGAATGTATTGGAATCCATTTCGAACATTGATGCATTTCTCCCAGGTAGGAAGCATGATAATTCCCCGTTAAGGTCAACGGTAATGCGAGATCCATAAGGTGTTGTAACTTTTCGCAGTTTTGTTAATTTGTATAATTGTCCTACTTGTAAGTCAGACAGCATTACAGTACGCAAAAATTGCATTGATGCCTCTATATTATTAATTTTTTCAATTGCTGCTACTACTGCGTCTGAATTCATCTTGTCAAATGTATACATTTTTTACTTCACGTTAAATTATCAATAGATCTGATTGGAATTTAAGTTCAGACTTTCATTTTTCTAATTTGTTTAAAAACGTGTTAATTTGTTCTTGCAATTTACGAGCTTTAACATGAACGTCTTTCGAGTACATAGAATGATTGACTGTAAGTAACTGATGTAAAAGACATCTACTCAGACTGTATTTAAACTAAAAAAAATCCCAACAAATCGCAGTAAAATGAAATCAAGTGATAATTGAGAAAAAAATCATAGAAATTATGACATTTGAATATTTGAATTAGACTGCCTCCTTTCTATTACGTCACGGATTGCCTAAATTTGGTAAAGAGAAAATGTTTTGAAGAAATTGTGCAATGACCTTTTAAATGCGTCTGGACCTGTATACATTTTCGAAAGTTTTGGGAAAACAAATGTATGATGAATAAGTGATCGACGGATAATTGACGACCATGAATACGGTATACTGCTAAAGTTAATGGATCTAACAAACAGTATGCGAGAGCAAGAGAGATGGTAGTAGGACGCACGAGGAAAAGGTCATTTTACTTTCGCTTTCAATAAGGTTCCTACCTTACGATGTATTTCCACATAAACACGGAGAAACGAAAGTAATTTAACAATATCTGACCTTTAATGAAGGCTACTTTTAAAATTTGTTTTTCGACAGTCCGCACATGGCAATACTATATTGGAATGATTGAATTGGGCTGCCTCCTTTCTATTACGTCACGGATTGCTGAAATTTGGGAAAGAGAAAATGTTTTTAAGAAATTGTGCAATGACCTTATTACAATGATTAATGATTTTAAACGCGTCTGGACCTGTATACAATTTCGAAATTTTCGGGAAAACAAATCGATGTATTTCCACATAACCGCGACTATAATGTAGTAATATCTGACCTTTAATGAAGGCGACTTTTGCAATTTGTTTTTCGACACATGGTAATACTAATGTGTAATGGCCAACACTTTTCAATCTCTCTGATTGAATTTTGTAAGATCAAGCATTGAAAGACGTAATTTTCAACCATAATGTAAAAACATTATACTAGTAACAATATCTAATGAAATAATAAATATTGGTTGACCTTTACCTTCTATTTTCATTACACAATGTAACGCATTAATATACCTATGTTTTTCGACCTTCACAGCTTTCGAAATTTATAATAATTTGGGAATTTTTAATAAAAGCGTATGATTGTACTCTAGATAATATGTACTCTACTTTACCGACGTAGTTCTAAGCATACGCGAGCGCCACATAGTGCAGTCAGTCCGCCTTGCGCCACGGTCGTGAACGGTTGCTCTTGATTGTCGCACGAAGCCAACATATGTATTACCTTTTCTAATTTTCGGATTAAACTATTTTTAAGTATGTGTTCGCTTTATTATTTCTTACAAAATTGGGGGCTCGTCCGGGATAGTGCAAAAAAAAGAGAGAAGACGAGCGACGTGAAATAAAAGAAGACAAACGACGTGTAACAAAGGCAGAAGGCGAAAGACGTGAATCGTCCGTGTAGGGTCCTTGGATAGTGCGACGACATTTTTGCGAAGTGGCGTGAGTTGGTTTTGTTCGCTATATTGGAATTGTGTAAGTGTCGAGAAAATCAAAACAATTAAGATGCGCCATTGTTCGCACATCGGCACAAGGAAACGTCTCAGTATGGGTCGTTAGGCGGCCATATTGGACGTGTGTGCGGGAATTGGCGGGAACGCGCAGCAGCGACGCGCGGCTATCGCATCGTGATTGGCGGGAAACGACGAGAAGTGGCAAGGCGAAAACAGCCGGGGAAAGCCGAGTACTAGTCACTGGGAACGCTCTTTTCATACTATCCGCAACGCTACAGTTAGTCTCATCGTAATCAAAATGGAATGTTTGTGTCAGATTTCGGAAGTAAACGCGAAAATTAAAACAGCATCGCGTCCAGTAATACAGGCGTTGTACAAGTTCATTTTCGAGAAGGAGGGCGATCGTAAAAGTCGACAAAGCTTACGCGATTTTAAGGGGTTCGTGTAGGGACTCCGTGGAATTCCGGGAAAAAATGGACTATGTCGCCAGATTTTCGATCGGAGATTTGACGTCCATCTGTAATTTACTTGGCCTCGATTACACTGGAACGAAGGAAGAACTACAATTAAAAATTATTTATGCTCTAATGGCCATCAGCTCACTTCAAAAGAAAGACGAAGAAGATGAGAGTGAGGAGGAAGACGACAATGGAAAAGCCTACTGTGGAGAGGTGAGTGAAGAAGAAGCCCATGACAGAATTGCTGAAGACGACGAAGAACCGCAAGTAAATTTACCTCGAAATCCACAGGAATTGTGATGGGATTTCGTGATGTTGAAGAGACAATAAGAAATTTTAATGGCAGTGATAATTTCCCCGTAGATCGTTGGCTGGATGATTTTGAAGATGCTGTGTGGCTATTTCAGTGGAACGATTTTCAGAAAGTCGTTTCTACCAAAAGGTCACTGTCTGGTTTAGCTAAACTCTTTGTCCAGGGCGAAACTGGTCTTAATTCTTGGAAAAAATTGAAATCAGCATTGGTTAAAGAATTTGCAAGGAAAACCACTAGTGCACAATTGCATTCCATGCTGTCGCAGCGCCAAATTAAACAAGATGAGTCCGTCCAAGAATATTTTCTGACGAAGCGTGAAATTGCTTCTCGTGGCAAAATTGAAGCAGAAGCAATAATTGAACATGTAATTAACGGCTTGCATAGCACGCCAAGTGACAAGGCGATTTTATATGAGGCGAAATCGATGAGTGATTTTAAAGAACGATTGGAAACATTTGCAAAAATACAGCAAAATGCGAACAGGCACGATACCAAGATTAAAGACGAAACATCAAGAAAAAACCTTACACAAGCTAGCGGCGTCTGAAGGTCAACGGCAAAGTCTTCGAAATCGTCAACTGCGCGCTGTTTCAACTGCGGGAAGATTGGTCACCTGTCGAAGGAGTGTAAGCGACGAGATTCAGGTTTGAAATGTTTCAAATGTAATGAATATGGACATATTGCGACAATTGTAAGACATTGAATAAAAGTGAGCCTGATTCGAATTTAAACGTAAACATTGTTGTTTCGGAGCCACTAAAAGTAATAGTTATCGATAATGTTAATATTAGCTCATTGATTGATTCTGGTAGTCCGATAAGCTTGACGAAAGAAAATGTTTTTAATAATTTGAAAGAAAAAAATATTAAAAAAATAAAAAGGGCAGTGTAGGGTTTCGGCAAAGGCATGACTATTACCAAAGGTTATTTTGAAACTAAAATAAAGATCGATGAAAATGAATATGATTTGGCTTTTCATGTTGTTCCCAATAACTCGATATCTTTTGATAGTGGTAGGCAGTGATAGGCAGAAATATACTTCAGTATGCTCAGTTAAACTTTTGTAAATACGAAGTAAAGGTCGAAAAATTAAACGACAGTAATTTTATCGCAGCTGTAGAAGTTGATAGGGAAACTGACTATATTTCTAGCCTTGATGCTATCTCTGAGAATGACACTATGCAAAAGGTAAAAAAACTCATAAATTCGTATGAACCGAAAAAAATTAAATCGACAGATATCGAATTGACGATCTCGTTAAAAGACGATAAGCCTGTGTATTTAAGACCACGACGATTGCCTCTGCCCGAACGCGACATTGTCGATAAGCAAGTCTAGCAACGGATTATCGACGGAATCGTAGAACCATGCTCATACGAATATGCGAGTCCAGTATTGGTTGTAAAAAAGAAAAACGGTATACCACGCGTGTGTATAGATTATCGGCAGTTAAATAGCAAAATAGAAAAGGATCGCTATCCAATACCGGTAATCGACGAAGAAATAGAAAGCCTCCAATGATTTCTGTGTATTTAGCACAATCGACTTAAAAAATGGCTTTTTTCATCTCGATGTCGAAAAGTCGAGTCAAAAATACACCGCCTTTGTAACCAGTCGTGGGCAGTACAAATTGTTGAAAGCGCCGTTCGGCTTATGTAACTCGCCCCCGGTATTTCAGCGTTTCATAAATTTTATCTTTAGACCTCTAAATCAACAAGGGATTACCGTAGTTTACTTTGACGATATTGTTATTCTTGCGAATAATCAGGATGAAGCAGTCGAGCGTTTACAAGTTGTTTTGAATCGGTGTAGAGATTATTATTATATTAGAAATTAATTTTGAAAAATGTCAGTTTTTGACAGGACGAGTTGAGTTCCTAGGGCAAGTTGTAGAAAGTGGACGGGTGTATCCATCTCCAGAGAAAGTTCTCGCCGTCATAAATTATCCGGAGCCAAGGAGTTTGAAAGAAGTTCAGAGCTTCCATGGCCTCGTTGGATACTTTTGAAAATTTATTAGATTATGTGCTGTTATAGCAAAACCTTTAAGTGATCTCTTAAAAAAGGACCGTCCTTTCGAGTTTGGGACAGAACAAAGATGCGCATTTAACGAATTAAAGATGGCTCTTGCTAATGATCCAGTTTTACACGTTTTTAAACCACTTTATGAGACCGAGCTCCACACCGACGCGAGTCAGGATGATTTTGGCTCCGTTCTAATTCAACGACCGCCCGATTCCGACGTTTTTCATCCGATGTACTACATGAGCCGTAAGACAAATGCTACTCAACGGAATTATCATAGTTACGAACTAGAGGTTTTGGCGGTGATGGAAGCGTTAAATAAATTTAGAGTCTACCTTCTTGGGCTAAAATTTAAGATAATCAGTGATTGTTCTGCATTCAACCAAACCATGCGGAAAAAAGATGTTTCGCCAAAAATTGGAAGATACGCTGCTATACTAGAAGACTTCAGATATGAGATTGATCATCGCTCCTGTTCAAAAATGCAACAACGTTGACGCACTCAGTAGGCATGCAGTTATGACTGTAGAAATTGACGGTGTTTTAGTACTGATAGCTAAAGGTCAAAACGACGAAGATGAATTAAAATTAATTAAACAAGCTGCTGTAAATGAAAAAATGTCCAATTATAGCGTTCGGAACGATATTCTATACAAGTTTGTTAATGGAGTCGATCTAATAGTCGTTCCGTCCTTGATGGAAAACTCAGTCATTGAGGCTGTCCATGATAAGGGACATGCATCGAGTAGAAGAACTCAAGACATCATTACTCAAGAATATTACATTCCACGTTTAGGAGAAAAAGTCAATCGATTCATCGCTAATTGTGTGCTGTGCATAATTGCAAACAAAAAGGAATGGAAACAAGAAGGGTTTCTTCATTCCATTCCAAACCCAAACTCTCCACTCGATACTTTTCACATGGATCATCTTGGTCCATTATAGTCCACAAGTAAAATGTATAATCATGTTCTAGTAGTAATCGATAGTTTTACTAAGTTTACGTGGATTTATCCTACATAATCGACGACTACGGCAGAAGTAATTAAAAGACTAAACAATCAAAAGGCCATATTTGGAAACCCGCGCCGTATTATTAGCGATCGCAGTAAAGCGTTTCATTCAGACGAATTTCAACGGTATTGCAAAGACGATAACATTCAGTATTCCCCAAGAACGACCGGTTTGCGCCGAGCCAATGGGCAAGTTGAACGCATCAACCGTGTAATAATACCAATTTTAACAAAATTGTCTGTTGATGACCCAACTAAGTGGTATAAACTTGTCGAAAAACTGCAATACACGATAAACTCCACTTATCATCGGAGTATCAAGACAACTCCATTCCAGTTGCTTGCAGGAATTTCTATGAAATACTCGGAAGATATTCACTTAAAAGAACTCTTGGATGATGAGTATCGACAGCAGTTCAAGGACGAACGCGAATCCTTGAGAAATGCAGCCAAAGAAGAGATCTTAAAAAATCAGCGAGAGAATCAAAAAGGTTATAATTTAAGAAGAAAGGAGCCTCTAAAATAGCGATAGTTGAAGTTGAAGTTGGAGATCTCGTAGCAATAAAGAGGACGCAAATGATTCCTGGACGAAAGCTTAGAGCAAAGTACGCAGGCCCATATCGAATTATCAAATCCAAGGCGAACGATACTTATGACGTAGAGAGAGCTATTCCTGGAGAGGGTCCTACACTAACCAACACGTGTGCGGAATATATTAAACCTTGGGCCGAAACTTAATTAATGTACATTCGGAACGAATGCCTAGCCAGGACGGCCGAGTTGTGGAAATTTTTAATAAATGCGTATGCTTGTACCGACTCTAGATAATATGTACTCTACTTTACCGACGTAGTTCTAAGCATTCACGAGCGCCACATCGTGCAGTCAGTCCGCCTTGCGCCACGGTCGCGAACGGTTGCTCTTGATTGTGGCACGAAGCCAACATATGTATTACCTTTTTTAATATTCGGATTAAACTATTTTTAAGTATATGTTCGCTTTATTATTTCCTACAATAACAATACATGAAATTGTTTATAATAACATCCTTTCACTCCTGACCTTCTTACGGCCCACTTACGCAGTTCTTCCATCATCACACTATCATCAATGGGAGGTAGGGTGGTGGTGAGCAGAATCCCTATAGCCTCTCTACATTTTGCCCAGCATTGTTTACATTATTGTAGGATATTGTAGGCACGATATACATATTCATGTAACGGTCGCGTCGATGACTTTTCCGAATTGCGTTATTATTTAATTGCACAATATGTATCACGTGATAGTGTTTTGGGCGTATTTAGAAAATTGCGATCGAGACGTTAGTCGTTCCCGGTACATCGGTTAGATATATCGAAATATACGACACGAAAATAAGAAACTTATTCGCCCGTTCACAAATATATTATTTAATTCCCTGCTCAAAGATCCCAAAAATCATTACATTATGCTCCGCAATATTTTTTTACTTTTATTGTTTTTATATTATTCCATAATCATATATTCTATATTTTTCAAAAGTCTTAAAACAAAACTTTAAAATAGTTCAATATTAAATCTAATACATTTTTTGTAATTAACTTGTAAACTATTAATAATTCTGCAATGTCTGAAATCGATAATAATGTTTAATATTCACGAGGGACTTGTAATAATTACATTAATAAACGTGCCGCAAAAAATCGTCGCGTTCCTAACAGCACTTCTCCTAACCTTCCGAACGCTCTTTTAAAAATGACAGTCAAATGATGATTTGTTTTATTTTCAGTTTCCCTATATTTATCGGTAATATTAATTCTTACGCTTTGTGTTAATGTTCTCGGTTTCAACTATTCATTATTTTTGGCAGAATTTGCAACCTCGGGTATGGTCGTGTGGTTAGGGCGCGTGCTTTGCGAGGGAGGGTCCCGGGTTCGAATCTTGTCGAGGTAGGGTAGGTTTTTTAAATTTATTTGCGTGCATGAATATGATTAAACTCCTGTAATAATAACGAAAGTTAAAGGAAAGTTAAAAATAATTTTTTTCATCAATTAAAAATAATTTAATTTTAGCAATATATTGGCAATATATTAGAAATGTTGGTTTTCCACTATATTTCTCATATATATTAGCAATATTGGCAATAGTTTGTGCAATATATTGCCAATTGCAATGCTGCCAATATATTGCCCATGCTTTGGTTTTCTACGCGGGTATTTATAGTGTCACTCGTCCTGAAAAGGACGAGGCAACTTTATTTCTCAACGCGCGATCTACTAAAAGGGGGGACGGGGGCGCGGGTTCAAATCTCGCGACGGCGGAACTACTTCGCGAAATGACCGGGAACTTCATAAACCGACACTCACGGGATATTGATAAAAAAAAACAAAGTCTACTTACAGATGCGCTGGCGATCCGTCCTCGGGGGTGAGTCTGCTGGCGTCCTCCTCAGCTGCAGGGGGGTCGACCTCGGTCGGGGCTGATCCTTGGGCACGGATGCGTGGCGAGGTCGGAACTCCAAAAAAAAAAGAAACACTTCCGCGGCCGTACTCAGAACTTTCTGGACTTATTTCGAACTGCGATCGGTGCTCGCCGATGCTCTGGGTTATCGAGACTCTCGAGACTGACTGCCTTGACTGTCCTCTTCTTCTCTTCGGAGGCGGTGCGCCGTCGAGCCGGCGCGTGCGCGCTCGAGTGATCGGCGGGAGAGAGGGGTTCGTCCGGGGGTCCTAGTTGGGGGACGTACTCGTCGGGGCGATGACGAGCACCGTCCTCGGGGTCTTCATGGTGGGAGGGGACGACACGGAGCGCTGACAAGTGCTTCGTGCGTCCCCGTATCGTCTCGGGCTAGCTTTCGCGGTTTTGAGAGAGAGAACGATAGGGAGGGATGGAGAGAGGTCGGCGGCGGTGGCCGAGGCCCGTTACTCGGGAACTCTCGAGGCGCACTGCGGCACGACCTGTGGGGGAGGACGAGTGGAGGCGCGCTCCGGTAAAAAAAGGACCGTTTCTCCTCCGGGAGGGGCGGACTTCGTAGCGGGGTTACGCCCGGCCCCAATAGATGGCGCGAGGTTCGGGAAGCGCGTCGATCTGTGACGGGTTTCGTCACAATAGAAATTTTAAAGCGTATAACGGTCATCTTATTATTTTTCTGCATAATCTATATGGATGCAATATGTTATCATCGTGTGTTACTTTGCGTAATGAAAAATCATTCTGCAACTATTTGTGCGATGAAATAAATGGTAGAAGTTATTTGCTAGATATTTACTATCGTGATAAATATTGACAAAAACAAAAGACTGTTGGCCAATCATGATCCCAATTGAGCGGTTTCTGCCAATTGCAGCGTTTGATATGGTCCAATATTTATCTGTCAGAATCCGCCTAATGGAGACGTCCCGACTGCAACTGATACTATGAGGCTGATTTGACATTTCTGTTGTCATGTTATTGCAGGTTAGGATTTTTGAATGTTTTAATAACTTCCTTTCGTTTACTTCATAAACAACTTTTTTTTTGTGATTTCGGGTACCTCTGAAAAGTGTTTAAGGAAAGTATGCTTTAAGTTATACAAATTTTCTGATGTTTTCCAGATTAATGAAAGTAGTTTTGTATTCGAGCCTAAATATAAAATCTGTAATAAAAGCCAAACCTTGGGCAATGTTGGTCTTACATTGAGTCTCGGTTAATAAATTTGATTGATTCTCCATTCCAGAAGAATTTCGTTGCCTTCGTATGATTAAAATGGTAAAAACTATTTCATTTCCAGATTGATCACCTATACTTCATAAGAAAAGTGTTTTTTGTTATTTCAGGCATTGTTGAAAAGAGTTTCGTAAAAGTAGTTTTTTATACATCGCACAAAGACTGTGAAAGTTGATGCAAAGCATTAACCGATACACAATATGAAACCAAAAAAGAATTTAGTGTAACTACCCTGCTTTAAAAAACGGATTGGAATGGACGCGTATGGATAGAAATGTTATCCGTAATTCGATAATTTCTATCCATTTTAATCCGTTTCTATCCAATACACTCATATTTACCTGAAAATATCCGAAAAAGTATTACAACTTAATCCAATTTTATAAGAATCTATAAAAACCACTATGTTCAGCCATTTCCTTATCCGTTTCTGTCCACTAATCGTACACAGGATTTCCAACATTGGATAGGATATCCAATCTAATCCACTGTATCATCCGAAACTGTAATGTGCAATTCTATCAATTCCTATCCTATCTGTTGAACGCCAATCCTTTCCACTTTCACCCGAGGACTCTATCTTATCCGTAACTGTCTACTAATCGTATACAGATCCTATCCAATCTAATCCACTGTATCATCCGAAACTTCTCGTTACCGACGGCCAGTAAGGTGGCATTTTTGTCGACAGGTGTGACAAAAAGTATCGTGAGTACCACGGGCGGAAATGCATTACACGCTCGGGCGATGCTGAATCCCTCGTCTACGGCATGCCCCAGTTTGCCTTCGGCTCCCCTCGTCTTTGCCTACGACTCGAGCTGCAGTATCGCCCGCGCCGTAATACATGCCTTTTCGTCCCAGATACACAATATACCATTGTGTCCTATCGATTGAACGCCAATCCTTTCTACTTTCATCCGAAGACTCTATCTTATCAGTTTCTGTCTACTAATCGTATACAGATCCATTGTGTCCTATCCAATCTAATCCACTCTCGGGGGAGTTTCTGGATCTTCTACCGAGCGCGTCCCCAGGTGGCGGATCGGGGAATGCCGGTAACAGGTACTGGGGAAATAAAATACCCAGCGCGGACCAAAACCAGATAGTGGAAGGCCACCACGATAAAATAACCTAGGGGAAGGAACCCCGAATATAAACCACCCATGGAAAACTCAAATCCAACAAATACGTTTACGGTGCAGGGGAGGGACACCCCAGTACCGGCGCCGACGGGGAGTGAGATAGCGGGCTCCCGGGCGTCGATATCCGGCGACCGCAATGACGTGGAGGTGGTCGACTTGGCCTCCACGGCATATATGGCTACAACCGTAGAGAATAAGAGAACGGAAAACGGAAGCATCCCGACTGCACCCATGAGTGCTGAGGACAGGAAAGCCCTAGCAGAGAGATACGCGCTCTACGAAGAAGAACACGGGAAACATATGGAAGAGCTCGGCATAGCATTATCGGGCATGGACAAATATTGTTGCGGGAAAAAGAACATGTTTCTCGAAATCATATAAAATGTAGAAAAAACGACAGTTACGACTTTTAAAGGATTGTTCCAGCGCAGTCAGGTAAAATGAGACCTAAAATTATATCTTCGAACCAAACATATTTCTGTACGCGGAAAACAGATGAAATTGGTTACTCGGGGTTTTTTAAATTACTGGTCACGAATCCGTCAACAGATTTTCAGAATTCAAGATGGCAAATTCAATATGGAAGACTGAATTTGTAAGAAGTTACTCACACAAGCTCAAATTAGGTATTCGGGGGTTTTCTTTCTTTTTGCTTTTAGGTTCATAATATACAAATAGCAGCAAACATTTATTTAAGTCGCTTTAAGGCATTGCAATCCCGGCAATCCTGAAAAAAAAATTTAATAGGTATAACGTAAGTTGTCATTAGTACCATATTTATTCATTTTTAACCAGAAAAGATGAAGCAAGGGAGATGAAAAACAAAGTTACCCAAAGTTACATTTTCATTATTTCTGGAGCAAAGCTATAGCAAATATCGACCGATGAGCGACCCCGAATTCACAGTTTCGGCATTGCGGTCAGCGCACCGAGTGTCCCTGTCAAGAGCGGGTAGGCAGGTCCCTTATTATTAACTAATGAATACGTTTTTTTCTCCTTACAGGTGGAGTAATCAATAAAAATAAGCGTTCTATCAAAATAAACGCAGTCACAAAAGAATTGAGTATTCTTTTGTATTTGAGATATAAAAACAATAATAATAAACAGATTTTTTTAATATACAAATTCGTTTCTCGATTCCGTTTATTTTCTCCTTACCTGCACGTTACATTTGACGACCGTGACAGGACTCGAGAACGATTGTGTAAAGAAAAGAAAATCAAATGAAAAAGTGGAAGACCAAAGAAAAAGCCGGTCATTAGTTTTCGGTGGCCTATACACTGTGAGACAAACAGGAATCAATATTGAGGAATTCCTGATGAATTTACCTCAACCTCCTGTAAAACGTATTGAAAAATAACTAGTATGTGAAAAAAAATAATAACCCTAAATGGTTATTTTTAAAAAACCACATCCAGTACAATTTAAAAAAAAAACGAGAAAGATTCTCATAAATAAAATGCCGCGTGGCAGACCGAGAAAGGATATGCGAAGGAGCATATCCCACGAAATTTTAAGAGAAAGAGATGTAGAACCGGAAGAAAATGGAGAGCTCTTTTCGAGACTCAATTGGCAGTCCGAAGCAACTGGTCTATTCCGAGAAATACGCAAAAAAGGACAAGATTGCAAAATAAGAATAAAAAACTTAGAGCAACGAGATATTAATGCTCAAATACTGCTCGATCAAATGAGCATGAACCAAGAGCAATTAAATGACCTACAAGGTCGAATAGAGGAAATAGAAAAGGAGGTAGTAGTGCGCCCAGAGGACATACCAGAAATGCTCGAAAATTCGAAATGGGCGGAAATCGTGAAAAGACAAAGTAACGATATTTTCAGACTCGAGCACCAGATTAAACATCTCCATTCGCTCATACAAGAAGCACTGGAGGCGAGAGATTCGCGCTTTAGTAGTCGTATTATACAAGAGGCTGAACATGATAATACCCCAAAAATAAGGATAAATCCTCCTACATTTTCCGGGGGAAAAGCAGAAAAACCACTAAAATTTCTGCAAGCGCTTCGCAACTATTGCGAAGGATTAAAAATAAATGCGCCACAATTCAAGACGATTATGTACCAAATTTTGAAAGGTTCCGTTCTGGATTGGTGGTATTTTGTCGAGCAAGATGTACTAAATTTAGACGAATTTGAACTTTAATTCCGGAAAAGATACTGGAATGAAGAATCGCAATACCAACTAAAACGACACATTGAATTCGGTTATTACCAATCGCAGCGAAATGCAAGCCGCGTTGAATACGCTATCGATTTATGTAACCAGATTAAAGAAATAAGGAATGCCATTGTTAATCGGGATATCCGCCAATACGACGATTTATTGGTCGTACTCCAAACATACGACGAAATGGGGCCCTCGAATGCAATTAGGGGGATGTATGAAAATAAGGGTGACAGAATGGGAATAATGAATCAGGACCGAAGAAGCTGCATTGGTTTATCTCATTTCGTTCCCAACCTTTCGAACATACGTTTTAAAGAAAATATCTAGTACAATTTGTTTCAACTTTCACATATTGTTGATTATATTGTTTTACAAATGTCGATGAAAAAATCTGAGAAAACGAGTTCGAGTAAACGAATCTGTTAAACCCTACAAGTCGTCCTTAAGACTTTTCGAACTACGATGAATACTTCTCGTGCTATGGACTCAAAATTATAAAAAACGACTGTTTTTCGTGGTTTTCTGCATTTGACTAATTTTGTTCAACAGCTATCTAAATGGCACTCCAGGACAAGTGGTAGGACTTGAAAATACCTACAATATGACCACTTACACGCCAGATTTGAATAAAAGGTCTTCCGACGAAAAGAATTTTAAATGCCACGAAATTGTTGAAAAACGCGCCCCTTTGAGTGTCGGCCCGTTATTCGCCAATTCCGCGACATTCTAAGTCTTCACGTCGGAACAGTTTTTATTCAATGGAGGCGTATAAGAGGTTAAATTATAGGTATTTTCAAGCTGTATAAGTTATCCTTGATGACCATTTCGATTACTGGTTCGCGAAGTCAGTCAGATGCAGAAAACCATGAAAAACGGGCGTTTTTTATATTTTGGGGCTGTAACTGGAAAAGTATTACTTCCAGATCAAAGAATCTTATGGGCAACTTATAGGGCTTAACATAAGCTGTAAAAGGAGACCTCAATCATTGAAATAACTTTATCAGAAGCCGAGTTATTGCAGAAATAGTTACTTTTTTTTGGATCCAATTTTGGTTAAGGACTTTTTTGCTGGAAATTTCATGTAGAATTTGCTACTGCAATACCGTCCGCGAGTTGTGGGACACCCTGTATGTGTGTGTGTGTGCGTGTGTACGTGCGTGCGTGCGTGCGTGTGTGTTTAATTAATTAATAAACTAATACATTAATAAAATCAAATTTATTATATTATTAATGTCACAATCGAAGCTGTCATTTAAGTTATAAAATTATTTTCACCAAACTTGTATAAGTGATGAATGTTAGTAGTCCCCAACTAGGATACTTTAGTATTTGTTAATAAAATTTTAGCGAAATAAACAAAATGTTAAAAAATTGTACGAATCCGATAACATTTTGTAGTGCATTCGTGAAGTATGCTTGACGAATCTTGATGAATTCTCCATGAAAATTTATCATAATCGTAAGATTTATTAACATTTTGTACATCACGGTAACTTTTCATAGACGAATGCTCAAGTGTGCCAGCTGGGCTTCTGAATGATACATTCAACGATGTAAAAGATTATCAACAAAAAAACACTTCTTGTAAAAAACTAGCCAAGTTGTTATTAGTAAAACATAATTAACACAAAAAATGCTATCAGAATTAAATTATGTACTGTAATGGGGCGTTACGTTGTCCAGAAGACGTGCCGCGGTCGCGAGAGCGCGGAGTGATACATCAATTCGAATCGATCGATAGTAGGATCGTTACAGGAACGAACGAAACCGAAAATGCCCGAGCGCCGCCGGCAACGACACTCGGAGATGCATGGCAGCCGAGAACGCCGCAGTTTAGTTCCGATTAAACCTTCGAGTGGAAAGGACGTAGATGAGTAGCGAATATACCTTCGAGTAGGAAGGACCTGGTACAAAAAAACGTCGCGAGTAATCCTCCGAGTGAGTAACTGGCCATTTGAGGGAAACGAGCCGTATAATCGGAAAACCCGAGGACGGAGTCTGCCGTCAAGCGAGGACGAGACCTGACGTCAAGCAGAGGACGAGATGGCCGTCGAACCGAGGACGAAACGCCAATTTGTCGGAAGCGAGCAGGCGAACGCCAACTTTGTGAACAACTAATTTTAACTCGGCGGTGGGCCACACTTATGTTTATTACAATAAAATTGAGAGGGCAAGAAGGCCCAATATCCTTTTTTTAATAAAAGAAAATTATTATTATTATTGTTTCCTGCTACACCCTTTTCGTAGCTTGTGCCGGCGGTGTGCGGTGCCGCCAAGGATATTTCGCGGTCCCCGTTACAGGCGTGGAAGGAGGCAGGAGCCGACCACCTCTGGGCGAGTTCGTGCCCTACAGGGAGATGCCAGCTAGCCGGGCTGAGCAAAAAAGTGTCGCCCACCTGACGCGGAGTTTTCACGAGAAAACTACAAAGCCCGCTTCACGGGCGGTGAATGACAAACCAAAAAAATTTTGGCCGCGAAAAAGCAGCCATTATCAATGGCGCCACAACGCGGGGCCTAGTAAAGTGCCTATATCAGGCACCGGGCTTATTGAAGTGCGCGAGTGAAATTAGAAAAAAAAGTTTCGGCGTCTCGGCCACGAGGCAGTTCGCCATTTTTCCGGCGAAAGCGGGTGCATGCCGCCATCTTGGGCAAGCATCGTGCTTGTCCAAAGGGACGCGTCGCGCGGGGACTTGAGGAAACACCGTGCTTGTCCAAAGGAGCGCGCTGCGTGGGGATTTCCGTTGCGCGGAAATGGTGTGCGTCGGGCGGAAGAGAAGTTCCGCCGGCAGGGAACACGCGACGGGCCGCGTAGAGTGGGGACTGGATTCCCCTGCCTGCAGAGAGGCAGCGCATCGGGCCGAGTGGGAGAATCCCCCACCGGAGTAGGGGCCGCGGAACGCAGAGTCGGATAGAGAGGCCGACAAGAGAACCGTCGAGTCGCAGCGCCGCGGGCGGTTGACAGGAGCGCGTCGCTAAATCCGTCCGGTTCGCTTCTCCCGCGAGTATTTAAAATTTAAATTAATATTTTGAATAGTAGTTAAAAATAAAACATAATATATAATTTAGATTAATAAGATAATATAGTAAATTTGAATAGTAGTTAAAATAGAAACATATAAGTTGGATAAGTGATAGAATTAAAATTAGATAATAAGATATAATTTGTGAAAAAAAAAAAAAAAAAAAAAAAGATACATAACCTTTCCCTTAGATTTAGATTTAGGCTAAGGGGACGCAAAGAAAGGGATTCTTTGTGTACAGGGCGAAGCGAGTGACAATCGGGTGTCACCAGGACCGCGAGCTTGTCCGTTCCTCCGTTAGGCGCGTGCGCAACGGGAGAAATAGAGTAGGCAGATCGCGCGACCAATCGCAGAGGTCGAGTCGTCGGATAGGGCTACTCGAGTGCGGCCCACGTTTAGGTGGAGTATCCGCGTGCGAGAGCGGATAACTCCCAGTGTGCAGGAGAATAGCGTGCACAGTGCACAGAGCACACCAATTTTTTGTAAAGAGTGGAGATAGTGTGTAAAGGAGATAAACGCGAGTGAATAAAAATAATAATATAAACAAAACAAAGAGCAGTGAAGTGCCGTTGGAGGTCAGTGTTGAGTGGAGTGACCTTGAATAGTCCGTGATCGCGAGAGGCCGCACTAAGTGAAAATTAGAGTAGGGCATCGCGATGACAAAAAAGAGAACCGTCGCCTCGAAGAAACTTACGAGTGAGGTCTCGCAAGGCGCGGAGGCAAGAGAGGTCATTGCACGACTCAGAGCTGTAGGCCTGAGTACAGTCGGACATGAGGAGGTCCTACGTGCCCGACTTGCGAGAGCTCAATCGGAAGAACTCTCAGAAGGAGAGGCCGAGAGCGCGATGAAATCCGGCGCTTCCGAAACGAGTGTTCACATCCAGATCTCGGAGGGACGAACACCATCGAGGGACATCGAGGGACAAGAGGAGTTTTCGACCAGGATCGTCACTTGTCAAGCCGTGACGAAGGACACGAGAACGTCCACGGCCACGAGTCGAGCCACCTCGACATGCACGCCACTAGATGTGAGCAGCCAGCCGACCTGAACACAACGGGTTCGAGAGTGTCACCCAGAATTGTGGACATCGCCAGACGAGGGTTCGACCATCCAGTGGGGACGATGACATACGCCGTGCCAACGACATATGTCACTTTGAGCACCGGGTCGTGGCATCACCCGCAAGGAACAACAGTGATCCACAGACAGCTGGCGGCTCCGAACCCAGTGCACCAGGGAGCCATTCCACGCAGATATTGCCCGGAATGTTCGGTGAGGGCGCTCGCACTGCCGGAAGAGAGAGAGACCGAGGACGATCACCTTCGCACGCGCATTGCAGCAAAGCGCACTCTTTTCGCGGCTCAATCCGAAGAGGAATACGAGGAGGAGAGCCCGAGTGAAGGGGATAGGGACGATCGCCGGAGAAAAGCCGAACGAGCATGAGAGAGAGGGGAGAACGAGGCTCGACCACCGCTGGACCAACCAGGAAGCCACGCAGGTGCGAGAATCAGGCGAGAGATTCGTCCTGAGAAAACGCGGGTAAGAAGAAGCCCGATGGAGGATTACGAGGCAGCAGCTTTGGATGCAAGAGAACTCCATAGGGTGACAGCACGGCCGAGATGGACGTTTCCCGAACACGGTCATTATGCTGCTCCGCCTGAGGAACCAGGGAGACATTCTTAGGGCGGATGGACCCTGAAGCAACTGCGATCGTGGGGTCTGAAGTTCGACGGGTCCAACGTCGAAGAATTTTTAGCCGGGTTGCACGAGTGCATGGATTGCCTCGAGCTACCCGCGGGAGACGTGCTACGCGTCTTTCCGGACCTATTCGAGGGGAAGGCAAGACAGTGGACTCGGGACGAGCCCACTTTACTGAGAACCTGAAGAACGTTCGAAAGAGGGATCAAGCGCCGGTTCGGCGTAGAAATCGACGACACGGAGATTCTTCTGTCGATCCATGAACGGATTCAAGACCCGACAGAAAATATGGAGGATTTCCTGCAGGAATTGCGGCGACGATTCCGAAAAATGCGAGTGCCACCGCCAGAAGAGAGCCAGGTGAGGATGACGATCCGTTCCTCCGTTAGGCGCATGCGCGACGGGAGAAATAAAGTAGGCAGATCGCGCGACCAATCGCAGAGTTCGAGTCGTCGGATAGGGCTACTCGAGTGCGACCCACGTTTAGGCGGAGTATCCGCATGCGAGAGCGGATAACTCCAGGTGTGCAGGAGAATAGCGTGCACAGTGCACAGAGCACACTAAATTTTTGTAAAGAGTGGAGAGAGTGTGTAAAGGAGATAAACGCGAGTGAATAAAAGTAATAATATATACAAAAGAAAGAGCAGTCAAGTGCCGTTGGAGGTCAGTGTTGAGTGGAGTGACCTTGAATAGTCCGCGATCGCGAGAGGCCGCACTAAGCGAAAATTAGAGTAGGGCATTGCGATGACAAAAAAGAGGACCGTCGCCTCGAAGAAACTTACGAGTGAGGTCTCGCAAGGCGCGGAGGATCACGAGAAAACTACAAAGTCCGCTTCACGGGCGGTGGTCGACAAACCAAAAAAATTTTGGCCGCGAAAAAGCAGCCATCATAGTACAATTTTGAGGCTATATTCTTATTCTACAAAAAGTATTAAAATCATGTAAAAAAGAAAAGGACTAGGTTTTACAGAATGGAATATCTGTATTACATTCTTGGATAAGATTCTTTGAATGCATACTTCATATAGGCTATAAGTTGGAATTTAAGAAATGGATGGCCAAAAGTGCTGATGAAAAGGAAATGTTTCGTAAAACCAAAGCTCGGAAACAACGGGAATTTAAAGAAAATTGGGCCTTACCGTAGATATAACGAAACAAGGAGTAGGTATATCGAATGCTAGTAATACTGCGAGGCGTTTCTTTGAAAACATAAACGTGGCGCATAATATTACAAAAGTCGACAAACGACTTATTGAAAGATTTTTTAGTAATTTTACAGGTATTGTCGTCCGGTAAGAAAATAAAGTTGTCGATTTTAAAGAGTATTGTTTTACAACTGGAGAGTTGTATGTAATCTTATATCATTGGTATTATATGCCAGTATCCGTACACAAAATTTGAATTCATGCAACTAGCGTAATAAATGCTCTTCCTTTGCCTATCGGATTTTTTCAGAAGAAGCGCTTGAATCTAAGAATAAAAACATCAAAAAAATTCGGGAACATAATACGAGAAAAAATAGCCGCGAAAATACAATGACGGACTTATTTCGACAATTATTAACAATTTCAGATCCTTTCATCGTCAACATTGGAAAATCCATTTGAATAAAAAAGAAACCGTTACATAAAGATGCTCTTCTCTTAATACAAACTTAATTCGAAAATAGAAATAGCACTTCAAACAGATTATACAAAAAAAAAATATAAAAATAAAAAAAAAACTTTGCTACCATCACCACCTTGACGCGATGTAGGGGCTTATGCTATCTCGTCATTGACGCAACAAAGAGTGGTCAAAATGACTGAGGCATATATACATATATCATATTATATTTCCAAAATACATTCCATGTTATAGTTACTGCGTGAGAGCCTAAACAAAACTCGATATTCCACTTGTTTTGGAACAAAACACACAATTCAATTTTTGAACGTAGGGTTTTTAAATGTCAAATTTATTATACAGGGTGATCCAAAAGTCCCGGAACAGCAAAATATCTCAGCGGGAGTGCATTTTCGAGGAAAATGTTTCAGACAAAAGTTTCAGGATTTTTCCCTGGCTATTTAATGGCGATATTGAATTTGACCTTGAACATGACCTTGAAGGTTATTTCAAGGTCAAGTTAATTTTTTTAAATGGGAACCCCTATTTTTTTCATGGATTCTGAAAGAGCGGGAAATTCTACGTCCGAGTATGATATGATCGATTTTTCCGGCAAGGTCATTTCAAGGTGAAACTTAAAACTCCCGTAACGGCGAAATATCTCAGAGGGTGTGCATTTCTTTGGAAATTGTTTCAGACAAAAGTTTAAGGATTTTTCCTGGGATATTTAATGGTAGCACAGAATTTGACCTTGAACATGACCTTGAAGGTTATTTCAAGGTCAAGTTTGTTTTTTTTAATGGAAACTGCTATTTTTTTTTCACGGATTCGGAGAGAGCACAAAATTTTACGTCCAAATATGCTACGGCCGTTTTTTCGGCAATGTCATTTCAAGGCCAAACTTAAAACTCCCGGAACAGCGAATTAACTCAGCAAGAGGCACCATTGAATTTAACCTTGAAAATTACCTTGAGGCTTATTCTAAGCTCAAGACTATTTTTTTTAATTGGAACCCCGTTTCATTTTCGTAATGTTTCCAGAGTTTCCAGAGTGCAATGCATTATCATTGTTCCCGGATAAAAATATACATTTTTTTTTTACATCCGATACGTTTATAAATACCGTATGTATGGGTAACATTTTTACATTGTTTCCAATGCTACCGCCGGCTTTAGCATTACCCAAGTTGTACCGCGTGGAGGTAGCACGGTCGGGTTTACACCTCTTCGGGGTGCTTTGTTCAGGTGGTTCCCCTCGCCGTCACCTGTGCGTGTGCGTGTGCGTGTGCGTGTGCGTGTGCGTGTGCGTGTGCGTGTGCGTGTGCGTGAGCGTGTGTGTGTGTGTGGGTGTCCCCAGACAGTTAAGGCAAGATGGGTATACTAAGATTTTGATGAAATTATGTATCTTACTAAAGCTTATGCTCAAAGTGATTGCCATGAACTTCTTGGCAATATCCCAAGCGATTATAAAAAGTCGATACGACTTTTTTAATCATATCTGGTTCTATAGCCGCGATCTCATCCCGTATTCGTTGTTTTACTTCCTCAATATTCACCGGTTTCGTTCGATACACTCTATCTTTGAGATAACCCCATAGAAAATAGTCAAGGGGCGTAAGATCCGGAGATCTTGGTGGCCATTCTATTACACCCCTTCGACCTATCCACCGTTCTGCGAATACATCACTCAAATAATTGCGAACATCTGTTGCATAATGGGGTGCTGCACCATCTTGCTGAAACCAAGTCTGATCGAAATCCTCGCCTACAATAACCTGAATAGCAGGGATGATGTCGTCCCTCAACATATCGTGGTATTTTTGACCAGTAAGGGTACCCTCGATGAAGAAGGGCCCAACTACCGCATTGTTTATAATACCTGCCCATACGTTTACTTTTTCAGGATATTGAGTAGAACGACTATCGACCATCCAATTAGGATTGGTTTCACTCCAATAAGACATGTTATGTCTATTGATTGCCCCATTTAAGAAGAATGTAGCTTCATCAGAAAATACGATGCGATTCAAGAAACCGGCATCAGCATCTATTCGATTCATCATTAATTCCGCAAACTGTAGGCGTCTATCAGGATCGTCTTCATTCAATTGTTGTACGAGTCTAACTTTATATGGGTGAAATTTTAAGTTTTTAGTTAAGATCCGTTGTACTGTACCGTAAAATAAGTCGTGCTGCTGTTTAACTTTCCTGATGGAAGTATGAGGATCTTCCGTTATTGACAGCGCGACATTCAACTCATTTTCTTCAGTTGATGCTGTTACTGGACGACCTGCTCTTGGGAGATCCTTCACAGTACCGTGAACTTCAAAACGATTTATTGTTCTGCTAACAGTAGATTTAGAAATCGGTTCTCGTCCCTCTCTAAATGATGCGTTAAATAAGGTTCGCACATTCTCTAAAGATCGCTGGTTATCACCCCAGCCTCTCATCATGAGAATGGTTATACTTTCTCGTTCACTTAGCGCAGCCATTGCTCTTTGTACGAAATATACGTATGTATTTTGTTACTGAAATGATGCTTAATACGTTTAGATAGGAAAGGCGTTTAGATAGGAAATCCATGTATCTCACAAAACAATAAAGTTAAGACCAAAATGTAACCTTAGAAGACTGTACACGTATGTATAAATTCAATGTGAATGTATGTTGTTTATTTACTTCGCTGGTGACTCGTGCTCTCTGTCGCTATTCGCGCGCCCAAGTTCACTTTGCACAAGTTTTGCATAAGATGTATGTATACACTTTTTTTAAACAGTTTATTATTCTATTTACAAAATTAGAGGACAAGCGAGGGACAGGAACTGATTCCTAAATCGACTTTTGGCAGAACAATAAATTGTTTCGAAGTTTACGGCACTGTAAAGGATCTCCCTAGAGCAGATCGTCCAGTAATAGCATCGACTGAACAAAATGAATTTAACCACTCTCAATACCGGAAGATCCTCATAACTTCGTTAAGAAAATGAAACGGGGTTCCAATTAAAAAAAAAAATAATCTTGACCTGAGAATAATCTTCAAGGTAATTTTCAAGGTCAAATTTTATGCTAGCATTAAATATCCCGGAAAAAATCCTGAAACTTTTGTCTGAAACATTTTACCCGAAAATGACCTCTTGCTGAGTTAATTCGCTGTTCCAGGAGTTTTAAGTTTAGCCTTGAAATGACCTTGCCGAAAAAAACGGCCATAGTATATTCGGACGTAAAATTTTGTGCTCTTTCCGAATCCGTGAAAAAAAATAGCAGTTTCCATTAAAAAAAAACAAACTTGACCTTGAAATAACCTTGAAGGTTATGTTCAAGGTCAAATTCTGTGTACCATTAAATAGCCCGGGAAAAATCCTTAAACTTTTGTCTGAAACAATTTCCAAAGAAATGCACACCCTCTGAGATATTTCGCCGTCACGGGAGTTTTAAGTTTCACCTTGAAATGACCTTGCCGAAAAAAACGGCCATAGCATATTCGGACGTAAAATATTGTGCTCTTTCCGAATCCGTGAAAAAAAATAGGGGTTCCCATTTAAAAAAATTAACTTGACCTTGAAATAACCTTCAAGGTCAAATTCAATATCGCCATTAAATAGCCAGGAAAAAATCCTGAAACTTTTGTCTGAAACA
This sequence comes from Trichopria drosophilae, assembly GCA_030407085.1. NCBI lineage: Eukaryota > Metazoa > Arthropoda > Insecta > Hymenoptera > Diapriidae > Trichopria > Trichopria drosophilae. The sequence goes on along the minus strand of CM059583.1, from coordinate 103,873,134 downwards.
TTTTCCTCGAAAATGCACTCCCGCTGAGATATTTTGCTGTTCCGGGACTTTTGGATCACCCTTTATGATTGCTACTGCGCGTTGTTAAAATATCATTATCACTCATAAAATAATGAAAAGAATATATTATGCAACAAAATCTGAATTTTCTTTCTATTTCTACAAGTGCCGACTTAGTTCTGATCATGATTTAATGAAATACATGTTTCTAAACGCGAAAGTTATTTTTCACGCAAACTTTGAGCCACTTGTTCATTTATCTATTTGTTTATATGTCTGTTATAATAAAAGGTATCACAGCCGTACTCAGCGGCTTAAAAATCCACGAGTAATAAATTTAAAGCAAAATGATTCGAATTTTAAAAAACATGTCCGCCAGATTGCATCCATTTTGAATTTTCATAATCTGACTTTCCATTCGTATTCAGCGACCCCAAAAACACTCGCATAACAAGTTTCAAGCAAAATGGTTCTATGGCAAAGATTGTAGTTTTTGAGGCTCGAAAAATTTTGTTCTTAAAATCGAATTCCTTACGTTTATTCCAAATTTCATCACGCGTATTATGAAAAAAAAAAATTGTTTCATGCAAAATTGAAGGCTCTAGCTTAGTTTATCCACGCACCTTCGCCAAACGAGGTGGGCCGTAGACTGCTTTAGTCCGTAAAAGTCAGAGGGAAGATCGTCTTCCGAACTCCCTCGTCGTCCGAATAAGTCGGGGCCAGATGGAATCTATCCAATTCTTCTTCAAAGAGCTGGCGATGTGATTATAGAACCACTTTTGAGATTAACTACAACTTGTCTCATCCTGGGCCATGTGCCTAGTGCATGGCAGGATGTCTAGGTGGTTTTCCTACCTAAAGTAGGGAGATGCGGTTATGAATCGCCCAAGGACTTTAGACCAATCAGTCTAACGTCGTTCATACTAAAGTTAGTAGAAAGACTCATTGATAGGTACATGAGGGAGACGGTCTTAGCCCGATGCCCATTGCACGGGAGCCAACATGCCTACAGAAAGGGTCTCTCCACTGAGACGGCGCTGAATCAGGCTGTCTTACTGATGGAGACCCAGCTGGAGAACAAGGGCTTCCCAGTGGGCGCTTTGCTGAACATTGATGCGGCCTTCAATCACACCGCGCGTGGAGTTATAAGAAGAGCCCTCAGTGCGCACGACACACCGGAACCAATCGCGGACTCGGTGGACCACATGCTGGCGAATCGAAGTCGGCGAGCGCAGGAGGGTGATACGAAAATCCGGGGCTACGTTGACTCCGGCTGTCCACAGGGAGGGGTTCTTTCACCACTACTATGGAATGTGCTGATGAATGAACTCCTGGCTGGAATCACGGGGCTTGGACTACATGTCACGGCATATGCGGATGACGCCCTGGTATTTTCCAGGGGTCCGTTTTTGAGTCCGCTGACAAGTTTAATGCAGAGGGCACTTACATTTGTGGAGCACTGGTGTCAGGAAACGGGGATCTCTATTAACCCTACGAAAATAGAGGTGTTGGTGTTCACCAGAAACTGCAAATATCTGGACACAGACTAGAGTTCACAAGAAAGACAGATGCGCCGGAGTTACAGATTCCCTATGGCTAATGAGACGGGCCATAGGCAGCAGCTGGGGCATCAAGCCGGCTTCTATGCTATGGATATACGAGGCTTTACTGAAGCCACAGTTAACCTACGCTTCACTGGCCTAGTGGAATAGGTCCACTGTGACTACATCTGTCAAGGACCTAGAGAAAGTGAGAGGGCTCATACTCAGGAGTATCACGGCTTCTCCGAAGTCAACTCCCACGGCGGCACTAGGTTTTCTCCTGGAAATAGACCCCTTTCACATAACCTTGAAAGCCGAGGCCCCAAAGACCTGGCGCAGCATCAAGGCAAAGAGTGGGCACAGGAGTACTGTCAAGAGAACAGGACCTCTGGATGCCTACTTTTGTGGTAGCGTCTTAGACGAGATCATAGATCGTACGTCACCCCGCTATCTCTTTGACAAAAAAAAAATACAAAATCAGTCACCCGACCAGAGAAGACTGGGAAAGCAACCATGCGACACTACTCAGCGGTAACAACTCGTTCACAGTTGGGTCAGTTGGGGCACGGGGGGAGGGGTGGCGCAGGGGTATACAGAGGAAGAGGTGGAAAAGGGTCCACATACCCTTTGGGAGCCTACACCAGCGTTTTGCAAGCAGAACTAATGGCTATCATTGAGTGTTCCTATAGAGCGCTAAATGAGGATAATGGTACCAATACCACCATTTTTCTGATAGTAGGGGAGCCTTACAGGTCCTCAATAACTTTAGTACAAGGTCAGGACTAGTCTAGGACAGCTACAAGTCCCTGAATAGACTAGCTGCGAAAACCCGCGTTACGCTGCGCTGGATCCCAGGCCATAGTGGATTCAAGGGCAACGTGATTGCAGAGAAGCTAGCCAAACTGGCAGCAAAAAAGAACTTCATAAGCCCCGCACTCGTAGTGGGCGTGTGCAAAAACCTCGCTCGGGAAGCATTCCGGACGAGGGTTGCGCAGAAACATCAAAGGATATGGGGTTCCACACGGGGATGCAGGCAAGCCAAACTTTTTATTGGCGACAGCTGGCCCTGCAGATGGAAACTGGTATCCCTGAGTGCCGAATGATCGGCGGCCAAAGATTTTGTGGCAATGATCACTGGGCAAGGGGATCAAATAGGCCTGGCAGACTCGCCGGCCTGTAGTTCCTGTGGAGAGTTGGTACAAACTGCCGAACACATTCTCTGAGAATGCTATGCCACCACTCGACATAGTGTGGAAGGGACGGGAAAATCTGCACTGACAAGGCAGGATATCACCTCCATGGAGGCTACGACCATGGCCGCGGTCTGGATGGCTATGCGCCGTATCACATAGAAGGAGGTCTTAGGAGGAGTGCAAAGGGACCCAAGCACTCAGGTTCCCGGTCTGCGTGACCGAACCAACTCTAATTTTCAATTATTATTATTATTATTAGTCAAGTTTTTGGAGTTAATAAGAAAACGCTGTCATTTAGTAATCTGTTTACGGTGTTAAGTAATAACAGTATAATGCTATCACAAATTACAAAACTATTTTTCTGAAAATGAAGTTCTTGCAATTTTCAATATGGTATCATGTTTCTGGAAAGCGCCATGTTACCATTCGCCAAAAATGTATGCTAAATAGATGAAATTGCAGAAATGTGCAGGAAGTAAAACAGCAACTATGATATTGTACTACATTGACAAGCAATACCTCGAATCGTAAACAAAGATAGGTTCATCTTACAAAGCTACGACATATGCCCCTTCGTTCACGGTCGTGTGCTGCCATTACAGCCTCCAAACCCAATGTTTTTACTTAATTTATTACGCTTTTTTCCTCATCTCATTATGCAATAATAAGTATCCCATTTTTTATATTAGTTTTGTTTACTAATAGTTATATATAGTTATATATATTACTAATAGTTATATAATATTAGATTTTTGTCGTATCAAAAATTATATAGATGAATATTTTGTTGTGCAAATGAATGTAAATGCTGTGATGATAAATTAACTTTAATGTGTACGTAACAAAATATAAGAAATTGCAAATAGTACAATAATGTATTGACTATGATGCCTATGACAAACTAATGCATGTATTCTGAAAATTCCATGACACTTCGAAATGGGCACCATTCTTCGGAGACCAAGATTCACCGAAAAACTTGACTAAAATGGCAGCCAAGTTTTTGACAAGCCAGTTGTGGAATGTTTGGAATAAGAGCCAATGTGTATATTATTGATGATAGTGCCTCGATTTTTAAAGTTCATTAGATTCATTAATAATAATTTTTTATTAAATGGTAATTTCATTAAACAAATGATTAGAATTACTTTGATTTCCAAGAAGTTTCTTGAAAAATTTTGTGGTGTTCTGAATGTACGCAAAATTTTCTTTCCAAATTATTGTATATTGCATTAATGGATAGATTCATTCATTAGAAAGAACTTGGTCATATTACATGATTCCAAAGCAATGTAGAATAAGAATATAGTCTCAAAATTGTACATAATTTCATTCTGATAGCATTTTTTGAGGTAATTACGTTCTACTAATAAGAACTTGGAGAGTTTTTTTACAACAAGCGTTTTGGGGGGATTTCACTCATTTTTGCTAATGTACAATAGTTGATAAAAAAATACCATGTGTAATATCGTATTTTTGAAAATGTAAACTTCATGTAAATTAAGAATGTATAAATCCTTAGAATTTCTTGGACATGTTTTGTTTGTTATGATGTTGCCGTTTACATGAATCCTAGACTTTCCATTGTGTAACATATTCGTGTAGTGCCGTTGTTTACAGTTATCTCCAATACATATTCAAATCTGAGTAGATTATTTGACCGTGAAATTACCTGCAAGTGCGACCTCAAGGACGGATACCTTAAAGACCTTGCGGAGAGATTTGGGCTAATGAGATAACTAATATATATTATAACATTATCTATTATAACTAATAGATAAAATAAGTATGGATCGGAAGACCTGGACCTCGACATCAGTGATCCTTTTCACCAGGTGCCCTGAACATAGTTTTCGCGACTACCCTATTAAGACCAGGCACAAATATTTTTAAAAAATTACAGAGCGCGATGCCTGGAACCCCTAATCGGCGATAATTAACTACTGATGAACCTATTTTAGCTGATCATATAATAAAGAAAAGAATTTTCAATCATTGAAATGGTGATGACAAAACTGATATATGTAATTGTTTTGGATACAGTTTTAAATTAAATATAAAGAGCTGTTTAAGAAAAGATAAGGAGATGTTTATCATAAATGAAGACTATTTAGATATTGATTTCATATATTTCAAATTAGTGTACAAATTTGAAATAAAATAACATATAAATTTATTTATTTATTCATTATGACAACATACATTGTAAGCATTCAACTGGCCCACAATTTCGGAAACACCGTCAAAGAAATAAAAAGTCCAACATTGCTGCCTATGAGTTCACGCAAAACTGAGATCCACTTAAAACATAGCTTGATAATGAAAATTTTTTAGCTTCTGAAATTCTAAGGAAATGTAAGCAAACGTGCATGTTAAAATTTTTGTTTAAATTGTTAAAATTTAAAAATTTAAAAATTAAAAAAATAAAAAAAAATAAAAAAGGGACTTAAAATCGGACTGAGGAAATTCTACGTAGTGAGTCTTGGATGCTCTGGAAGCTTCTATGAAGTAACAAATCCCAGCCCTTAGCCTCTTTTCCAATGTGTAATCCGAATTAAATATTTCATAAATTTTGTCTAGAGTTACATTTAAAATTTTTGCGGCCGTTTTGAATTTCGCAAATCTAACCTCGGATTCGTAATCAACGACCCCGAAAACACACAAATTTCGTGCAAATACAGTTATATTTAAAATTGTTATCCGCCATTTCAGATCAGCCATTTTGAATTTTAAAAAACAAACCCCGTATTCGTCAGCGATACCAAAAGTCGCAGTGAAAACTTTTTCAGAAAAAAATAATGGGAGGTTTTCTTAAAACTGCATTTATTTGAGAAAAAAGTCATATTTTTAAATTGTTTTGTTAATAACAATTATATTATTAGCAATAAAAGGAAACAATTTTTTTTACTGATTATTAGGGTCTATATAAGTAAAAAAAAAGATTTCATCTAAATGGGTCTTAGATTTCACGAGAAAAACAGCAAAATCTATGTAAATGTAAGTGGGACGACGTCTGTCCGACTGAGACGCAAAGTGTTAATAAAAAAACTATCTAACGACACACATGTCTATTGCAGTCGATTGTTGATATGTACGCATGGTTCCACTGGCAGGTCCTGTTTAAAACGAAATAGTCCACCTCCTTTGATTCGGTGCTCTTTACCATAAGAAACTATTGAAGTCTAGCTGGGAACAGCTGGGAACTTGGTATTTTGACAGAACTTCTAAGAAATCCTTGCTGGAAAAAATGTTTGAAGGTCCTGAAAAATTACTGAAACGTAAGTAGTCATTTCTCAAATATAACGTTCAGTGATCTTTGGAGTATATTTTTTAATTTACAATAGAATCTCTGTACTTGACTTACGGAAGAAAGGAAATAAAAAAATTATTAGAAGAAACTGTGAGCAATCGTACTAAGAATTTAAATCTTTTATCCTAATATGATATATTGCTGATATTTCGAGCTCCCAAGTTCTTCCAGCTTTATCTATTTGTACTTCTCTGTCATGGGAATCCTGACAATCAACTGTACAAGATAAATATATCAGGAGACACTTTCATTATGAATACTTGCGTATCACAATTTTATCACAAGTGCAGTTTATGCTTGAAATGACAAAAAATATTTTTAAAAATGCAAATAGACAAAGATGGAAGAACTTTGGAGCTTGAAATAACAGCAGAATATATCATTACGTGAAAAGCCTTAAATTCTTAATACGATAATTAGAAGTAACACATGCTTCTAATAGTTTTTTCCTTTCTCCTATAAGTCAATTACGGAGATTCGTTTCTAAATGAAAACATGTACTCCCAAGCGCACTGGAAGATTACACTTGAAAAATGTTTACTTACTTTTCAATAAATTTACAGAAGCTACAAAATGTCTACTTTTTCAACAGCCAGGATGTCAGAAACCGATGTCAACACACTAATCTCGTCAAGCTATTTTCAGCTACACTTCAATAGTTATTCGTGGTAAAGAGCATTGATGCCAACAAACGGGGCTGTTTCGTATCTAAATTGTTTCATATCATCGACAATCGACTGTAACAATCAAGTATATAAATTAGATACTTTCTTTATTAATTATCATATATCGCAAATACATTTGTAGTGCATTTCATACTCAAAATGCCAAGAAATGCTTAAAAATGTGTACACATAGAAGTTGGACGAACTAGGATACTAATGATCTTGGAAGTGCAGTTTATAATTTAAAAAAGAAGCATCGTACTTGATTAGTGGAAACTAATTGAAAACGATTATAAAAAGTGTAAACAACGGTATTAAGAATTTAAATAATTTGTCGTAATATCATGTATCATGTACAAAGAGCAGAAAATACTAGTGGTTTTTCTTTCCGACATAACTAGCTTGTGTCCAATAATATTTTGTTTTCATAGGCAAGTAGTTCGTCTCTAAGCATTAGTGAGTCGTCATCCGACACGAGTGGTTAATGTCTAAACATGACTGGCTCGTGTCGGAGGACAACTGGCTAATATTGGAAGACAACTCACTAATGTATACAGACGAACTACTTGTCTACTTGGCTACTTGTCTTTAAAAACAAATCATTATTAGACACAAGTCAGTTGTGTCGGAAAGACAAACCACTAGTATTTGCTATATGACATTACGACAAATTATTTAAATTCTTAATATTGTTGTTTACACTTTTTATAATCGTATTCAATTTCTTTCCAGCAATCAACTACGAACATTCTTTTGTAAATTATAAACTACACTTACAAGATCATTTCAACATTACATTAAGTAAAACTTGAAAAGTTCAATTACGATTTTGTAGAGTTTCTAGAGTTACAATTTTTTTTATTTTTTCACTGGAAAGGATCCTATAAAACCACAGACTACTCTCAAAATTCCAAGCAGATTCTCCAAGCCACTTTTCAGGCGGATCTCTATTGTGTCATCTCACTGGTCAACTTCAATCATTTTTCCACGAAGGTGTCTTCTTCTTCTATTCCATAAACGTCAAAACGTCAATACTGTTTTAGTTCGCTCGTCAAGTCCCGACGCTTGTCCTTGTTGCACTTATTTTGAACGACATCATCCTATCTCTATGTCCTAACGTTCACTAACAGAGGTATCAATGCTTGTCGTACTCATGCTAAACATCATCTATCTGTCTATGTATAAGGAAAACAATTTTCTATCGTTGAAATCCTGATGAATGATAAACTGATGATTGATATCTCACGAACTACTGAACCGATTACATTCCGACTAGGCTTAAATGAAGCATTAAAAAAAATTAAAAATACTGGGCATAGCATGATGCAGAAACGAAGGATAGATTTCGCGTTTTGTTTTGCTGTGTGAGCCGTAAAGGTCACCGCGCTATATATATATATATATATATACATTCTACGTTTATTACATATTACGGATAGGCATACATAATAAAAACTTGGCGCGAGGAACGACGGCTCCTCTTGATTTGAGTCAAAGATTTATCAATAAAACTTGATGAAATAGTTCTGAAGCAATATGTTACAGAATAAAAACGTTTAAATTGATATGATTTTAAATATTAAAAGGAAATTACATTGAGGTTAATTTATTCTATTTCAACTATATTACAGAAAATCAGATATAGTTTTTATAATTAGTGTAGTGAATATAAGGCGTGATTAAATATGAACAGATTTATTACAGAAATATTATTTACGTTCCCTTAATGCTGCTAATAATATTACATAAATGGAACTGCATGAATACAAATTGCATAAATACAAATCGTGGTATATATTGCACAGCAAAAGTTTGTTTGCTTAGTACCAGACTCGAATAACAAGAATTGAAAGTTGTGGTATAACTAAATCAAAGGCGATAAATTCAGGTACTGATATATAATTTTTCGATGCGCAAACTATAGATGTACAAAACTTACATGGTGCTATGAGCACCATGGATACGCAGATATCGCTAACCGACGGAAAATCGTTGAACTGTCAAACATCGGATCGGAGCAGCCAAACAGCTGCGTGTCGGGCCGCCACATTAGTTGTATTTTCTCTTGATTTTGTGACGTCATTGAAAACATTACGGCACGAACCGATCCCAACGCTTGCGGTAAAACTTAGAACTTATGCATGATCAAATATGTATTTATATAGAAAATTCAGTGATGTTATTCAAAATGTTGGCTTCACAAAGACCTTTTTACACGTCTCATATAGTTGTAAAAAAATTTCATCGCAATCGGTGGAAAACTGAGAGCGTAGAGTCCCGAATAAAAGGCCCCCAAAATGTAGTGGGCATTTAAATTTCGTTTAGAATGCTTTTAACGCATTATCGAAATCGCATGTGTACCAAATAGAAACGCACCTCTATGATGAGAACGAAAAGAGATCCACGCGAGTCCCGATTATGACCACAGCCTCCCATAGGCAGGAAAAAGAAGTACTCCACTGGATCAGCACAAAGAGTCCTTAGGAGGGAAGTACGATAGGTATCCGTTACATAACAGAATCCTTTCGAATACATATCGGTTAGGTAGTTGAAATGATGACCATATTTTATAGCAATCAATCTGTAATTTTCCGATATTTAACAGTGATATTGAGTAGGGCGTTGTATCTTATGTTGGGCTTTACGAAAGTGCTGGCATTGGTGGGCTGGTATAGGTGGACGATTATTTAATCTAGATTTGGATAGATTATGAAGCGCAGAACATCATTTGTTTACGAGTAATTGCAACTTTTTGCACTTATATAGTTTCTAGATTTATTACTAAAAATACAGACTTTTCTTTAAGTTTTATATTTTTATTTGAAGTTATTTTTGAATATTTTTTCAATTTTACAATAGGAAATTAATATTTCTAAATTTGGGTAAATGTAACACAATATTGAAATTAAAATTAAAACGACTCCCTATACACATGAATATGCACTGGAAAGTATCATTTTAGTTTGTTATTATATGATTAAGGCTCTTTAAACATATATTCGATGTTTTATACAAAAATGGGCATGCCAAAATATTCAATAAATAAAGGAGGACTAGAGTACAAAAGAATGGAGTTTAAGTTCTTAAATAACTAAGGGGTGATTCATAATATACGATGTAAAAAGTATATACCAATATTCATTAATAGGGAAATATAATAAAATGTTTCAAATAATAATATGATGTAAAAACATCATTACTGAAATATTAAAATATTTACACTAGTTAATTGTAATTACATTGATAGTAAAATTTCATTACAGAAGACATGTACATTGTTATGTTTGATCAGTAAAATAATGAAATCCTAACAAATATTACTCATAAACTCCGTATCTTAGTAGGAAGAATTATTTTCATCGTTGATCTATATATATATATATGTGTGTGTGTGGGTGCGTGTGTGCGTGCGTGTGTGTGTGTGTGTGCGTGTGTGTGTGTGTGTGCGTGTGCGTTGTATATATACATCCTTCTGTTAAGTCCAGTTGACTCCACGGAGAAGAGAGACTGCAAGTATTCAATGTTATTTCTTGTGAAAATCTAAGACTATTTACTTATCGCATCTATTATACTAGTATGTACATAAATTACATGCTGTGTCCTGTATAAGTAATGTCGATACAGTAGTAGCATATAATAATCAATCTATACAATTATAAATTATTATTTAATATTAGTCGAAATAAAAGTATACACTGCACATTCGAATACTACATATACATATTTGAGGAACAAAGTCGAGGTAAGCTGCATTTATGCAATCCACATATTATTACATAAATTATTTATTAATACGTAATTTTACTATTCAAGATACATTCTAAAAATTACAATAGATGTGAATGGCGACCCTTTTATGGCATCGATTAATACACACTTGAAATTTTGTAAGTGGTTTTTAACCATACTTTGCGAAAATATCGGATTGTTATACGCATCCACGAAATATGTCGGTTTCGTAACGTTACCTTTCGTGACAAATATATAGCGTAAGTTCGGGTGAGATGGAACACTTTTTGGCAAATCGTTTCTCATACTACACATGGTAAACTATCATCGGTATATAGTGAATATTATGTTTATTTGATATTTGAACTATAGGATTACACTTTTTATGAAATATTTTTCGCCGTTTTTCAACCGTAAAAATACAATTGAGAAGAAATGAAAAATTGTAGGGTGAGATGGGACACCATCAACAAATGAAATTATAGTAGTGTTTTTTTTAACTTAATTTATTAATTATAACCAATACGAGAAAAATGAACAATTTTGTATTATTTTAACGCACAAAATATGACTTAACGTAAAAAATTAAAACTCACAAATCTATACTAGTTAATTCATGTCTACTACTATCATTGAAAATATGATTTCTTCATATTTCTCTCAATACAGTATATCAAATATTTCTTATTCACTTTCAAATAGGGTTATTAAATTATATAATTTGATCATTATGAATCGGAAAGAGAAATTGTTTCCAATGAACTTGACACTGTCCCAACTAACCCGAAAAAAATGTCCCATCTCACCTGAATACGGCTGGTAATAATTCTAATACAATGGGCTTTTCTAAGTTTTGTTATGAATACATAATACGTTTTGGTATGGCACCAGTATGGTTCGCGTATTGGGGCGAGTCTGATTACGGTATGGATGATGTATAGCTTCTGTGTAGGTCAAACGTAGGTGAATATCCTAGGCCATGGTCGCGTCCCATTACTCCGGGTGTTGCAAGACAATTTCTGATGAAAAAAAAAACATTAAATTTAAATATTTTTAAATGTTTTATATGAATTTTTCGATATAACTGATTTAGTTACTGCTTACTGTCCTAAAGTAATCAACTTTTGCAAATAAATAAAAAAACTCTTTCATTCCGGCGGGATTTGAACCTGCCTCCATAACATCGCAAGGCAGGCACGCTAACTACTACGCTATGCTTTATGTTACGAAATAAAATTTCAGAACTTGTATATTCAGATCGTAGATAATCAATTGTTTATGTACACATTTTTCCCATATCTTTCACTGTTTTTGTAGATAGTTAAGAACTTTGTACACTTCATTTTACATGTTTACAGAATCCGTTTGCGGATGTGCATTTATTTTCTCGAGGACGTCCTTCCTATACATATGCCCCTAAAATGTTGTCAAATTTGCGTGTCTTTTACCATTTTTGTTTGATTTAAATTTATTATTTTACGTTGTTATAGTTAAACTATGCACGGTGAGCTGCAAGCAAAAAAAAGTTTTTCTAATGTGACCAAAAAATGTAGAAGGATAGTTTTGTTTGTGACAATTATAAGAATCAAAACATCATAATCCGAGTGCTATATCAGCTTCTGCTTCAAAATTGCAAGAAAAAAACTTTTTTATTTTAATTATTTTATTTTTATTTTTGATAGGCAAACGGCTTGATTTGCATGTTAATATTTAATAATAATAGTAACATTAACAATAATAATAATATTAATAAAGAAGTAACAACCACTAACCCGATGGTAGAAGACCCGGCGCAGTCTGCAGCGGAAGGGATGGATATCGGGGCCACTTTTCGGCTGCAGACTGCACATGTAAAGTTTTAGTCGGTAAACCTTGCCCTGAACACCATGGGCAAGGGAGTCCGAAACACGGGGGTTAACCAACATCTTCAACCCTCTATGGTGTCTAACGCATTTCCCCCATCCGTCAAAAATAAAAAAAAAATAAATAAGGGATATAAGGAATATCCCGGGACAACGACACTCTATTGCCAACGGACGATTTCAATGGACGGAGGTCTCAGGCAACATCTAATGCGCTGCTACGAGGACAGTTGCCCGTAACAGAGAGGCTACATGGCGCGAATGCATAGTCGGTTTGCAGTAATGCATCCCGAACTGGCAGATCGCTTTTCTCAACAACATCTGAGAAATTATTTGGCCCGTCTGAGATTCATAGGCTCCGTTGTTCCCAGCTATCACCCGATACCGGAAGTGCGGGTAATAACAACTGAGCCCGTACGCGGTGCCGGGAGAGATTCTCTAAATTATGCAAGCACGACTCTCGTTTTTAGGCGAAATCTGACAACAAAAATGTTGCCTAAACAACGAGAAATAGACGGAGCAAATAGCCTACGTATGCTCTTCCGGATGACTGCGACCTGTGGCACGTAAATTGTGCCGTTTATGAGGCTGCGAGTGATCCGGTGACCATCCTAAATCTGACGCAGAAATCAGGGAGCCGACAGATTGCAAAACGCATATCTCAATTGAACGAAAAAATACGACTGACACGGAAACTGGCTTCCTGAATTCAGTAACAGAACACAAAATGCCTCTTCCAACATCGTATCGCCGTCTCACGCGAGTTTCTACGCAAAAAAAAAACAAGTAGGTTTAATGCAGACACTCCAGGTATTGAAATCTTTACCGATTTGCGTGACGAACTCGCACAACAAAGTGAAGATTGCCCACCACAGAGGTGAATAATGCCATTAAAAGAGCGATGAATTTCTCCTCGCCGGGCTGGAATGGAATTAACAACTATTGGTGGAAGAAGTTCACTTCTGCCCATCACAACCTAGCCCGAATATTCACCTCTTATGTAAATGAAGACCAACCCATTCCGCATTAAATGGTGGTGGGCCGAACGACACTAATCCCAAAATCGGGAGACTTGTCTGATCCAAGAAACCATAGACCAACCATGTGTCTCGATACGTTATACAAATGGTTCACTAACATCTTCATTTCGTTTTCAACGTGGGACGTAGTGGTGCGCAGGACGCTGAGTCAGTCAGAAACCTGTGCACGGTGCGTTTCAGGGCTAACATACTTAGGGAACAAACTCCCGTATTTCGGAGGGAAGGCGTATCGGCAAGTCATTGCATGGCCAATTTGTGACGGATCATTCGCCACACGACTCAGCAATTCTTCGCGCGCGAACCGTTGGTTTCCGCCGATTGTGATTTTCCGATCACCGAAATATTAGATTGCGTGCGACTAATGCTTACGGTTTGAATGTGTGTTTCAGCGATAATATTTTCCGACCAACTCCGAGAGAGAGACAGAACGTCCGAGTAGGTGCGAGAGAGAGGTCTCGCTACGTCACGAAACACCCGCGGAACATTTGCAATTTCCGCACTTCGTTGCGGACCGTCGCGGATAATTATATTACGGCACGATTTATTGAGTATATAGTGCGATCCTTTGTTTGATTTTTAATTGATTTTAGTACCAGCGAGTTGGCTAGAGCATTTCTTTTTCTGTTAATCCCGTGATTATAAAGGTTTGGTTTAAGGGCTCTATTACGAGAGTCCCACATTTTAGCGCTAAGCAGCTGCGGCGGTAAGTCAAAATAATTTCGTTTGTCTCGGTGAGAGTATTATTCTCCGTTGTCGTTCACATTACGTCGATACGTCGAAAATGTCGATTTCTTAGAGCATTGCTCGCTTTATTATAATTTGGAATAATTATTATTAAATTTATATTACAAAAAGAGTGACAGTGTTTCGTCCGTAAAAGGCCTATACGGTAAAGATGACATTATCGCTCTTAAGATCAGCCGGCTTGACATCCGAAACCGAGGGTTTTATCTTCACATGCCAGGATGGGGTTGTCAACGTCACAATGCGGCTCTACGAGTGCTACATTCTCATCTCCGCAGCACCTACGGCATTGACGTGACCCCAGTTTTGCCGTACGTCCCCACTGGTAGTAAATCCGTAGTCGTAAATGAGTCGTGCCGAATATACTGGAATTACTCAATTCCGACTTCTTTGGAAAAACAAAAGTGAGAGTGTTTACTCTTAAATCGTCCGTAATTCCGTCTACTAAGGCGCTCACAAAATTGGCGTCCTAACTAAGGGGCCGAATAATTAAAAGAAAATTATTTTATCAAGCTATAAAGATATTTTCGAGTACCGACTTCGCAACGGTTGTGTTTGTGTCTATGTTTTTGTTTGCTCGTGAGAGGTCACAACGGATATTTTTAATTGTAAGGTAAGAAGAGTGAAACAAATTCCATAGCAAGATAATTAAATATTAAGAAAAGAAATAATATTAAATAATAAGTAAAATTTCAAAAAAAAGAAAACAAAATTGAAAAGTTTCCAGTATTTTTGATGATAAGTTAAAGTCTGATTAAAGATGCAATTAGTTTGCAAGAAAGTGTTAGGTTAGAGAATTATTAATGTAGTAAGAATTTTTGTTAATATTAAGAGTCAAAATTAATTGGCAAGAATCAGTTGTAATATTAATGAAATTTAGAATGAAACTTAAATTTTGTAAAACAGTGAAAAATGAAAACTAAAGAATATTAAGCAGGAAAATAATCCGTTGAAATAAATAAAGAATTCGGAAATAGCAAATTGAATTTTGGTCGTTGACAGTTATGATTATTTCGAATTTTGAGGACGTATTTGTGTAATGGTGTGTGACAAAGTCACGATATTATCTAACGATAAAATTGATAGAATGATAATTATAAGTAGGCAATAATAATACGCGTCGTAAGAACGGCAAGTTCTTTCTCGGCAGTGGGAGCGAGAGGCATGCGAGTTGCGCCGGCCCGAGTATTAGTAAGAGAAGGACGCTCGATCTCTCCCGTCGATCGCCGGTTTGTTGTGTCGGCGACGGCGTCTCCCATCGTGCGACGGAGAGGCGACGATCAGCGAGCTGACCACGCGTGTGTGCATGTATACAGGCGCGACACACACTAGCGCGGTATATTACGCACCAATGCAATATTCAAAATTTAAAGAAAATTAGCGAGAGAGGTAGAAAATCGTCATCGGTCAGTACCGATGACGATTTTCAAATTTAGTACGGTCGTGATAGCGAGACAATAAGGAGTAAAGAAAATCGTCGCGTCGGTGGTAGAGTTAACGGTCGTATTTTTTGTGGTGGTTGTGGTGTGGAGTGAGGTGAGGGTGCCAGCAGCAATTGGTGAGAGAGAGTGAGAGAGAGAAGAAGGTAGCGAGAAAGAGAGAGAGAGAGGAAGATAGGGCGAGAAACAGAGAGAGACAGGAAGAGAAGAAGAAAAGAAAAGGTAAGGCGGCATAGCCGAAGGATTAAACGAGTAATCATTTAATACCAAAAATTTAACGATTCGGACCGGAAGTGGCGAGATAGAGACGGGATACATATGTGATTGTTTTTTTGGTTATCTGTTGGATGATTGAGGTGATTGAGTATTGTACCGGACGTGGCGAAAATCAGGGGAAAATCGAAAAACCGTTTTTTTTTGTACTTAGTGAATAGACCGGAAGTGGCGAAAATCAACGGAAAAATCAAAAGACCGTTTTTATCAACTAACGAATAGACCGGAAGTGGCGAGTGGCGAGTTAGAGTTGGAAAATCGTTTTTTTTAATTCGTGAATGGATGGGGAGAAAGTAGAAACTGGAAGTGAGCGTGAGTGGCTGATTTAAGTCGCGAGGAAGATAGCGAGGAAGTGTGAAAAAAAAATAAAGATCAACCAGTCCAGCGGAAATCGCATTTTCGGGTCGCGTCCAACAACAGAAATTTTTTTGTGCAACTGAGAATTTTATATGTACATGTATTTTTTTTTAATTAAATAAAGGAAAATTCAACGTTACAGGTGTTAGTGTGTTATTATCGAGTTGAGAGTCTTTCAGTCTCAAATTGAACGCTTTGTTTGAAAATAAAAATTCAGAGAAATATTAATTAATTGCAGTAAATTTCAAATTTATTTTTCTAGAAGTATTAAAGTTGAATTCGAGAACAAATGAAAGTCTTTGAGAATTTGAAATTGAAGTAGACTGAATTCATTTGTTAATTTAAGATTTAATATCATTATATATGAGCGTCTATTAATTATGAAGAAATATGTTGTTAAAATATTGGAAATTTAATTTAAAAATTTTAGGCCGTATTGAGAGTCCGAAATGATGAAATTAAGTTTGAAGGAAATTTGATTGAATTTTAGATGAATATAGGATTTAATTCAGATCATAGGTAATAAAAAGACCGGATTTAGAAAAAAGCAAAACATCTATTTACTGGTAATTAGCAATATGCAACAAAACGAGGTTTACAAATATACTTCTATCGAAACGCGCATGCGTTGATCGTCTTCCTTTTGTCTATGTAGATGGCTAAAAGAATGTTTTGGCATTCTGCGCTCGAGAACACTACTGGTAGTGTAGACGTTTGCTCACGGAACACATAAGAGATGGCGCCACATAAATCTCTATGTAATAGAGCAAAACGTGTTTAGACTCGGGACCAACCAAGTAGGGGTCTGTTTTACCGATAGATCCCGAACAAACCGCCCGCCTCGTATCACGTGAGACGAATTCTTTACATTGATGATAGTCGCCATTAAGCCTCTAACTTATACTAAACAGTAGATATTCTAAAACTAAAATAAGTCTAATCTCCGCCCGCCATGAGGACTGGTGGCGGACACTCTTCGGCTGCACATGGAAGCTTACAGGTTTGTGTGATAGGACGTTTGAACTCACTATCACGTGTGCGAATTGTCACGACACGAACCCTTCCATCGGGTCCCGGATGAACGACAGTAATGCGACCTAATGCCCACTTTGACGAGGTAAAAGCGGAGTTTTTACTAAAACTACATCGTTTACATTTAAACTTTGTTGCACAGACCTCCACTTGAACCGCTGGTGCAAGGAATGGATATAATCGTGGGACCAAATTTGTCAAAACTTCTCCAGCATTTGCCTTACGCGTTGCCATCGAGATAAATAATTTTCGGTGCCAGAGGGCGTGAGTTTAAACAAGCCTCGATTTGTGAAAGCAAGGTTACAAATTCTTCAGTGGATAGCGTGCGATCACCAATTACTCGATGTAAGTTCCTCCATGATGAGGAGCGGCAGGTGGGATTAAGACCAATTTTGTTCCATCTGAGGCTATTTGACTGGCTAAGTCCGGATCGCGACATACTGACCGAAAAGCCTGGTTCAATTCCCGGTCGGCTCCGATGACGTTACGACCATTATCGCTATGTAATGTCACGGGTGTTCCCCGACCCGACACGAATCGCTTGAAGGCCGCTAGAAAACGTTCGGTGGAGTAATCTTGCATGAGCTCCAAATGGACGGCTCGAGTGGAAAGGCAGACAAAGAGTACGACATAACCCTTGTAAGTTTTCTGTCCTCGTCCTGTAAAGGGGAGCAAATGAAAAGGTCCAGCATAATCTAACCCACCGTTAAAAAAACGTCGCCCGGGCGTTACCATTACCTTGGGTAAATCTCCCATGATTTGTACAGGAGTCCTTGCGTTTTCGCGAGTGCGTATGTCGCCTTTTACGGTGGACCTGCAACCGATGATCCAGTACTCTTGACGTATGGAACGCAGCGTAAGTTGGACCCCACCATGGAGGCACATTAGATGTCTGTGCACGACTATAAGAGAGCGTATTCTATGCGGTGGTAAAATAATTGGATGTTTTTCTCCAAATTGTAACGGAGAATTTCGGAGCCTACCACCCACGCGCATTAGACCCTTTTCGTCTAAGAAAGGGTTTAAGTTTGATAACCTACTACGCGATGGAACTGGTAGATTATGTCGTAAGATCCGTATTTCGTCATGAAAATTCTGACGTTGCACCTCTTGGATCCAGAATGATCGAGCTGCGTTTATTTCATATAGTGATAAGTTAAGTTGCTCCCTTTTCGAAGTTGTGCGGCAAGCTGCGATAAAACGGAGTAAATAAGCTTTATTGCGGAGCAGTTTAGGCCATGATGAGCAGCGCATGGGATGGTCCCATTCAGAAATTTTGAGAGTACTCCTGCAATGCTGGGCCCCGTTTGCTATCTAATTCAGTCGTTACGTCAAATGGGACCTCTCTAGTAGGCCAATCAGAGGGCTCCTTTTTAAGCTACGCTGGGCCAGAAAACCAAAGTGAATGGTTTTCGGCTGGTAAGGCCAAAGCCGATATTCCACGCGATGCACAATCGGCTGGATTACTTTCGGTCGGTACATAATGCCACGTAGCTTGAGGTGATTTTGTTTGAATTGCTGACACCCGATTTCCTACGAAAGTGGTCCAGCGTGAAGGATGCTGGCTAATCAAATCTAGGACTACTGTCGAGTCCGTCGAGACATTGACAAACTGCCCTTGAGCTAGTACTCTTCTACGACCTTGCAAAGTAGAAAGGTTGCACTCAATTCTAATTTAGGGATACACAGTGTCTTAAGGACTGTCACCTTAGTCTTGCTAATAAGCAAGGTGAGTTTTCTCTGAGGGAGTTGAGACCCTAAGATAGGTGACAGCCGCGTAGGCCCTATTCGATGCGTCAGCAAATCCATGGATTTCATAAGTCGACTCTTGACCTTGGTGTGTCCATCTGGGTATAGCGATTTTTGAGAGAACTTCAAGATCTGAACAGTAACTTTGCCAGCAATGCAGAAGATCCGGAGGAAGTTCATCATCCCATTCCCCTCTTCTAAGCCAAAGCTCCTGCATCATAATCTTGGCTTTAACTACTACGGGTGAAACCCAGTCAAGAGGGTCAAAGAGCTTCGCAATGAACGACAGAACTTGTCTTTTAGTAGTTGTAACGGTAATGGGTGCTATAACTCGAAACCGATATTTATCAGAGAGAGGATGCCAATAAATACCCAAGATTTTTACACTGCCATCATCACTGAGGGAATGAATGAACGAAGAATCATTCGATTCTTTCGCGATTTCGTGGAGCAAACTGGGATGAATGGACGTCCATTTACGCAGAGAGAAACCGCCACTACGTAACGAGGCCACTAGTTGCCGTCGATATAAATGTCCGATTCTAAAATCGAAGCGGCTTGGGAGAAACGCATGCGTTCGTCCTTCGCAAGCTGCAACATAACGCGATTCGCAAAGAAGGGCGCGGCTTTGGTTCCGTATGTAATGGTTAGAAGTCTGAATGCAGAAACTGGCATTTGATTATCAGAACGCCAGAGTATGCGCTGAAAATCGGCCTCATCTGGATGTATCCTGATTTGGCGAAACATTTTTTCAATGTCCGCTGTGAGGACGAATCGTGGGTGAGGTGATGGGAAGAATCGGCGCATATTTTGAGGGTTTGTCTGAAACGAGCTTCATATGTCCTAGCATTAGGTACTCTTGGAGGAATGCGTGGTAACTTTCTTTAAGCTTCACATCGCGAAGTAGACGTTTTTCGGCCCTTTGTAGACAGTTAAATGCTACTGAGTAAGACGCGCCAATCGGGATTGGAGGGCCTTGCTTGAAGGGGATCCTGACACAATAACGACCGTCGGGTAGTCGAGAATGAGAAGAGACGAAGAATTCTTCACATTTTTGATCTTCCTCTGATTGATGTGGCAGACAGGACACTTCTTCTGTCTCCCAAAAACGAGAAAGAAGTTCGTTTAATGAAGCAGCGGGATCCCAATGGTTCACCACCGTTGTCGATAAAGAAGTTTGACCTTGGGAGGTAGGACCAGTCAAAATCCAACCAAAAATACTACGTTGGGCCGTCGGAGAACCACTCGGACCCTTTCTTAAACCATCAAGTAAAATAGAACCGTATAAATCTGCTCCTATCAGTAAGTCAATAGGTGCAGGATTTTCAGGATCTTCATCTGTTAACTCAACATCTTCCAAGTGGTCCCAATTTAAATCGAAACTATTTCGAGGAGGTCGGTAAGCAGTTAGTTTCGCCAAAACTAATGCTGTGACCTTGAGCTCATGAAAGCGAGAATATTTGGGCGAGATGAGGACATTTACCGTAGACCTTACGATCCCATTTGTCTGCCCTCCCACTCCTGATATCCCAATGTGCGCAGGACTTTTTTGAGCACGTATAATTTGAACGGCATATTCAGAAAGGAATGAGGATTCCGAACCAGGGTCAATTAATGCACCAACTCGTATTTCACTACCTTCAAACGAACGTAAATGCACGACAGCGGTAGCCAACATTATGCCCCTGTTCCTAGGAACTGCATTGCTCTGGTCAACTGCTGCAAAGTTATGGCCAATTGTAAAACTAGAAATATTCGCATGAGACTTATGAACTAAAGAATCTGGATGCTGTTCGCTTTGACTTTGAAAGGTCCATGCATCAATATCACTGGTCGACAAAATTCGGTCATAAAAACTTCGGAGATGAAAGTAGCTAATCTTTGTCAATTTTGGGTCGCTAAATCCGAATCAGATAATAAAAATTTTCGATTGGCTCTGATTTCCAAGATATATGGCGTCAAAGTTGCAAAAAGCGTCGTTTTTAGCAATATTTGAGGAGGTATATCTTTTGACAGAGACGAGATGAAGGGTTCAACAACGGCTTAAAATAACGCTCATACCTTGGACTTTACGATAAGAAATAGAAAATAAAAAAAAAACAAAAATCGCTTGCAATGGTCATTTTTTTGAACGCGTCTAAAGCCTGGCTGACCCTGACAGGTCTGTTACTACTGCGCGCTATGTGCTCTGGAGCGCAACATTGGGCGAGCGGGATAACCGATTTAAATCAAGTGTTACAAACACAAAGATGTATTTTTATTTAATATAACATCTTTATAATATGTTTTAGAGCTTGCAGATTACCATTCCTTTATCAAATTGTAGATTCGGCTGTCTAAAGATGTCGTAACCCGTTATCGCTTGAAACCTACAACATTTTACTCCTACGCTTACTAAAATATTTTTAATAAAGTACAAGTGGTATTTTTATGTGTATTTGGGGTCACTCCAGAAGGTTACATGCTCTGATGTCGTTTTTATATGTGGGAAAACTCAAAATGGCAAGGTTCTTAAGGAAAACACGATAAAAAATCAGCATTTTCAATTTTGAAATTCAATATTTCCTAGCGAAGACATTGCTGCGGCATAACATAAAGTATCAGAGAATGGCACAAATATGTTGAGGTTTGAAAATATGCATTACAGTACAAATCAAATTCAAAATGGTGATTTCCAAATTGTGATTATTGTACAAAAATTATGTTCGCTGTTGAAAAAAATTGAGAATGTTTGCAGAAATGTTCAAAATTATTCGAAACCTCGCTTATTACGAATTTATGGTTTTTCAAAATTCAAGATGGCCGTTTCAACATGGGAAGGGGGGTGAGGAGGGTAAATCGATACGTTCGTTCAAAAATTGGTGGCATATGGCTTTTTTGAACGAACGTAATGTATATAATGTAAAACAAAAGGAAAAAACGTCTGACTTTGAGACGTTTCATGTGCATTAGTTTGAGAAATTTAAACGTTTAAGCTGTTTAAAACGCCTTAAACAGAGTAGGAAGCAGTAAATGTCAAGAAGTTTTCGCAGAACTTAAAGAAACCTATCCAAAGGTATATTGTATAATTTAGTACCTGTACTTTTTTTTCGAGAAATTACTCGATCTCTGTCGAATCCAGGGTCAACGGCGAGGACGTGTCGAGTATCTGACCCCATTTTTTTTTATTTTTTATATTTATTTACTTTTTTTTTTAATTTTTTTTAATCCTCCGGGAGTAGAAATCGTTAAACTTTTATTTTTTTTGTGCCTTATCGTTTTTTGATTTTTTTTATATTTTATACTTTTATTTATTTTTTTTTTGTTTTTTCGTTTTTTGATTTTGTTTTGATATTGTATACTTGTATTTATTATTTTATTGCTTTTTCGGTTTTTGATTTTCTTTGGTTTTTTATTCTTAGGTGTATACATATTTTTTTTCCCTTTTCAGATTTTGTATTGGATCGTTAAATCTATGATTGACGCTTATACGTGGTATCTGGATTATCTCTTAGAAGTGACCAGAAATAGTCGCCCATCATCGCGGGAGACCAATTTCCAGTATATCTTTTCTCCATTTTTGCAATGTCCTGGTGGAAACGCTCTCCATGCTCGTCACTTACTGCTCCGCAGTTTTCCGGGAAAATATCTAAATGCGAATGCAGAAAATGAATTTTTAAAGACATGTTGCAGCCTAACTTCTCATAAGCCTTTAACATCTGTTTGATGAGTTCTTTATAATTCGACGACCTTTCATTCCCGAGGAACTTCGTTGCTACCAAACGGAAAGCATTCCATGCCCTTTTCTCATTTCCACGTAATATTTTATCAAATTCCTCATCTTTAAATAGATCCCGTATTTGCGGGCCAATGAAAACACCTTCTTTAATTTTTGCTTCACTAAGCCGTGGAAATTTCTTTCCTAGATACAGGAATGCCGGGCCTTCTTTGTCCATTGCCTTTACAAAATTCTTCATCAAGCCCAATTTAATATGCAAAGGTGGCAGTAAAATTTTCGTTGGGTCCACGAGAGGATTATGCTGCACATTTTTTTCTCCTCGTTTTAGAGAATGTCGGAGTGGCCAGTCTTTTTCTACATAATGTAAACTCCTTGCCCGGCTGTCCCACTCGCACAAAAAACAAGAATATTTCGTAAATCCCTGCTGCAAACCCAGTAAAAACGCGACTACTTTTAAGTCTCCACAGAGAAACCATTGATGCTGATCGTAAGTTACCGATTCTAAAATTAACTTGATGTTTTCGTAAGTCTCTTTCATATGAGTTGCGTGAGCTATTGGAATTGATGGCAAGTCATTGCCATTGTGCAGTAATACTGCTTTGAGGCTTGCTTTCGATGAATCTATAAATAAGCGCCATTGTTCAACGTCATACTCAATACCCATCGCTGACATGAGACTCTGTACGTTATCACAGACAACCAAACGATCAGCCATCTTGAAAAATGGAGCGAGGTCACTGTGACGATTACGAAAGATAGTAATTTTAGCACTCTTATCGAGCAAATTCCACTGTCGCAGTCTGGAAGCAAGTAACTCTGATTTGTTTTTTGGAAGATTCAAATCTCTAACCAGATCATTTAGCATGCTACACGATATAAACTGGGGTGCCTCGCTTACTGAAATCATTTCGCAATCGTCATAGGCATCATGCGATTTTGATGTTTTGCCTGCTCCATCTGATTTTGCGGCGCATTCTTCATCGTCGGAGATCAACTCCGAAGATGGGGGCGGCATTGGTATAGGCAGATCGTCACTGTGGGGCATTGGACGTGAAACGGATTGCACACTTGGATATTTTACGAACCTTAATTTTTTTTTTCGTAATTCCAGTCTTCAGTGAAGTCGTCAAACAAAAGTAGCAATCAACGTTATGATCTGTGGGCTCTCGCCATTTCATAGGAACGGCAAATGGCATTGCTACTTTTTTTTTTGTAACCAATTTCGAAGATTGACAGTGCACAGATTGCAGCATATATGAGGAGCCCAACTCTTCTCCTGATTTGCTATTTTAAATCCAAAATATAATTCATAAACTTTAGCAACGAATGGAGATAAAGAACGTTTCTCTGATTCGAGACTTACATTTCCGCAAATATAACAAAAGTTATTTGCGTCATTAACGCATCTTCGAGACATTTTTATATCTAAAATATAAAAATTAAATTGTAATGAAAAATTTTTGAACGTAATATAAATCTCTCCTTTATACGCCGAATAAAATCACATTAATTCATAGGTGTCGACAGATGCCGGCAAGCCTTCTTATGTATCAAATGAAAACCCATTTCTATATCGGGAGCGGAATAGAACATAAAGAGCCACGCTCAATCCTGGCGGTGAAAAAGTATACTACTCATCTCGAATACATTACGCTCCGCGTATGGGGCATTACACGCCCAATGTTGCGCTCCAGAGCACATAGCGCGCAGTAGTAACAGACCTGTCAGGGTCAGCCAGGCTTTAGGCGCGTTCAAAAAAATGACCATTGCAAGCGATTTTTGTTTTTTTTTTTATTTTCTATTTCTTATCGTAAAGTCCAAGGTATGAGCGTTATTTTAAGCCGTTGTTGAACCCTTCATCTCGTCTCTGTCAAAAGATATACCTCCTCAAATATTGCTAAAAACGACGCTTTTTGCAACTTTGACGCCATATATCTTGGAAACCAGAGCCAATCGAAAATTTTTATTATCTGATTCGGATTCAGCGACCCAAAATTGACAAAGATTAGCTACTTTCATCTCCGAAGTTTTTAATGACCGAATTTTGTCGACCAGTGATATTTGGTTGAACCGGTTAAGAGAATGTCGGTGTGACCTTTGGCGGCTTTTTACTTTTATTTGACTCAAAGCAAAGGGCATTTACATCTAAGTTACTACCATCTTTTATGTCATGATGAAGTAGTGTATGATGACTGCGCTTGCAACACGCACACCGATATTTGCTCGAACAACTGGAGGAATTATGCCCTGCACGAAGGCAATTCGAGTCTATTTTCCCGTACGTAATTTATACGTTTCGTAATTGACATTTTCTTAAAATTTGAACAACGATATAAATTATGACTTTCATCACAAAGGACGCATTGTATTTGATAGGCGGTTGACAGTAAAGCACGCGTGGACATATTTCGTTTGGTTTTCTGATTTTGATCCAGGATTCTGCGTTGATCCAGGTTGTTCTTGCACAAAGGAAATTTACTCTAACGCGCGAATTCGTGAGGCGATAAATTTATCTAGTTCCTCAAACGTTGGAAAATTAGCATTATCCCCGAGCTTTAATTCAGTGCAAAGATATCGCGTTTTACGATAATGTGGAAAGAATTTTGAGATTCTCACACGAGTTTATACGGTACAATTAAAACGATTTATTGCAATCTAGCGAAATTTCAGGTAGTTAGTGGGTCCGCTCGAAGTCACTTACTTTTTTTGCGATTGATGATTGATTGCTTTGTAAATTAATTTTGCAACGAAAATAAAAATAGATAGTTAGGAAGTCGGTTCACGATTCCGAAGTATCCATCAATGAGTGGGATGCTCGGAAAGAAGTTAACCGAATAAAGCAGGAGGTAGCTAATTTGTTGGTCAAAGATGGACGAAGATTCATCAGAACTGAAAGTTTTTATCACAACCTGCGGTTACTGCGGTCAATACTACTGTCCCTACAACGTTAGCCACGACATGCACTATTGACGTTAACGATAACAAGTCAAGAGAATTGTATGGTATCAAGCTGGTCTAAGAGCGTCTACATGAAATTCGAAAGCTAGAGTGTTTCATCCTGCAAGACCATCATCTTCCGAAGGTCCGACAGTCATAGGACCTAGCTTATCTAATGTTAGAATATGCCACCGACGTGGGACAGTTTTGGAGTAGACGTAATACAGCCAGCCATTGTTCAAGTATTAAATCAACGCATTTCAAATAAAAACGGGAGTGTGGGATCCAATCGTGCACATTTGTCATCAACCAGTTAGACCACTACCACCGCGGGAAGTCCAGAATTAGCTCCGCCTAACGAGAGACCCAAGCGACACCAGCACCATCTACCGAGAGAACGTGGTGGGAGAAATCATCACCAGAACATCAAAGATAATTCAATCTCGCAGTCATCAGAGCAGGGAAGATTTCATCAAGTTCGAGCTGAGGAACGGAGAGTAAATAGAGTCCGAACAGCAAGAAATCGAAGATCACCCAAGAGAAATGATGATATACTGAGGAAAGTCCGTAATTAGAATATCCATTTCTCTGGAGAAGATTCGATGACTGGAGAGGATTTTCTCTTAGATCTTCGAGATTGTATAGAAAGTTTAAATTTATCTGATGAAGAAATATTAAGATATCTTCCAGCTCTACTAATTGTAAGTGGAATTGCTCGTCAATGGTACAGAGTAGAACGATCATCTCTACAAACTTGGCGTCAATTTGAGAGAAGTTTTCGAGAAAATTTTGTAAGCGATGAGGACGACGAAGAGTTGAGAGATAAAATTCAGCGTCGTGTACAGTTGCCTACAGAATCAATTATACGTTTTCTGTCGGAATTCCGAACGCCGCTAAATCGGTTGAAACAGTGTCTTCGAGAGAATAGACAAGTGAAGATGGCCTATAGGAATTTGCGACCAGGTTATCGACGATTTATTGGGATTCCGACATTTTACTTATTTTTCGGAGCTGAGAAGGCTAGGTAAGCAGTATGAAAAAGAGAAGATATGGGACCAGGACTATAAAAGAGTCACATGCTCAACTATCAATCGAGAGTAGAATAAACGAGGCAAATACTCGAGCAAAGTTGGAGTCGTGGAATCGTCGGTCTCAGAAGAATCGACACCATAAAAAATAAAAAGAGAACGAAGACAATGAAACGCAAAAGTCCACAGAAAGTCGAAGCGATGATGCAAGAGGGAGAATACCATCCAATAGTTTCTCCAAATCAGAGGAAATCCCAATCTGTCCGTAATGACCGTCAAAACGCGCCAAGTAATCAAGTTCCTCGGTCCGAGAGTCAAGTTATAAATACACAAGTATTCCCAAGGACTTACGTACCAGCACCGGAGCCTTTATGGAGAAAAGGAACTAGATGGCTTCCCCAGTCAGTTCCAATAGCTAGAATGGGTAATACTCCTAACCTACAATCGAGGGATAATAGCAGGTTGAATGGGAACACGTTGGTATGTTACAAGTGTCAATTGACTGGACATACTTTAAGAACACGTCGAGAGCCAGTAGCTGTTTAGGATCTGGACTTGTTGGATTCCAGAGGAACAGATGTCCTAATTTTCAGCAGTCTAACAATGTCGATCAGGGAAACTGCCAGAACGGGCCGTGGCAGAGTTTTCCGCAGTCCGTCGAAGTAATCAGAACCCAGTAAGTAGAGTCCCGAATGAGCAAGACCTTCTAGACCAACACCAGGAGCTGGAACTCCGAGAAGAGTTGGTACAGGAGGCGGTACGTCAATTTGTAATCACAAGATGGAAACCAGGACCGGAAATGTAGAAGTTCCGCTAGAATCTCAAAATGTAGCCAGATATGAAGAAGTTAGACCTTCATCTGTGCCAGTAGAACCGGAAGTAGGAGTTCGCTTGGATTCGGACCCCAGATTGTATTGTTCGCTAGAGATAGAGAGTCGTGCGATTAGAGCAATCTGCGACCAGGGAGCTAGTAGGTCTTATTTTGGTCCGCATACGAAAGATATTCTTCAAAAATGGATTCAACCAGAACATGGTTATATTCGAGATGCCACCGGATATCAAGAAGAAATTGGAGGTCTTGTCCACATTTGTATGGAGGTGGTTGACCAAATAAATTGTCTACATGTCCGGATAGCCGATTGTCTGGAATACGATGCTATCCTATGAATGGATTTTCTGCAACTATTCCAAATCAAAGTAGATTTTCTTAATCGAAAATGGCAACTTGGCACGAGTCCGTGAAAGTCCTTTGAAGATGGTAGTAATTCTAGAATCTATGCAGAATGTGCAATGATTTTAGAAGTTTCTTCAGTCCAGCAAGAACGGTTAACTCAGCTATTGAATCGAGTTCTCCCATCTGATGATAGAATGATAGGATTGACGACTTTGACATTTCATCATATTGACGTCCAGGGTGCACCACCTATTAAGCAGCGATTCCGGAGAGTGTCTCCTGCTGACCTTTAGGTAGCCCATGACGAAGTCGATCGGATGTTAGCGGAAGGAGTTGTCAAGCCATCCGTTAGTGCCTGGTCTAGAGCACCGATCATCGTTACGAAGTCTGATGGCCGGTATCGTTTCTGTATCGATTACCGTGACGTGAATTCTGTTACTAAAAAGGATGCCTATCCTGCACCAATTCTGGATAGTATTTTAGACAAGATCAGGAAAGCCAAATATATTTCAAAATTGGATTTAAGTAAGGCTTATTTCCAGATTCCGTTGTCCGAATAGAGCACGGAAATCACGGCATTTGCAGTTCCTGGAAAAGGCTTATTCCAATTCAGAAGAATGCCTTTTGGACTTACTAATGCCCCTGCGAACTTTCAGAGGTTAATGGATGCTTTATTTGGACCAGAATTCGAGCCCCACGTATTTTTCTATCTAGATGACATCGTCATTGTGTCAGAGAATTTTGATGATCATTTAGAATGGTTAGAGAGAGTCTTAAAGAAGATCATAGATGCAGGACTACAACTCAACCGAGACAAAAGTGAGTTTTAATGTTCAGAAGCTCGATATTTGAGATTTCTTGTGGACCAAAATGGATTGAGAAAATAGATCCCGTGATGTCATATCCAGCTCCCAAGAATCTAATGGAATTACGAAGATTTCTAGATATGATTGGATAGTACACGCGGCTCACTCCGGTTCTAGCCCAGAAGAGAATTCCTCTCACTAAGTTAACCAGGAAAGATGTCAAGTGGGAATGGACCAGTGAGCATGGGAAAGCTTTCGAAACTTTAAAGCAAGACTTGGGTCAGGTTCCAGTCTTGGGAAGACTGATTTCTCTCGCTCGTTTTGTCTTCAGACTGACGCAAGTAATTATGCGTTGGGTGCTGTATTAACGCAATAGCATGAAGATAGAGTGCACCCCATCGTATTTTTAAGTCGAACTTTAAATTCTGCCTAGCGTAATTATAGCACGACTGAAAAAGAGTGTCTGACTGTAGTATGGGGAATTAAGAAATTACGACCGTACCTCGAAGGTTATAAGTTCGAAATTATAACCGATCATAGCAGTCTCCGTTCGGCTTAAGAATTTAAGATACCCGAGAGGACGTTTGGCGAGATGGACCTTAGAATTACAAGGCTGGGACTATAAAGTCAAGCACAGGAAAGGTGCCTTTCATCGAGTCGCACACGCTTTACCTCTTTTTTGAGAGGAGATTTTGAAGCAGTTTTGTCGATAGAAGGGACGCAGGATAACTGGTATCACCCACAATATGAGAATGTGAAAAAGTAATGGGCGAAAATAGTGGACCGGCCATGAATAATTGTTTCCGCCGACATAATGGGACGTTTACCGCCTAGTAAGAGTCAGCATCGATATATCTTAGTTTTTCAAGACTTTTTTACTCGCTGGGTAGAATTGAAGCCCCTATGGAGAGTAGGCGGCAAGATTATCGCTGAAACATTCGAGGATTTAGTCCTATTCAGGTGGGAAACACCTTATTATTTGTTGACTGAAAATGGCAAGGAGTTTGACAAACGTGTCTTGAAAGAAGTACTAGAAGAGCATGGATTACAGTTATCAACTCCAACTTACCATCCGCAGTCAAATCCTGCCTAGAGAACGAATCGAGTGGTCAAAACGATGATTTCTACGTTTGTTCAACAAGATTCTCGTGACTGGGATCATCATTTGCCCGAATTTAGGAGTGTAATAAATACAGCGCTTCAGGAGAGTACCAAGGTCTCTTCGGAATTTCTAAATTTTGGAAGAAATCCTAAACCTAAGAAGACCAGTCAAAAGTTTGAGAAGGACAATGGAATAAGTCCTAAAATATTGAGAGTTGATGCTGAGACCTGGGTTAATCGTGTCAAGCAGTTAAGTGCCATTCAAGATTTGGTAGTGAGACATGTCGATAGGGCTATGTAGCATCAAAAGCAGTATTACGATAGACGTAGGCGCACTTTATTGTATAATGTAGGTGATTCTGTTCTTAAGCAAAATAGAGTCCTCACATGTGCAGCAGAGAATTTTGGGGCGAAGTTAGCACCTCGATATGATGGTCCATACGAGGTTACTAGAGTCCTATCTCCTGCTGTGTAGGAAGTTGTCCTCAGCGAATTAGTAAAGCCAATGTGAGTGATCTCAAACGATTCATTCCAACGCGTAATAAACCTTAAAGAAAATAAGTTAATTGCATGGTATTTATTGATAGGAAGATGTATGAAGTAAGGTTTTCCCGTGGCAATATGCGTGGACGGCGAGTACTGGCAATAATGGGGGAATTGAACCCATGTGGTGAAGAATCTGAGTCCACGAGAAGAGTCAGCGGTGGTTATTCCGTTTATGCATAATGGAGTAGTCTCACAAGAGCCTCAGGTAGTGGAACCTGGCCCAGCTTCGATCCCTGTACTTGCATCAGTACCTGAACCCGTCGAGAGTCCCGAAACTTCCGAAGTAAGCGGCATTACGGAGGTTACGAGTGCCGTTCCCGGGGACCGTTTGCGCCAGCTGCAACCCATCCGATTATGCGGACCCTTCTATAGAGACCGAGAGTTTCATCGAGGTGTCGCCTGCGGAGGCCTGAACCAGATCCCCTGTGATCGAGTCGTTGATATGCCTTCGGATTTGACCCCTGAAGCGCAACAGTTTGTGTAAAAATTGATCGCTCGGAAGAATTCGCAAACCGTCGGATGGATTGAACGGCCCGCAAAAATGGATCCGTGTGTGCAGCGAACCACCCTAATGATCGCTAGGAGCATGGACTGCTACCGAGAATTCTAGACAGGTAATTTTTTAAGTTAGCATGTGGAGATGAGATGTTTTTGTTACAATATAATAAGTAAAGTTGTCGGCCGAGATCGGGGAATTGCAGTTCTCTTCGAGGTAGATGAAAACTCGGAAAGCTGACGGCTTCTCGGCTAAGAAGGGGGGAGTTTGTGATTATTCGCCACACGACTCAGCAATCCTTCGCGGGCGAACCGTTGGTTACCGCCGATTATGATTTTCCGATCACCGAAACATTAGATTGCATGCGACTAATGATTTCGGTTTGAATGTTTGTTTCATCGACGATATTTTCCGACCAACCTCAAGAGAGAGACAGAACGTCCGAGTAGGTGCGAGAGAGGGGTCTCGCTACGTCACGAAACATCCGCGGAACATTTGCAATTTCAGCACTTCTTTGCGGACCGTCGTGCATAATTTTATTACGGCAGGATTTATTGATAGTGCCATTGTGTATTTGATTTTCGACTGATCTTTGTACCAGCGAGTTGCCTAGAGCATTTCTTTTTCTGTTGATCCCGTGATTATAACAGTGCGGTTTAAGGGCTCTATTACGAGAGTCCCACATTTTAGCGCTAAGCAGCTGTGGCGGTAAGTCCGAATAATTTCGTTTGTATCGATGAGAGTATTATTCTCCGTTGTCGGTCGCGTTACGTCGATATGTCGAGAATGTCGATTTCGAGAGCATTGCTTGCTTTATTGTAATTTTGAATAATTATTATTAAATTTATATTACAAAAAAAGTGACAGTGTTTTCTCTTAAATCGTCCGTAAAAGGCCTATCTAACAAAATTACGTGACGAAGACCCTCACAAATTCTTCCGAAATGTCCAACAACTTGGCTCGCCGGTAAAGATGACCTTGTCGTTCTTAAGATCAGCCGGCTTGACATCCGAAACCGAGGGTTTTATCTTCACATGCCAGGATGGGGTTGTCAATACTTTAGCATACCACCGCAGCTTGTCCAAGATATGCAGTCTCAGTATACATCCAACGTCACAATGCGGCTCTACGAGTGCTATATTCTCATCTCCGCAGCACCTACGGCATTGACGCGACCTCAGTTTTGCCGTACGCCCCCACTGATATTGAATCCGTAGTCGTAAATGAGTCGTGCCGAATATACTGGAATTACTCAATTCCGACGAGCAGGCAAATATCAACCAATAAGTTTGACATCGTCCTTGTTGATTTCGATGACAAATCCATCTTCGTCATTCAGTTCTCTGCACCAGTATCGACAAACATAGTCAGTAAAGAGGACTGTTGGTTGCAGTTACGAAATGGCCCGGTACATTCTGCAGTGGAGAAGATGGATATCGGAGACACTTTTCTACTGCAGAATGAACAGGTGGATTACGGAGTGTCAAGGGAGGTCAGAGTTGTAGTCCGTAAACTTTGCCCTGAACATCAAGGTTAATGCAGTCCAACACACCGGGTATCCAAATTTATCCAACAATTTTTAATCTCAAAACTGCAGGGAGATAATCTATTTCTGCTCACTATTCAAAACATATGGGTATAGCCTTAAAAGTCTTGGATTAACTTTAAAATACTGATGTGTTAAATTTTCAAACGATGGGTGAAAATGGCGGAAAGAAGAGACCAGTCATTTGAGCAAATACTGAACGAATTTTGAATGCTGTAATTGACTAGCGAAATATTGTTGGAGACTGTCATGAAAATATTAGCAGATGGTGGTCAAGGGTTTTTTAAAGTTTGCATGAGTATTATTCCGCAAAACTGCATATCAGCTAACTGTGAGTCAACAAATTTCTTAGATCAAGGTGAATAAAATGAAGTACCTGCAGTTACACATCAGTAAAGTAACGAGTGTTAAGAAGTGAATGATGATATGCATTGCATAGCGCCCGACATTAAAGAATTATACATAATTAAAAATAATTACATTTTAAATAATTTTTTTTTTTTACGGAGGGGCGAAATGTGTTAGGCATCATGGAGATTGATGATGTTGGTTAACTCCCCGTGCGTCGGACTCCCTTGGCATGTAGATGGCAAGGTTGACCGACTACAACCCTGACCTCCCTTGACCCTCTATAATCCACTTGTGCAGACAGCAGCAGAAAGGTGGCTCCAATATCCATCCTTTCTGCTGCAGACTGCACCGGGCGATGTCGATGGTAACTGCAACCACTCCCTTTACCATCGGGTTAGTAGTTGCAGGATCTCGGCAGGCGGAGAGTTCCCAGCAGCACCGCTTTCCGCATTCGGCCTGCGAT
Organism: Trichopria drosophilae; assembly: GCA_030407085.1. Taxonomy (NCBI): domain Eukaryota; kingdom Metazoa; phylum Arthropoda; class Insecta; order Hymenoptera; family Diapriidae; genus Trichopria; species Trichopria drosophilae. The sequence goes on along the minus strand of CM059583.1, from coordinate 103,840,034 downwards.
GGAATTTGCAAGTTGTTGGCAGGCCGGAATGCTTTTGATGTTTTCGAGGAAAGTTGACCTCATTCCTCTCAGTGCTCCAATTATCAGCACGACGAGCTTGAGTTTGAATCCTTGATACAGCTAGCGAATCTCCAATAGGAGTTCCTATATTTCATATATTTCATCCATTTTTGACGAAGATGGGTTTGTCATCGAAGTCAACAAGGACGAGGTCAGGCTTATTGGCTGATATTTGCCTGCTAGTCGGAAATGAGTAATTCCAGTATATTCGGCATAACTCATTTCCGACTACGGATTCAATATCAGTGGGGACGTATGGCAGCACTCAGAGATCCGCATTATGACGTTGGATGTATGCTGAGACTGCATAGCTTGGTGTAAGATGGTACGGCGGTACACTAACGTATTAGCGACCCCATCCTGGCATGCGAAGATAAAACCCTCGGTCTCGGATTTGAAGCCGACTGATCTTAAGAATGAATAGGTCGTCTGTACCCAGAAGCCAAGTTGTTGAACATGTCGAAACACTTGTCCATGCAATGGCTTTTCGATATGCCTTCCCTCCAAAATGGGGAGTTGTTCCCTCCGCATGTTGGCCCTGAGACGCACCGGGCACAGGATAAAAAAAAGGATAAAGGATAGGAATTATCCCCCGCTTTAATGACATTTATTTTGCCTGTTCGCGGGTCGGCTCTCGGGTGGATAGGTCGGACATACAATCGAATACATTTACAAGACAATAATACATGACAGCACAAAGCAACACCCTCCCAGAGCCAGTCTCCCCATTACTGCGCCCCGTAGAACGTCTTGAGACCCCTCTGTATCGAATTTGCACGGGGTCTGGGAAAACTACGGAAAACCCAGACAGATATAGTCGACAAACTACTTTATCATCAGGGGTTACCCTCTGATGGTAAAGCAGCCGTGTCTCCCACTCAGCAATCGGCCTGCTATCTTTGCCGTAGCGGGCGCAACGCTCGTTTTTTTTATTTTTCATAGTCACGCTTCCAAGTATGGACCCCTATCAGGAACCTTTCACTTGAAAGAGTTCCACGTTAAAAACCAAACCAATGTTTCGCGATGCTCGTTCCGACGATTTGTACAAAAACGCCTCCTTCCCATGAATTTCATGCTGATGAACTAGCATCACCAGGGGATCTCCGTTCGATTAATCACGTCGCAAGCAGTTTTGAGGACTAATCTGCCATGCACATACTGCAGATTAAAAAGGCCACGAAAACACCTCCCAATTTTCGGGGCAAATAAAATTGTTCCACTGAAGGTCTTGGATGCAAACGGCGTTGCAACAAATCATCTTCTGTGTGCATCGGTCAAGACCCCTTAGCTCGTCAACGTTCAACTTAAGTGCTCTAAATGAATGGAGCACTGGTGAAACGGCCAACATATTTGTGGCTGCCACACTATTTTCCCCCGTCAATTCTGATGACCTGATCTGATGGAGAAGGCGTCGGTATTTCTTAACGATGGTCGTTTTAGCAGTCTGCCCATCCTGTATATGCATCTGAGGTACTCCCAGATATGAGCAGGTTTCCTCGGCGCTAAAGTGGCAAGATGACATTTCCGTTAACAAGCTCCATATCGTTGTCACTGGAGTATGACCTTCATTGGTGCAAATGAACAACAGCACACTTGTTCAATCCGAATGTCATGCCTATATCTCTTGAGTATGTGAGGGCGATGTTTAGAGATCGATGTAATTAATCCTAGTCCCCGAACCGAGGCCATCGACGAAAACTTGCATGAGGCAGCGACTTGATGTTTGAAGAGGTTGGAAGGATTCGACAAAAATATTGCATTTTATTAAAACCCGACTTTTATGCGCCAAACGTTGCTTGATGTTTAGCAACTTCAGCTTGTTCAGTGTGTGACAGTACGTCAGCAGTTGTTGCGCGAACTTCTTGAGTTTAGCCGTAAATGAACAGCCAGATGTAATTAATCCTAGTCCCCGAACCGAGGCCATCGACGAAAACTTGCATGAGGCAGCGACTTGATGTTTGAAGAGGTTGGAAGGATTCGACAAAAATATTGCATTTTATTAAAACCCGACTTTTATGCGCCAAACGTTGCTTGATGTTTAGCAATTTCAGCTTGTTCAGTGTGTGACAGTATGTCAGCAGTTGTTGCGCGAACTTCTTGAGTTTAGCCGTAAATAAACAGCCAGATGTTATATAGTCGATCACACACTGAATTCGGGAAGCGAGGTTCCGTGTCAATCGTATTTTTTCGTTCAATTGAGACATGCGTTTAGTAAACTGTCGGCTCCCCGATTTCTTCGACAGATTTCACGGAGTCACCAGATCACTCGCAGCCTCATAAACGGAACAATTGATTTGCCATAGGTCACAGTCCTCCGGAAGCGCTTCCAGGAGTAGGCTATTTGCTTTGTCTATTTCTTTTTATTTAGGCAAAACCTTGGTTGTCAGATTCCGTCTAACCGGCACCGGTGTTGTTATTCGTACGTCCGGTACAGGTTGACAGCTGGGAATAACGAAACCTATCCGCTTGAGATAGGCTACATAATTTTTCAGATGTTGTTGAGGAAAGCGCTTTGCAATTTCTGGGTGCATTGCTGCAAACCGACTGTGGATTCGCGCCATGTAGCCTCTCGGTTGCAGAAAACTTCCTTGCAGGAAGAATTTTACAATTATGAATGTCGAGATTAAATTCTGAATAATTAACTCGAAAAGAATAACGATTACGTTCGTACGTAACATCCTCCTCCCCTTAATTTTTTTGTTGTCCTCGACAAAATGAAAAATATTCGTTAAGACATTAATGTAATAAAATAGTTTGGTCAATGGCCCCGTAGATCACAGTTTTCCATCTGGACCCAGCCCAGTGTGAGGCCGGTCCCAAAATTTAAATCAGGATTCCTGAGAATATATGAGGAAGGATGATAATTGAGTTAAGCGGTAACATAGTACACAAGTTTTACAACAATTAAATTTTCCGTCGCGTACATGACATTTACGTATTTGAATATTGCTAGTTGATGTCACTAAAAGAATTGTTCAAATAAATCGATACTTTAGTATATCAGATCACTAACATAATTAAAATCACTTGAGGGTATATATATAACGATATAACGTATACTCCCTGGATTATTATAGGTGTATTAGATTTATACCTTCAAGGTGCAGATTAATCTTCATAGTTGCGTGTTGATTGTGGGTTGATTGAGTATCTGTGGTTCACTTACGTGTGGAATGTCAAGTAGGTTAATAACAAATGACTAATAGTCCTATTTCCTTTTATGCCGCAGGTAATAGTTAGGATGTCTTAAAATACCTGGATTAGCCGAATGGTAAATAACTGATCATAGTCATAGTTTCCATGTACGTCTGAAATCCCCACCCTTCTTCCCTGTTGTTCTCGGTGGTTTACGATTTAGGTCCATTGCTCAATTAATTCGATGGGGTCCATTTTCTGGGACATGTGCTCCTTATATTTATATTCGAAAGGAATGATCTTGAATTGGCCATTGTTGTTATTGAGTTTTGCTCCTGTGGGCCGTTTGCTGATGATAAACTGCAAGGTTGGGTCAGGTTCTGTTTTTTTTCCGAACCCCTTCAATAAGTTGGAAACAGCGGCTAAGTTTAACTTTAAATTTTGACGAATGTCGATTCGGGTCAGATTACGACTATTCTCAAGGATCTCATTAAATGTCTTCATGCCTATGCCAGACAATGGCGATGCGGTTCAATTCCATTATTGCTTAGGTTAGGGCATCATGGATGTTAAGTAACCTTATTTATCCATAACACTCCGGCTGCAACAAAAGATATTAGGTTGAGGTGGCAAAGAAGCATCTGTCCAATATCGACACTGCTTTGAGTTTGTGTAACTGAGATCTCGGTTTTTTAAAGTTTTGCAATGATTGGTTAATATTGTTAATACACCAGTGTCTTCTAAATTTCTATATTTAATAAGTTCTAACGTGTGAAAGTTCCGATACTTACGTAATGCATTACAAATGTTAGGAGAATTTAATTGCCTGGCATAAATTATAGAAAGCGTGTTATATTATATATTAGCTGACAAGAATGATAATTCACGTCCATAGGAATTAACTTCTAATAACCGAAAAATGTTAATATTCGGACTCTTGATTAGAATCTGATCCAAATTCTAATACTCCTCCTAAATCAATTGATTGCAAATTGAGACATCGTTTTAGAATGCCAAACACATTACCTTCCATCCATCACGATATCGGATTGTAAATTTAGCTGATGCTAGTTTCAAACCTTTTTTTATTTTGTGCCCTACAAAATCTGAAAAGTTCTCTATTGCTCCCAATCCTAGAAGTAGATTATGGTCGGAATGGCAACACCATTGTACTGAATCTACTCAAATTTTGTTTCCATGCTTTAATGAAAAGAGTCCCTAATCGATAGCAGCAGGCGGTCGCGTGAAGTCCCTCATAAATTCTTAAATTTTCAAATACCTTTAACAAACACAGGTCAGGTAAATTTTGTAATTCCGGTCGGGTAGCAATCTGATCCTCGGGAAATGACTCTAAATGTTCAAACTGACTTTTATTCAGTTCGTACCAGTCATTCTGTGCTATTAATTAAAAATGTTGATGTTAGACATGAGCTGGTATTGTTTTCAGGGTCCTACTGCCGTGTATTAGCATTTTGTTTTTACCTGCAGTTTGAACTTTTAGGGCCACCTCCGCGATTCATAAGTAATATAAGCGGTAGAACTTTTACTATGACCTCTCGTAATTGTTTTATACTTTACTACTTGGAAACATTGCAAATACGTTTTGACCGTTTTTAGCTTATTCGTATTTATGTTGCAAATTTTTAATGAGTGCACCGGGGTACTATCAATTTCCTATTTGGGTTTGATCTCTCTAGGTTCCACGACCGATAGGTTGAACACGTCTGGAGGCCGCTCTTCCATCGATGATTGACTTACTTCCATTGCCATGATGCAAAAGATAGGGTTTTTACCAAATACGCAATGCGTTTCCTTGCTTCCTGTCTCACGACTACTGGAAAAGTTAATTATATCAATAAAATGTTTGATTTCGAAAACACAAGAGCTGCCGGGTAATAAAATTAGTTGCACAATCACTTTGTCATCAGTTGCACTTCCCGCAGGGTTTTCTTTTGAAATGTATGAATACAAAGAGGTCGGGATTTTTAGGAACTCTTAAGTGGAGGTGTGATGAATGAAAATAAGAAATATATATAAAAAAAATAATGAATTAGTTCCGCATTCTTTCCATATCTCGGACAGTCGCCCTGTCACTTATAGTTTAAACAATCTTGAAGAATCGTTGCTATTTGTTCAAGCCGATAATTGTTAACGTAGGAATTATCTCTTAGTGGTCAACTTTAGCAGTTCGTATGTATGGAGACGGATGGATTGGGCTCCTCGCTCCGGTTTATTGGCGATTCCACCGTGGTGATATCTTGAGACGGTGAATCATTCGGGCTTTTGAAAAATCTCAGACGTTGGCAATCCAACAAGGGACATTTCCGGTACGAATGAGAGCCTTTGCGTAGCAAACGACGATTATGAGAATTACGATAAAGATTATGTTAATTGTTATGCTGCCATATATCCAACCTTGTCTAGATTGTTCGCCACGGTGATGATTCCTGAGCTCATCCAATCTCTTTTGGATATCTTGTAAAGATTGTCCTTCTGGATTTCCATGGGGAGCTCAAGTTTGTCAGATAGCAATTTCACATCCATCAATTTTTCTTGGTCATAAATTGAAGTTATCTGTTCGATTAAATTTAAAGATGATTCTGCTGAGTAGGAATAATCTTGATTGGACCTAAGATTTTGAAGATTTAATAGTATTTTTGTACCCTGTTTCGCTGTACAACTATGTGGGAATTGAAACAGTCCGGATCCGAATATAATTACTTTTTAGGTTTATCTAACGCAAATGATATGCACTTCCTCTGGATTACCGGTGCTGAAAAACCACTTCCCCATCGTAGGTAATCTTAGCCAATATGATTCTTGAGTATATGTCATCTTGATTCGGCATTTGTCAGTAACGTTGGTAATAGTTTGATCTAACAACTCAACCTCACAGATGAATTCTTATTCAATAATTTCCAATTGTTGATTTAATTCGCAAATATAGTGGTAGGGAGTGGTATTACATGGCTCTAAATCTTCACTAAAGTAGAAAGTGCGACGGTCTGTCGATAAATAAAGATAGCCTTCTCTGGTTACAATATATACCGAACAACAGTACTAGGCCCCATGAAATTGAGGATGTGGCATAAATAAATGATATAGAATTTTCGTTAATAAGGGATAATTTACTAATACTTGCAATTTAGATTTAAAATAAATTACGCGAGTTGAGGAAATAGTGGATAAGGTATCAGGTCGAATATAACTAGCAGGAATAGGGACGTCCAGTTCACACACTTGTTCTTGGATATCTTGAATCAGCCGCGTTAAACTAAAAGTGTTGATTAGAGACGGATGTAATCGTCCTCGATTAGTAGTGGCAAGGATATCTAATAATTCTTCTCCCACGTCGATTCTATTGTCCAGGTATGCGTTGAATTCAGAAACATATTCATCGAGCGTAGTGACGTACACCAAACGGTGGTTTACCCGATTCAACGATTCATTCGATCTACGATACTCTCAACTACAGTCTGGATTTGTTGATAATTTGCTTTCATAACATGCATTTGATCTTTAACTAAGCAAATCATCTCTTTTTGATCCTTATATAATTTATCAATTTCAGAATTATAGTACTCTGCGTCGTCAGCATCTAGGGTCCAAATAATGCCTTGCTAAGGCTTCCAATTACTCCAAGCGGAGCAAGTTGTTTTCTTTTTTATAACCGATCGTCTGATCTTGATAATGGAGATGTAAATTCTTCAATACAGGCTTTAACCTTGTCTTATAGCTTGCTTTCCCGCACTATCTTTTTAATCATCATTTCTGGTTTAACAATACTTTTACAATCAATTTCTAATTCAGCGGAGCATCTCTCGATTATAGTATTCATATGATCAACCAGGTGTATAGATAGTTCCAGGCAGGAAAATAAACCTAAGGGGTTTATTGGGCTATATTCATTGCCCAATAGCCCTGTTTCAACCGCACAGTATGGATTCATTCGAGGTATACTCCAGGATTAGATAATGCTTCAATTGAGTAGTTCACTCCGGACACACCCACGCTTCCGATGAGGAAGGCAAAGATGACAGTGCTCATTTTCTAAATCAAAATCAGACACACTTGGCAAGTTTTATCTTGTCCAAATGTTTCCTCACTCTCCTCCCATTCTCAACTTCGAGAATTACGTTATTTTTGGGGGAAATAACAACTACCCGATACGGACCACAATAATGCTTGTCAAATTTGGAATTTCGCGGTTCCTTTAGAATTTACGAAAATCACCCGGCTTACCCTTGAATGTTCTGCTTTTAAGATCGCAATGCTCCTTGGACCGTTTTTTAACGTTATACATTTTTAGCGGTAATTAAGTTTATTTCGGTTTGTTCATTTAATGAGCTCGGTTAGAAAATTATTATATGCGCTCAATTTTTCATCATTAGGATAGTTACTTGGGCATCAAGCTACCTTACCAAAAACTAATTATAAGAAATCATTGCGAAAGGAATAAAATTATCCCAAGCGTTGCATTTATGGATACAATGCTTTAAATACTCTATTAGAACGATATGACTACGATCTAATGCGCCATTAGTCTGAGGACGGTAACCGGATGTTTTAAGATGTGTAATTTTGAAAATTTTTGTTAATTCCTCTAAACTTTTATTTAAAAACGATTTTCCGCAATCGGTAAGAATGGCCTTTGGAGCCCCGAACCAAGCTATTAATTGTAGGCGCTTTGATATCAGGCAATGCAACCGCTAGATTAAATTTTGTTAACTGGTCTTGCATAGTGAGAATATGTTTATTTCCCGATCTATATATTACCGTATCTAAAGAATGTTTGTGAAAACCCTCTAGTGGAATGTCAGTTATTTCGTCCACATTTTTTATTCGTACTAATTTTTGCAGTTGACAGCTGTTACATTTACGAATATATTCCTGAATATCCCGAATACGATGATAGATTTTAGTCACTACTCCCTTATGACCTGCATATAAACTATCATGACTGTCTTTAATTATGTCAGGTCGAACTTCCGGCGGCTGAAGACAAATTTTCCCATTACACATTGCCAATTGTAATTCAGTGTTCCCGAATATCCTGAACAAAAGATATTTAAATAAACGTTTAGTTATTAAGATTGAAAGGGTTTAGCGCGGACCGAAAAATCTTTGATAAACCGCCGATAATAGCCCTCTAATCCGAGAACACCCCTCATGCCTCTAGCGTTTTCAGGTTTAGGAAAATTTTAACAGTATGAATTTTCATAAGCTCAGGTTTTATCCCATTTTTACTTATAATATGACCTAAATAAGTCACTTTGGTATGGAGTTCGCATTTATCTGGTTAAAGCGTTAGATTTGCTTCGGACAACCCTTTAAGTAGCCTTCGCATTTTTTCCCATGTTCCTTTAGATTACAAGAAAATACTATAATAACGCCCAAATATACGAACATCTTAGTTCCCTGGATACCCATCAACACCTGATTCATTAACCTCTGAAATGCCGCCGGTGTATTTTTTAAACTCTCATGAATTCATAATGACCAGTAGGAGTCGAAAATGCAGTTTTTGCTCGATCTTTCTCATTCAATGGAATCTGCTGGTATCCATTGGCCAGATCCAGCAGACTAAAATACTCGGCCCGTCCAAGATAGTCCATTATATCCAAGAAGTGAGGAAGGGGGAAGCCATCTCCGATAGTCTGATCATTTAATTTTCGAAAATCTATAACCGTACGCCATCGAGGTTTCCCGAGTGAATCCGGCTTCTTTGGAACTATCCAGAGAGGTGAATTGTAAGGAGATTTTGACGGTCTAATTACATCATTTTTTAATTTTTTCTCGATCTGATATTGAATTTCGTCCTTATGGACTGATGGTAGCCGATACTGTTTAGTTGAGATAGGAATATCATCGATAGTAGTGGTACTATGAGAAATAACGTCTGTACAAGGTAACGAGTCACCGGGAAGATAGAATTGATTTGGAAATTCTTGGATTAAGGACAAAACGTGATCTCTTTCCTGATCGTTCAAGTGGTCCAAACGTAGAAGATTAGTAATATTTGTTATTCGATCTCCTGAAATACTCTCATCATCCGAAGAACTACGTCGAATTCTGTTCTTCTCGTCAAAGTTATGATATTCGAACAGAATCAATTTTTGGGATTCCACCCCGACTACAACGTCACGGTCAAGGGTATTCATTGCTAAAACTCTACAGTGATTTCCCTCTTGAGAGACTGCAGCTCCGCCAATGAAGACCCCTTCAACGGTCCTAATCCACGGCAAGTATCCCTCGTTTAAATCACTTTGTTTGATTTTATTATCTATCGGGCTCCTCATTCGAGCTTTAAGAAAATATAGATGAACTTTGCGTGAAGATTTGGACGCGACCAATTTCTGTGAGTAGGAATCGATGAAACGTAGGGGTAGAGTAAGACGACTTTTTACGACCAAAGTTCGATGATTGAAAGAAATCTCGACTTCCTCTTGTCACAAGAATTCCTTGTCCAAAATTCCGGCGCATTCTATGGGAAATGTTGAGGGCACCAAGTGAAACAGCACGGGACCGAAAAACAGTAAAATTTTGGCGGTACAGTACGTCTTGATGGTGTCCGGAATTATTCCGTAAATAAAAATAGAATGGTCTGTCCAGACCTTTAGATTAGGGTCTAATTATGATCATTTAGTTAGATTTATCTCTGCTTCTGCGTCTACGAGGAAAACAGATTTTCGCGCCCTGAATTTTTCGTTAAGCAACTCCACTGCGAGAGACGAGTCTCCTCGCAATCTACCAACTCCAAATACCTCATCGATGCCATATTTTTGGGTTTCGAATATCGACTCGCGCCGGTAATGCTCCAGCGAGTCGCTTTCCGGTTTAAATTTAAATCTTCGATATTTTCCGTTACTGAGGGAGAATTTTCTCACTGATATTGAGATGATCGTTCAGAAGAATATGCGCTAGTAAATGAGGATGCTACTCCATCCGTAAATTATATTCTTTATCCCGGGCCGATCTGTCGATTTCCAAATTTCCAGATCGAAATTTATAGTCCGAAGATTTTACATTACGCGATGGCGATCGTGATTCTCATTCTGAATATCGACTTCCTTGGGAATAATTAGATTGGTATTGTGAATAACGGAAAATTGTCTCCTGATTATACTCAGGTTGATAAGGCGATCCGTTTCTGGGTGAATTACTAAGATTTGATCTTGGTGATTTCTCACAATAACGCTTATTCGAATCATATCTCGATCGTGAATACAAACGCGGAGACCTTGGTCTTCGTGGTGGTTCATGCGATAATACATATTGAGGATAGGGGTAAAAAGGCAGATAAATCCGAGGTGCATAAGAATCGAATTAAGGGTACCAATTTTGCCGAAAAAAATTGTTGTTTCTGTCGGTAGGTCCGATCCCATTTCCAATAATATGCGCGTTTTTGAATGACGGATGGGTGCTCACTGGCACCGGCTGGAGCGAAGGGTTTGTCACAAGGATAAACCGCCATTCGGTTTGGTCCCCTCTTCTTTGTTCGGCTGACATCTAAAACAGTCACAAAGGCAGTTCTTACTTTCAAGATCGTCTCAGGTTAACATCTTAGCTTTAACCTAACGCTATGATTGGGTTAACATAAGATTTCCGCTTAACTTACGATTCGGTCTCGACGCGGTAAAGATTACGCTGTGATCGCAGGCGCGTTTGGTAACCGGTTTGGCTATCGGACTCGCTCGTTAGAATATTAGGGTTCACCGAAGTACCGGGCGCAAGCGCGCTCAACGCTGTGTGGACGCCCCCTTCCCCGTTTTGGGGACGGTGGCACGCTCGCACGCACTACGGCCTGCTGGCCGTCCCTCGTTGCCCCGTCTTCTACCGGGGAATCTTCAGTGTTACGTTCTTCTGATTCTTCCCGATGATCTCGTCGGTACGGCTTTAGGTCCACCACATGTATTGGTCCCTTTCGCTGACCATTTGAGTCGACTAGTTCGTACGTGTTCGATCCTAATTTGGCAGCGATCTGAAGTGGACCCATATACTTTGGGGCTAATTTAGCCGTAATTCCTTGGGCGGCCGACGATAGTACTCGGTTTCGCTGGAGCACGTAGTCTCCCACTTCAAAATAGACGTCACGTCGTTTGGCGTCATAATGTTGAGCCTGACACGTTTGCTCTTCCTGAGCTTTGTCCAGGGACTCTCTATCTAGAGTCCGCAACTTGCTCATCCGTCGGTTCCAATTGCTGATCGATTCCTGCGCTTCATTTTCTTGCGCACGGGCATCTTCCTGTCGCCGGATTTCAATGAATGACCGGATCATAACTTTGACCGTGCGATTCACCCTCTCACTGGGTTTGCCTGTGGATGGTAGAGTGGCGTAAATTCTCGCGCTACTCCTCTTTCGGCCAAGAACACGTCCAAGATTTTGTTTTTGAACTCTAGGCCCTGATCCGTCAGGACCACCTCTGGCGCTCCAAATCTCCAAAAGATACGCGCTTTTGTGAAGAGATCTTCCAAAATGAGTAAGAACTCAAATCCCTTCTTACTTCTCGGGAACGGAACCATGAGATCACCCGCGACCATTTGCCAGGGTCGCGTAATGTTTCGACATCCCATACGTCCTGCCTGGGCCAATTGTGGTACCTTACACTTTTGGCACACCTGACAACCCGTGACGTATCGGGCTACGTCCCGATGCATGCCTGGCCACCAGTAGCGCGTGGCTAGACGCTCGTAGGTCTTTCTCTGACCTAAATGTCCTTCAGTAGCAGCATCATGGCATTCTTGCAGAGCCGCTTGTCGTTGACGCAGGGGAAGAACCAACTTCGAGGCATCGTCATCCCCTAGGATATCTTCGATTGTCGGATCCGAACGATATGAATAGATCCGACCCCCCACTATTTTCCAGTAAGTTTTATTTTTGGGGTTTTGCACCATTTCGCGTCTTTTATTCCTGTACCACACGTCCAAGTCTTCTTTATCCAGACTATCTGGATCTTGAACGGCAAGTACTCCGGGACCATCCGTCTCGTACATCCTCGAGAGTGCGTCGGGCACATAATTCAATGTGCCTTTACGATGCTTAATGTCGCAGTCGTAACTTTGTAGCTGCAGTGCCCATTTAACTAATCTTCCTGTCGGGTTACGAAGATTGCGTAACCACTGCAGACTACTATGATCCGTCAGGACTAAAAACTGATAGCCTTCGACGTATGGGCGAAATTTCTGAATGGCCCACAATACGGCGAGGCATTCCCGTTCCGCGGTGGAGTAATTCCTTTCCGCTGCCGACATCGTACGACTAGCGTAGGATAGTACTCGTTCCTGACCATCAATATCCCGGGTCAGGACTGCTCCGGGACCGGTGTCGCTTGCGTCAGTCTGGACAACGAACTGTTGCTCAAAATTCGGGCGTTGTAAGACCGGCGCAGTCGCGATCATGGCTCGCACTTGATCGAATGCCTCCTGGCATTCCGTGGACCAGTCATACCTTGCGTCTTTCCTGGTAAGACGTGTCAGAGGTTCGACGATTGTGGCGAAATCCGCGAGGAACTTCCGGTACCACGATGCCATCCCGAGAAATCTGCGAAGTTGTTTCAGATTGCGAGGCGCTCGGTACTGGAGTATCGGCTCAATTTTGTCTGGGTCCGCTCGGAATCCTTGTTCATTTACGATGACATCCAAGTACTTCACTTCATTTTTGCATAAGTGACTTTTCTCGAGGTTGATAGTCAACCCGGCGTCTTGTATTCTTCGCAAGACATACTCAAGCCATCGCAAATGCTCTTCAAATGTCTCTGTGACAATAATTATGTCATCCAGATAGGCATACGCGAATGGCTCTAATTCTGGTCCAATTAGCGAGTCTAACAGGGCCTGAAACGTAGCTGGAGCACCTGTTAGTCCATAGGATATTCTTATGAACTGAAAGAGGCCTTTACCTGGAACCGTAAACACAGTTAATGGTCAGGCTGCTTCCTTCATCTTAATTTGATGATAGGCGCTGCTGAGGTCAAGTGTGGAGATATACCTGGCTCTCTGGAGCTTTCGGTGAATGGCATCCATGTAGGGGATTGGATGCGCATTTGCCTCTGTCACCGCGTTTAGCTTGCGGTAATCAACACAGAAGCGATACGTTCCGTTGGATTTCTTAACCATTACCACCGGGCTCGACCAACCACTCGTCGATCGCTCGATAATATCTTCTTTGAGCATCTTATCGACCTGGGAGTGCATTTCCTCCTCTATCCGTTTGGATACAGGATAATATCTTTGTGTGATGGGCACTGTCGATTTCAACACTATCTCGTGCTCCACCAAATTGGTACATTCAATCGTTGGGCTATCTGCCGGGACACATCTTCTTATTAGATCTTCCAGCTGACGAGTCTCCTCTTCTGACACTCTTGCCGTGCCTGACGATGACGAGGTTCGGGAAATCTCCACCTCCAAACTTGCTACCTCGACCGGAATTTCTTGTCGAGAACCTTCCAGGAACAACAAATTCTGTCTCGGATGCACCAAGCAGACACTCCATATCCAACTCTGGCATTATCATTGCTTGGATCTGCTTCTTTACCCCATAGACTTGGAATTGAAGATCTATGAGTCCCAGGATTGGAGAGTATGAACCATCGGCTACTCTCGCTCCTAGGCCTCCGTATGGGCGGATCCGTCCTCCACATGCAGCTGCAATATGGATTCCTATTGGCCCCAAGGCCGTGCGAGCAGCACCAGGATCAAACAATGCCAAAAATTCAAACATTTAATAAAGGAAAATAAATATCAGGAAGATTAGACTTCTCAAATCTAATGTTAACTGTGTTGTTATATTTTTTAATGAAGAAATTCTCTAAATGTCTCCTTTTCCATGTATTTTTTTCGGTGGCTAAAATTTTGACATTTGTGTAGTCAAAATTATGCCCTGTATCTAGTCTATGTTTAGTAAGTCCAGCATGTTTATTCTCGTCTAAATAAATATTTCTTTTATGTTCGTTAATTCTGTCTTTTATTAATCGCCCTGTTTCACCTATATAAACAGAGTTAAATTGATTACATTTGATTAAATAAACAACTCCACTTTTTTGTAGAGTATCTAGTTTATCTTTTCCAGGTTTTATACCTGCTATATTTGTATTACATAGTTTAAAAACTATTCGGATTTGTTTGTCTTTCATGATGTTTTTTTATTTGTTCCGAAACTCCCTTAACATATGGAATACTCGTTGTCTTAATATATTCAATATTATCTTTGTTATTCTGTAGTGAATTATAAATTTTATGTATTCTTTTTCTATATGAATATCACGATTGTGATAAATAAATCTGATTATCTAAATAAAATGCATTCCATGTTATCGGATACTATTACGTACATAATTAGTAATTTCACGTATACAACTACATTACAGATTGAGACTAACTCTATGATTACTGATTGGTTTAAACAAAATTATATTTCCGAAATTACGGCTAAACATCTTAAAACACATAATGCAGTTGCATCTAGGGCATATGGACTACCAAAAGTACACAAACCTGACATTCCACTAAGAATAATAGTTTCTACTATAAATTCTCCCACATATGAATTAGCTTCTTTTTTTGCTTCAATTTTAACTTCTACCTTTCCTAAGACGTCAAGAACTGTAAGCGGTAGCTGGGAATTAAAGGAAAAACTTCATAATTTTAAACTAGAAACAAATTTTATTTTAATTTCATTAGATGTTATATCACTTTTTACTAACGTTTCAATAGATTTAGCTATTTTTGTATTAAATAAATATTGGCACAAAATTAAAAATTTCACAAAAATTCCTGACAGACAATTTTTCGTAACTGTCAAACTTATACTTAATTCCACTTACTTTAACTTTGATAATGTTACATATAAACAGGTTTATAGAGTTCCGATGGGATCCCCTTTATCTCCTATTATTTCTAAAATAGTTTTAGATTTCATAGAAAATATTTTGATTAATAAACTACCCTTCAGGGTTCCTTTTTATTTTAGATACGAAGATGATATTTTGACGGCTATTCCTTCACATTTTTCAGATAAAATTCTAGATATTTTTAACAGTATGGATAAAATTGGGGGAAATTAAATAGGATTAAATTTACTATTGAAATTGAAAAACATAAAGCCATTAATTTTTTAGATATGAAGATCATTAGGTGTAAATATAATTTTATTATTACAGATTGGTATCATAAAGAAACTATTTCGGGAAGATATTTAAATTTTTTATCTAACCACCCATTATCTTATAAAATTGGAGTAGTTTATGGATTAATAGATAGAGCAGTCCAATTATCACATATAAAATTCAGACAGAAAAATTTAGAGATAGTTAAAAATATTTTAAGAAATAACAATTATCCGGAAGATTTAATCCTTGATTGTTTTAGAAAAAGTTAAAAATTTATAATTCACTACAGAATAATAAAGATAATATTGAATATATTAAGACAACGAGTATTCCATATGTTAAGGGAGTTTCGGAACAAATAAAAAACACCATGAAAGACAAACAAATCCGAATAGTTTTTAAACCATGTAATACAAATATAGCAGGTATAAAACCTGGAAAAGATAAAATAGATACTCTACAAAAAAGTGGAGTTGTTTATTTAATCAAATGTAATCAATGTAACTCTGTTTATATAGGTGAAACAGGACGATTAATAAAAGACAGAATTAACGAACATAAAAGAAATATTTATTTAGACGAGAATAAACATACTGGACTTACTAAACATAGACTAGATACAGGACATAATTTTGACTACACAAATGTCAAAATTTTAGCCACCGAAAAAAATACATGGAAAAGGAGACATTTAGAGAATTTCTTCATTAAAAAATATAACAACACAGTTAACATTAGATTTGAGAAGTCTAATCTTCCTGATATTTATTTTCCTTTATTAAATGTTTGAATTTTTTCGTTATTTTGAAAGTTCAAAGTTCCTTCAAAGTATTGTAAAGGTTTAACACTGACAAATATTTATATTTTCATCAGTTTAGCATATAACATCGTGCGACTCGTATGTATTTCGTGCTGGTTCTTACTTAGTTTCTTTTGAAACTAATTCCATCTTTTTTTATAGGTGTACATCTTCCTTTTTTCTTTTTTTAATCCTTGGAGTGGTGATTCAGTATTATCTCATCTTGGATTTTAATAAGATCTACGTTTAAAAGGTAAGAATTCAGCATAAAAAATACAAAATACAATTTGTCAGTGTTGCTCCTCGGTATTTTGGTATTTATGTAATCGATCATGTCATTTTTCAATTTTTCATTTCTTTTATAATTGTTATTCATTTGATCATTCTCTTTTTTATTGTTATTCATTTTTTCATTTTTTATTGTATTTCATTTTTTTCATTTTTAATTTTTGTATTATATTACAGAATAAATTTCTGAAGAGGGTAAAAAATTCTTGACCGAAACGTAAATTTTCTTCGTTTTAATTTTTATATTTAATATCCACTATCCGATACACCGAGAAAATAAACTCTAACGATGTTTATAGATATACAATTGTATGCATTAGGCATTTTGTAGGGGCATTTAACTACAATTTAGTACAATTTTATTTTATTCTCGATTGTCATTAATTAGTTACAAATATAATATTTGGAATTAATAAAATTCCGTGCTTTGATTCTTCGCATACACAAATCAGTGTGCGAAAAATTTTTCTCGTGTAGTAAAAAAAAATAGCATATGGTACACATGCAAATCACACTTCTCGTACTTGTATCGCAAAGTACTAATTTTCAACTCTAAGCAAATTTCAAAAAAGTAAGATTTAAAATTATTTTATAAATATATTTATAGTACTTTTAAGAATTTCCATGTAAAAATACACATTTAAAAAGCAAATGTTATATGATTAGTCAGTTTGTCAAAATGTGTCGAAATGTAAATGCATTAAATATTCCATTTATCACAATAATTCATGACATTAATGACAGCGCATTTAAAGTTATCGGTGAAAAATTAAATTTTCTGAATATTAAATTAATGTGGGAATTCCTGCGCCCATATTTTGTATAACAGTAATTTTAAAACTTGCGCAGATTGAGTGAAAACTTAAACTGCATTAATCTATTCCCTGCGAAAAATTTTAGTTAGGATTCTCATGAGAATAACACGAGAATTTGAAACAAGTACCTTGTAAATATCATATAAATGTCGTATAGTACTCGCACTATGTTACGGAAACACTATTCGATATTATTTGCGATTTGTATGAAAATTTACCTGGTTGTGATGATATTTTTATACAATTTCCATAAAATTTCAACTCAAAACATTCATGACTCATAAAACTACCTATGAAACTATTTTCTTTCATGTAATAAAACTTTACATATTATGTATGATACTTGTATGACTAATAGATGTATATAATGTATATGATATTATATGTTTTTACATATTTACGACAACTATAAGGCACTTGATTCAATTTCTCATGAGAATCTCATGAGAAACCTACTTAAAATTTTTCGCAGGGTTTTTAACATCAAAACATGTATAAAAAGTAAACTCTACTTAATCAACGTCAGTGGTAAGATATAAAGTTTGAAAGAACAATATCTGCTGTGTTATGGAAAAACGACATAAGTCCATTATTTTTGAAATCCGAGATAATTCGACTTTATTGCACATATTACGTATAACGGGCGAGGCGCAGAATTAATGTTTTACAACCTAACCCTGATGTGCCACATTTGAACAAATAAGCCAACCATTCAATTATTATTTGAATAAATAATAGATGTCTACAAGACATTCACTGCAGATTAAGTGACTAAAAGTACATTTTTGTAAACCATCGTTTTGAAAACCGGTATATAGGTCACAACAGACATATGCCATTTTTTCCGATTCAGATGTTTCAAAATTATGCCCGAATAAAAATATTTCATAATAATAATAATATGAGGTGTTGTTTACTATAAAATAGTTAAATAGTTAATGTACTATAAAATAGGGTATTCAAGGTAGTGCAACCCTAGGATATAGTATGTTTTGGGAAAATATTTAATACCGTTTACAATAAATTAATTTCCATTATTAGTGATATGGTTGACGAAAGAAAGCATTACTGTTCTTAAAAAAATTGATTTATATTATAATATTCTTTTTTTAACTTTTATTAATGTCTCAATTTGTTTTCTTTTCGCCAGTTAAGTATTTTTATTTTAATTAATGGATTTTAGCGAGTGATGTATTATTTACGAGAAAAAGATTCTCTACAACTATTTATTAAGAAAAAAAATTATTACTTTTCGCAATTTCTGAGTAATTTTTTTTTATCAGGTAAAAAATTCGGAAATATTCGTTCAGTAAAGTTGTAGATAATCTTTTTTTTTCAAAAAATGAGCCATTATTCTTAAAATCAATTCATATTTAAACCATTTTTAACTGGCGATATAACTTTGGGGAGAAATAAATTTTAGAGCTAGTCAACAAGTTTTGTAAAATATAATTAATTAAGCCTCATTTAGTTTTTTACGTATGTAATAATATTATCTGATTTATCTTTTATTGGAAATATTAGAGATACCATCTTCAATTCCTGACATTAAATTTTGTAACAGAAAATCTTTATGTGAATTTAAAACAAACAGAATGTTTTAGTTCAAGGCCCATAATATTAATTATATTACTAGGAATCTAAATGTCAGTGAAAAAAATTAATACTTTTATGCAATACAGCGGGAAAAACTACAAAAATCATCATGCGAAGATTCTTTTTTTTTTAATTTATTGTGTTCAAAGAAATAACATAAAACGCAAAATATATTTCTCTATTTTCGCCGGCATCAATCGAGCGGCGCAGAAAGAGAACATCAGGATGTGTATTCCAACTCCAAGTACGTATGTATATTGCCGATTTCATGTGAGATTTTCCTATCTATAAATTAAATCACTTGGTATATTATTTTTTAAATTCAGGAGGGAAAAATATTCGATACGTGTTTTTTAATTTTGATATGAATGGCAAAGTTTTCGAGTAATGATTTTTCAAAAATTTGACGACGAAAATACATACCCTTTTTCAATTGATCATAAGTCAGAAAGTATTCAAGTTATGGAAGTTTTGTAAAGAGATAACAGTTTTGGTTTTTCTTCAAATTTTAAGCAATTGTATAAAAAACACGATTCGTTTTTTGTTTATATAAAAAATAACAGTTTTTTTATAGTGTCATTCTTCGGCGCATTATGAAGCCTTCGGCATTGTATTCGTAACACTACCAAGTTTGTGTAGAAAACAGAAAAATAACTTTTAATCGTGCTGAAATGTGAAAAAAATTCATTTTTTTATATATAAACTGTTATTTTTTGTGTAAAAAAAAACAATCGTTTTTCTTATATGATTACTTAAAAGTTGAAGAAAAACCAAAAATTTAATCTCTGTACAAAATTTTCCTAACTTGAATACTTTCTGAGTTATAATCAATTGAAAAAGGGTATGTATTTTCGTCGTCAAATTTTTGAAAAATCATTACTCGAAAACTTTGCCATTCATATCAAAATTAAAAAACACGTATCGAATATTTTTCCCTCCTGAATTTAAAAAATAATATACCAAGTGATTTAATTTTTTGATAGCAAAATTTCACTCTCTATACATAGGACGGAGAGGATGAGATACGTTTGCCCCATTAGAGAGACAGAGTAAAAAGCTCTGGATGAGCGGTGAGGAAAGAGAGATTCCAAAACGTTTGCCCCATTAGAGAGACGGAGTACAAAGCGCTCGACGAGCGGTGAGGAAAGAATGGATCCGAGCGCACCGTCATTAGAAAGACAGGGACGGAAAATTACGATCAGCGCATCCATACAGTTGGCAAACAAACTAGTGGTTTCATGTTTGCCAGATACTTGACAATTCTCTAACGTGGGCTCTGCGCTTCTATATGCGTCTATATTCGTTGGTTATATTAATATTATAGAAGATGTACGCTAGTTCAGTTTTGCGGGCAAAAAGGATATATATACTCTCTAGTTTGATGTATGGTTATTGTGTTATACTTTGTGCAAGCTTATTCACGTCAGTAATTAAAAATTATAATAATTAAGTTGAATATGTGCAGTACGGAATAATATCATATTATTGGTGATATTATAATACTACTATTTTACTCAGACATAGTTTTCTGCATAATTGAAACCAAATAATCTAATATTTTATTCCAGATATTATGGAAAACATCGAGAATTACTATAAAACATTGTGCTCTATAGAAACACTCCGATGTAATAACTACGGATTTTTGAAAATAATATTTCAACGTATACTGAACACTATCAACTACAGCTGGATTGAAAATGAGTTTTCGAAGGCTGTAACGAATGAAGATAGAATTCATGCCATACTGAGTGATAATACCATTAAGAATGTAATTATAAGTTCATTGGAGAAGATAACCTCCCTTTATAGAAAAAAGCGTTTACTCATATCACGCAAACAAAGAAGCCATGCAATAGAAGAGTTTTTCATTGGAGCTTTTGATAAATCTCTAACCCACATCAACCAAGCAATTATTCATGCTCCGGTGTTAAGTAGGTGGCCTTTGGATAACGTAAATTGTTTTTCATTACATACGTTTTAGTTATTCTGAGTAACGTTGATGAGTTTAACAGTTTTACGTGTATTTTTAATATAACTATTTTTGTATTGATATTTACAAAATTTAAGTTCTTCACAAAATGAAAATCGGAATCCAGTAACCCGATGGAAATAACTTAATCATAAAGAAACACGAAACAATAAATTTCAAATAGCAACTTTGCTACTAGGATCGCTGCTATTGATACTTACAGATTATTGGTCGGTTAAATCGAAACAAGACGCCATTATGCTTTAACGCTTCAGAAACAGTGATTTTTCTATCAATTTAGAGATGTAGTATAGCCACCCAACGCTTATAAAATGCGAGTGCTAAACAATTTGAATTCGTAACAATGAATTCCCACTCTATATACATGAGCATCAGCATGCATGGAGGAGTCCTGCTCTTAGCATTTACCATTACCTATCGATGCCTCTGGTGAGATCATAATCATGGTATTAACATTTTTGCGGTAAAAAGATGTGTGTTCCTAATTAAAATAGTTAGGATAATCCATCGTAAAGGTTCACTACATCAAGTAATTAACGCGTTATCCCGACTTTACGTAGATAACTCACATGTCTTGCAGAACTAGGCCGATTATACTGTAATTACCACGATACGTTGGAAGACGACTATGTATTAATATTGAGGCCATAGAATATGTAAAAATAGATTAGCAATAGTTAGTTAAAGTACATTAATCGCTCTTCTGAGGGGTCAGATTTTCAGGTTTAAAAGAATTTTGGGGGGTTCTTATTAAAAAAAAAAAGTAATTTACAGTAGTGCATAATTTTTCAGCGGTTTACAGGCGACACATAAGAGTCGTGGTAAGGACGTGACGGAATTTTTAGATTTGCGGATGTTGTAGTTTGTAAAGTATTTTACGCCAATAAACACGAGCGCGAAAGATTATGCGTTTTCTTATTCGAACTTATTGATTGCCGTTTTCAGACAATGTGAAAAAAACGGATTATTAATTGCTGGCGTGCTGATTGGAAATTTTTAATGTTGCGATATAAAGAAATATATAGAGCCTTAATCGAGTAAAGCCTGTATCTTTACTACTCATTGAGATGCAGAAATGGCAGGCCCACTGAGGATCCCACCTTGACTTAGGAAGCGCGGTATACTTAAATGCGTTTGAACGTCAATCGAAGTTCATCGATGTGTTTGAAGTTGTGTCAGCTTCGGTATAAGGGGATCTTTCGGTAATAGAGCATGACGGTATACGCAGAATTAAGTGGAGCACGTTTCCACAGCAAGAGCACTGTCGTTCCGGTTGCATACACTAGCCATGTGATATGCAGACAAATACACAACATACCCAATGTATGGCACAATTTGTGCTGTTTTGTTGAGTCCTAAAGGGTTGAACTGGCATGTCGTCAAATTTTTAGCATTTTTACAAGGCGTGAGTTTCTGAGCCGCAATGCAATGTGCGTTCGACCTGCTATAATTGAAATTATAGCAACTCCTCGTTGATGACAATCGCACTCGTGGGCCAACGTGTTGCAACTGAAAATTAGTTCAGGGTTAGTTAGTTGGTCAGTTGTCAAGGTTAGTTGTTTAAGTTTTCTTGCCACTGCAGTGTCTATCTCATTCCGGTACAAGATCCACTAAAAAACTAATAGCACAACGCTTTATATCGCCAGGAATGCGTAAGGACATTGCAGAGTGGGTACACAGTTGCTCAAAATGTCAACGCTCCAAAGCAACAGGATACGTACGGATAGGCAGATTCGGACTAGTTCATCTCGCTCTTGCTGGACCGCTTCCAGCATATAAGGGGTCCACTATTGTATAGCATGCATCGGTAATTTCAAATGTTTTCTGCACAACATACCAGTCCACAATTTTGTGGCAAGTATTGATCAGGGTGTTTATAAAATTCCGGATACTTACGATGACAAGGACAAAGGACAAAGGACAAAGGACAGGAAATTTTCCCCCGCGTTAATGACGAATATGTCTATTTGCGGGTCGGCTCTAGGGTGGAGAGGTACAGGACAGAGACAGACAGTACAAGACAGAAACTATAGGCACACACAACACCCACCCAGAGTCAGTCCCCCCTACCCCAATATCGGTACCACCAGCAGATTCGGCGGTCTGAGCCTTGGCGAGTACGACGCGGGGCTTATCCCCTCTTTATCCGAGATAAGACCCACGACGTACCGACCGCGGATAAGACGCTGACGGTACCGATAACTGCCGACGGGGGTCGGCAGCGGTCCCAAATTCGTACCTTCGCCCAGCAAGGTTCCCCGGTTATTCCACACTGGACATAAGCAGAGAAAATTGCACGGACGGGGATTCGAACTCGGGACCTTCGCGACGTTCAGTTCGGACGGACTAAGACTGACGCCTTAGCCCGCACGACCATCACGCCGACTGATACTTACGATGATAAAGGCAATAAAACCGAAGACATTAAAAATAACGTTCGTCTGGAGTGCACGTACTATTTAAAACATACAGATATACAAACTGGTAAAAGTGGTACTTTCAATCATAACTTTCAAAATAAAAAATTAACTGAGTTCCTACATAAAAATATCAACATATTTTTCACAAAAAGTGACAAAGGTAATGCAACTGTGGCTTTAAACAAAAATAATTATATTAATTCAATGTTAGAGTTATTAGGAGACAATGAAACTTACAACGTTTCAAAATATGAATACACGTCAACCACATCCAAAACCACGAACGAACTGTTGTCAAATTGGAATAAAACAGGATTCATAGACTTAGATACTGCAAAACGGTTAAAAAACTATAAAGGAGTTACACCAAGAGCATATGGCCTTCCTAAAATTCATAAGGTTAACAACCCTTTAAGGATTATTGTCTCCACAGTCAATTCACCGACTTATAAATTAGCAAAATATTACACCAATATTTTAAACAATGTAGTGGGTAGAACAGAAACACACATTAAAGACACATGGGACCTTCACAAGAAAATTAAACAAATTAAATTACCAAAAGATCATATTCTTATTTCCCTAGATGTGGTTTCCATGTTGTAACGGACCGATTTGCATAGACCCGTAGGTAAATAATAACACGAGCGAGTGAGACCGAGAGGGGTGTGCGAGTGGGAGAGAAAGTGAGTGTCGCGTGCATGTATGATTCTCCGGCCTATAAATTTGGGGGAAATTCCCGAGAGCACAAATTAGAGCACAAGGATATAAATGCTCAAATATTGCTCGATCAAATGAGCGACAACAGAGAGGAAGTAAATGACCTAAAAAGTCGCATTGAGGAGATAGAAAAGGAGGTAGTAGTGCGTCCAGAGGACATTCCAGAACTTTTGGAAGGTTCTAAATTAGCTGAGATTGTAAAAAAACAAAGCCACGAAATTCTCAGATTAGAGCATCAGATTAAACATCTCCATTCGCTTATACAAGAAGCGCGGGAGACAAGAGAGGGGCGCTTTAGTCGTCCGTACTTATACGAGGGCGAAAATGATAATACCCCAAAACTAAGAATAAATCCTCACTCATTTTCCGGAGGAAAAACGGAAAAACCGTTAAAATTTCTACAAGCGCTTCGCAACTATTGCGAGGGACTAAAAATAAATCCGCCTCAATTCAAGACAATTATGTACCAAATTTTGAAGGGTCCTGTCTTGGATTGGTGGTATTTCGTCGAGCACGATGTACTTAATCTAGACGAATTTGAACTTAAATTCAGGAAAAGATATTGGAATGCAGAATCACAGTACCAACTCAAACGACATATTGAGTTCGGGTATTATCAACCTCAGCGAAATACAAGCCGCGTAGAATACGCCATTGATTTATGCAACCAAATTAAAGATGCGAATATGTCACTATCAAACAAGGAATTAATCACCATGATAGCTCGACATTTCGAACAAGAAATAAGAAATGCGATCATTAACCGGGATATTCGCCAATACGACGATTTATTGGATATCCTACAAACATACGACGAAATGGGGCCTCCAAATGCGAGTCGAGGGATGCACGAAAATAAGGGAGATAGAATGGGAATGATCCACCAGGATCGAAGAAGAATCCCAATGGAAGAGAAAAGAGAGGGATGGCGAAAAACAATGCCATACGAAAACCCAAGTAGTCACCGGAAATACGAAGGTGATCCAGGGAGGGGAGAAAGACAACTCCCAGGATGGCGGCATCAACCGGCGGGGCCGCAAGGAGCGATGCCGCGGAGGTACAATGTCAATACCATGGGGGTAAATGAAGGGAAACAAGAGGAAGAGGAGCTTTTTACTTCGGACGAACTAAAAAGCTCGGAAGACCGGGAAAGTAGTAAACTCGAGGAGGAGGACTGGAAAAACCGGGATAAGGACCGACAGATTGGAATCGAATCTATATTCGAAGATCCTAGGACATTCTTGACGAACGAAGAAAGTATCCCCACAAAGAAAGAGCACATAACATGCCCGGAAATCCCGATCATAATCGAAGGAATCCGAACGAAAGCCTTATGGGACACAGGTAGCGAGATCACATGTATCTCGGAAGCGTTTTACAGGGCGAATGCGGCAACGTTGAAAAAGTGTCCAACGTTATCCATCACGGGGAAGCGCGTTATAGGCGCGACAGGCACTAAGTCAACGACCCTAAAGATGCAGGTGCTATTAAAAACAATCGTGGGAAAAATCGAAAGCGAGATTGCATTCGCGGTCGTACCCCACCTAATTCGAGATTGTATAATCGGTATCAACGTGCAGACTCAGTGGAAAACCCGAATAGATCTCGAAAATGCTCAAATCCACATATCGGGGGATGATTCGAAAAAGGACATCCTAACCTTTAACTCAAGAAGGAAAGTAGACCAAAGCGAAAGGGTTGGAACTGTACAGCAGGTTGAACAGCCGGAGATCGAGATAGGGAAACCAATATCGAATCCGGAGAAAAAAAAATCTCGCAACCCAGCGAGGAGGATATTCGCGAAAAAGTAGACAAATGCGAAATCTTAAAAAAACATGAAAAAAACGAGCTGTCTAAGCTACGGGTTAAGTTCAAGGACACGTTCAATGACCGACCAGGCAGAACCAAAATATACGAACATGAAATCAACTTGAAATCAGCAACACCGTTTTTCGTAAAAACATATCCCATTCCGTTTGCATATAAATCTAAAGTGAAGGCAGAAATACAAAGAATGTTGGAGCTGGGAGTCATACAATGCTCCACGAGCCCCTATATTAACCCGATGCTCACGGTAATAAAAAAGGATGGATCAGTGAGGTTATGTTTAGACGCGAGGGCACTGAACGAACGAATGATAAGTGACCATGAGACCCCGCCGAATCCCGACGAGATATTCCAAAAATGTCTGGGAGCCGAGTACATGACTAGCCTCGACATGACTAACAGTTTCTGGCAAGTTCCATTGGCTAAGGAATCCCAAAAATATATGGCATTTTTGCACGAGGGTAACGTATACGAACATACCGTCACGCCATTTGGACTAAAAAACAAGTAGCTCAAGTTTAATACAAGCTCTAAACCGAATATTTTGGGGAATAGGCGATTTCATTATTAATTTTGTGGATGATACTTTATGCATATCGCCCAATTTTGAATCACATCTAGAACACCTGGAGAAAACTCTGACAAGACTCCAGGACAATGGAATCACCATAAACGTTAACAAATTACAACTATGTAGACAACAGATTTCTTTTCTCGGGCACATTCTGACCCCGGGAAGAATACAACCTCAACAGGAAAAACTCGAGAAAATCCGAGAATTTACTCCTCCTAAGAACCAGAAGCAGCTGAGGGGATTCTTAGGATTTATAAACTATTACAGTAAGTTCTTGCGTAAACATGCCGACCGCATGGTGCCATTACTAGAATTATTAAAGAAAAGACAAAAGTGGGATTGGACGGAAGAACATGAACGGGCTTTCGAAGAAATTAAACAATCCTTCGCGGACACCATGTTCTTGAAGCACCCTGCGCCCGGGCAACCCTACATACTCACGACCGACGCCAGTGCATATGCGGTCGGGGCAGTATTGTCTCAATTAACCCGTTTCGTCCTGAAATGGCATAAATTGTCGCCGTTTTTTAGCTCAATAATTTTCATAGAAAGGGTGAATGGACTTTTATATAAGTCCATGTCTTATAGGTTTCAAGTCTGCTCTTTCTGAATCTGAAGTCCATTTTCCGATATCTTTAGTCGTTTTTCCAATATGGCGTCCAGAATGGCGAAAACCCCGAAAAAAATAGTAGTTTCTTAAATTAAATGTCTTTTTTTGATATGAAACTGTAGTCCAATCGATTCCTACTTCTGGATCGGGTGGAGTAATTAGTTGTATCAAAAGATAGAGTAATGCGCATCCTAGAATTCAAAATGGCGGATTCAAAATGGCGTCATTTTCAACAAAATTTTCGTTATTCAGTTGTAATACTTTTGTAAATGAACATACATTCAATATCATTTGATAAAAGATGATTTTCCACATCCTCGATCACGAATCACTTTTCAAATTTTCCAAATTCAAAATGGCGGATCCAATATGGCGGTCAAAAATTTGAAATTTTTATAAATTTTTGTGCAGATGTGTATAGAGGGAGTTTTGAGGTTCCTGATCACTAATCCGTTATCAGATTTTTGAAATTCAAAATGGCGGATCCAATATGGCGGACAAAAAATCAAAACTTTTATCATTTTTGTGAAAATGACTATACGTGGTTTTTTCCTGTTTCTGATTCCGAATTCATTATCAGATTTTCGAAATTCAAAATGGCGGATCCAATATGGCTGTTGAAACTAAAATTGTTGTAAAAATGCGTTAGGGGCTTTTTTGAGATCCTGGACTACGAACCCGTCTATTATTTCGAAACTTTTCTCTATACCACGTTATGTGTCCTATCATCTATATTTTTTTATCTGTTAGAGCAGTTCATCGACCAAGTTTTCGAAATATTTTTTTTCTACCTGCATCATAAAAATCAACAAAATCATTCAAACCTTCATTGTTATTGTATCATCAATATATACTTTCCATATTCAAATTAGCAGAATTTTACTAATTATTAGCTAAATTTTACTACTTCATTTAGTGAAAACTCATCCACTGCGAATTACTGGAAAACTACTAATTGAAATAGTTAATATTATTTCATTCTATTATCTCCGCAAATTGCTCGTTGCATGTGTGGCCGTTAGATGTCTAAGCGGCTTTTTTGCTCCCGTTATAAGAATGGGTTTCTGTTCAGTACATTAGGAGATGAATGTTTTCATAAGATAAGACTGATATACGTAATGTATATTTGATGCTGGTATCTTGCCCGTAATTTGCGAGTCAGAATTCTACTAATTCGAAATTATATTTTCATATTAGCTTGTTTCTTCTTTTATCATGTCAAAGCGTCGAAGAGGGTCAGAACCTGATTTTATCAGTGATGATGATATCCATCAAAGTAACGATATTGATATTTTCATCCCTGATCCAAATGACTCAGGTGAATCTGATATAGAAGAGAGTACAAACGAAGAAGGTTTCAATAATTTAGAAGATTCTTCTGACGCAGATGTTTCAAATGATGAAAATGTAAGCGATGATGAGATCAATTTTGCAAATGTATCATACAGAAAAGTATTTGATAATTATACCCCAACACAAAAAAAATTAGAGCCTAACCATGAATATAATTGGTGTGAAGGAGAAAAGATATATTACGAAAACTTAGAAAATGAAGTACTTTTAACGGAGAAAACAAAATCGATGCTACGTGGCAAAACAGCAGTAGAATTGTTTGAGCTTTTTTTCTCGCAAGAAATAAAAGATTATATAATTACTGCCACGAAAGAAAATGGTTTAGAGATAAGTATAAATAAATTAGACACGTTTATCGGTATTTTGATATTGTCATCCTTTAACATCCGCAGAGCTCAAAAGGACTACTGGTCTAAGGATTCTAAATTGAGATGCGAAAGTGTTGCTTCGGCAATGAGTCGTGATGTCTTCTACGCTATAAAATCAAAAATCAAATATTCTACATCAGACGACGCAAATGAAAACGACAGAGCTTGGAGAGTTCGTGCTATCATTAACATCTTTCGCAAAAATATCTCGCAATTTGGATTTTTTGAAACAGCCCTTTCTATTGATGAGATGATGGTGAAATTTTTTGGACGAACCTCCTTGAAACAATTCATTCGCTCGAAACCAGTAAGATTTGGAATAAAGTTGTGGGCAATATGTTCAGAAAATGGATACATGTTTGATTTTGATATTTATTGCGGCAAAAGTAACGTCAATATCAATAACGCATTATCGTCTTGCGCAGTTGGTTCAAAAGTTGTGTTGCAGATGGTAAACCAACTTCTTATGTCCGTACCACAAAAACAAAAGTTACTGAAATATCATCTCTACTTTGACAACTTTTTTACATGCCCAGATTTACTGGTGCATTTAATAAAAAGTGGTCTTCGATCTACAGGCACGGTTAGAAAAGATAGAGTTAAAGAAGTTCATACGTTCCCGAAAAAGGCACCAAGAGGAACGTATAAAGTGAGTTATGAAAAAAATAGTGGAATCAATTTCGTAAGCATTATTGATTCCAAACAAGTGTCTCTACTTTCTACTGCAACTGGCGTCACACCGATGACAACTATGCGACGATATTCAAGCGATGCAAAGAATAAAGTACAGTTACACTTTCCTTCCGTAATTTCTACATATAACAAATATATGGGTGGAGTAGACCTTCACGATTATAGGTGTAACCGAATTTTACCGAGTATTCGGTCGAAAAAGTGGACATGGGTAATTTTCGCTCGATTGATACAGTCAGCTGTAACAAACGCGACAGTGATACGAAAAATATGTTCTGATGACAAAAATACCCAAACGAGTACAAAAGACATGTGTATGCAGATAAGTGATTCATACTTATCAAGGTCAAAGAAACGTGATTTTATCCTTCACAAAAGTGAATCGAGAACACGGCTAAAATGTTCAATTACTGAATGTGGCATGAGAACAACCAAGTTTTGTATTGACTGTAATTTGTATTACTGCAAAGTGTGTTTCTCAAAAAATCATGCACAAAATCAGTAAACTGCGTCAACGAATCAGTGGGTTCATGAGAGAGTGGGCAATAGTTTACCGAGAGGGTTTGGAGTCATTTACTGTAGGAGTGACGAACTACGGGGTCCTTATCTCGGAATACTGTGTAAATAGTGTAAATAAGCAAGGTGGGAGGGTGGGTGGGATGCTAACGGACTTTACCTCCTCGCGGTGCATCCTGGGTAACGCTAAAGTGGTCCAAATGGGCCAACTAAATCGAAAATATGACAATGGTTTCGTAATCAGGAACCTCAAAAACCCTTCTATACATAATTGTAGAAAAATGTATAAAATTTTCACATTTTTAACCGCCATATTGGATCCGCCATTTTGAATTTCGAAAATCTGACAACGAATTCGGAATTAGAAACATGAAAAAACCACGTATACTCATTTTCACAAAAATGATAAAAGTTTTGATTTTTTGTCCGCCATATTGGATCCGCCATTTTGAATTTCAAAAATCTGATAACGGATTAGTGATCAGGAACCTCAAAACTCCCTCTATACACATCTGCACAAAAATTTATAAAAATTTCAAATTTTTGACCGCCATATTGGATCCGCCATTTTGAATTTGGAAAATTTGAAAAGTGATTCGTGATCGAGGATGTGGAAAATCATCTTTTATCAAATGATATTGAATGTATGTTCATTTACAAAAGTATTACAACTGAATAACGAAAATTTTGTTGAAAATGACGCCATTTTGAATCCGCCATTTTGAATTCTAGGATGCGCATTACTCTATCTTTTGATACAACTAATTACTCCACCCGATCCAGAAGTAGGAATCGATTGGACTACAGTTTCATATCAAAAAAAGACATTTAATTTAAGAAACTACTATTTTTTTCGGGGTTTTCGCCATTCTGGACGCCATATTGGAAAAACGACTAAAGATATCGGAAAATGGACTTCAGATTCAGAAAGAGCAGACTTGAAACCTATAAGACATGGACTTATATAAAAGTCCATTCACCCTTTCTATGAAAATTATTGAGCTAAAAAACGGCGACAATTTATGCCATTTCAGGACGAAACGGGTTAAACGAACTGGGAGAAGAAGAAATAGTAACTTACTACAGCAGGACGTTGAAAGGAGCGGAATTAACGTATCATACGACCGAAAAAGAACTGTTGGCAATAGTGGCGTCTCTCAAGAAGCTGCGAACTTTCGTGTTAGGGGAAAAGATAGCAGAATAGGGTTGCCGACTATTTGAGCCGAAACGGCGACGGCGGCTCGCGAGAGAGCACTGACGAAATCATGATAGCGAAAGTACATTTGCCACAACTCGATAAAGGAACGGTCTCCCAGCTGAAGAATCTGGGAAGGATGCAAAAGGAAGACCCACATATAAGAAAAAAACGGAAGCTGATAGACAATCCGGATCGCCGCGAATTTTTTAGGGTAGAAAATGACATCCTCCTAACCAAGGGGAGAAACGGAAACTGGAAAACACTCTTACCACAGAGTGCAGGCAGGAAGTTGGGTGAGAGTCTTCACGCCGGATACGGTCACATAGGAACAAGAAAACTGTCCAAATTAATGGAAGAAGCCTTTACTTTTAACAAGTTCCGCTCAATAATTCGGTACATTGTAAGGACATGCGACTCGTGCCAACGGAACAAAGTTCCGAATCGATATCCCCAGGGTCCAATCAAATCGATAATACCGGAAAAACCAGGTGATCTACTCTCCATCGACTTCTATGGACCACTCCCAACATCCAGAGGGGGAGCAAATTACATTTTAGTCACGATAGATGCGTTTAGTAAATTCGTGGTAATGTACCCGATAAAAAAGGCGAACACTACTACAGTCATCAAGAAAATCTTCGGAGATTACATCTCGAAATATGGGACGCCAGAGAGAATTCAGTTCGATCACGGAACACAATTCACCTCGGAGAAATGGCTGAAAAAACTAAAAGAAGAA
The DNA here is from genome assembly GCA_030407085.1 of Trichopria drosophilae. Classification (NCBI taxonomy): domain Eukaryota; kingdom Metazoa; phylum Arthropoda; class Insecta; order Hymenoptera; family Diapriidae; genus Trichopria; species Trichopria drosophilae. The sequence goes on along the minus strand of CM059583.1, from coordinate 103,808,220 downwards.
AAAATTCAAGGGATTTTTTCATCCATTCGGCATCCACAAGGGAACATCGTAGAACGGGTAAACCGAGAGTTGGGTCGATTTTTCAGAACATTCGTGGGTGATAAACATTCCGGATGGGCGGCTTGTGTCGACGTCATTCAACGATGTATAAATGAGACGTATCACGAGGCAACAGAATTCACACCAGTAGAATTACATCTCGATAAAAAACCCACGAGAATCTGGGAAAAATGGATTCCAAAGTCACGCGAGAAAAAGGAACCTAGTTATGAATATAAACTCCGGCTCGCCAAGGAAAACATTATACGACATGCGAGGACGAGAGATACAGAGAAAAACAATAACAAAGGGAGATATACCTTTTTTAAGGTCGGAGATACTGTGCTGCTTAAAGCTTTGTATGTCTCGAATGCTATGGATAGAAAGATAGGGAAATTCTTCGCACTCTACGAAGGACCCTTTAAGATAAAAAAGGTGATAAATGAAACCACGTATATTCTCGAAAATAATAGCGGAATAGAACGAGGCATGTTCCACGTGCAACTTCTGAAAGCGTACATATCCCGCAATGGTCAATAACAAACCAGAGATAGATCAGGGGACAAGGGGAAGTTCCAGGGATCGAAGCGAAATTCTCAATAAACAAGATCGGGGTAAACACAAGCGAGCCTTTAAATAGACGGCATTGACCCCAAAATCAACAAGTAATTTCGAAACCATGCCAGAAATCGGAACAAATACTAGTGTTTTCCACAACGGGCGACACGTGGCCACCCAGACGGCACGTCACGAGGTGGAGTGTGAGTGTCGGGTGTGCCGAGTTATGTGGGACCGACATCACAACCCCACACTGCTCGGAAATGGAGCTCGCTTCCGGGAAGGGAAGAGAAAAAACCGCGGGATCGGCAAGGGATTCCAAACGAAGAAACGGAGGACCATGGACCAAGCGTGCCAATTTCCGCCCGGCTGCCAAAAGACCAGGCGAAATATGCCGATCTAGGTCGGGCGTTCGAGGAGGTGACCCGACAAATTGCTCTGAGGAGAAAGGAGCTAGAAGAATTAGAGAAGCGGCAAAAGGAAGAGGAAAGAGACCCCGATCTCGAAGATCTACGGTGGAACTTATTATACGAGGGCATGGACCGCAACATAAGATCGGAAATAGATAAGAGTATAATGGCTGCTTTTACGGCCAAAATTTATTGGCTTGACGTCCACCGCCCGTGAAGCGGGCTTTGGGGTTTTCTCGGGAAAACCCCGCGCCAGGTGGACGACTCGCTTTTTTTTCTTTTTAGCCCGGCTAGCTGGCGAACTCCCGGTAGGGCACGAGCTCGCCCAGAGGAGGTCGGCTCCGGCCTCCTTCCGCGCCTGAAAACGGGGACCGCGAAATACCCTACGGCGGCACCGCACACTACCCGCACAAGCTACGGAAGGGATGTAGCAGGAAAACAATAATAATATTAATTATTTTATTTTAATTAAAAAGGATATTGGGCCTTCTTGCCCTCTCAATTTTATTGTATAAATTTTCAGGTGGCCCACGGCCGACTTACAATTAGTTGTTCACAAAGTTTGCGGTTCGCCTGCTCGCTCCCGACAAAATGGCGTCTCGTCCTGGTTCGACGGCCGTCTCGTCCTCGGCTTGACCGCAGGTCTCGTCCTCGATATTGACGGCAAGTTTCGGGCTCGACTCGCTCCAGATGCCCGGGTGATCCGGCCCGTTCTCTCTACTCGCGATGACGCGCTCGACACTTGGTTTCGCTTTTTTTCTTTTTTTACCGTTCACGCGACGCTCCCACGTTCGGACTCTCGAAACCTCTCTCCTGAAGGTGTGCTCCCAACTGACTGCGGCGCTCGCCGCTGTCGCGCATCTCCGAGCGCCATCACCGGCGGCGCTCGGGCATTTTCGGGGCCGTTCGTTCCTGAAACGATTCTATTATCGATCGATTCGAATTGATGTATCACTCCGCGCTCTCGCGACCGCGGCACGACTCCTGGACAATGTAACGCCCCGTTACAAACCCCCCTCCTACCTCGGGATTACTCTGAACTCCCGTCTAAGGACTACCGTACCTCGTATCTCGGATCAAGAGTTTGTCCAGGAATCGCCGCGATCGTTCCACGCTCACCTTCTAATCCACTCTTACCTCCTCCGAAGAGGGCGGGGAAGGGAGAGACTCGACCTTCCCCCCATCACGGGCGGATTACTCCTTCCGCAGGGCTTCCCTTTTGGCCTCTAGGACCACCATCTTCTGCATCGGGGGAAGCAGCCCCGCCAGCCGATGGGCCCACCTGAGGGCGTCTCCCTCGTCGACTCGCCCTGCGACGAAGGCCGCGGCAGTTGGCCCCAAACTGCGGAGCAGGGTGGCCAATGACTCGGCCGTTTTCAGGGCGTCCTCCTCTGCTCTCTCGTGGTCCTGGTCCTCCGGCCTGGGCGGATTGGCCTCCTGGCCCGCGTTCTCCCCGGCGGCGGCTGCTTCTCCCCGGGGGCTGGATTCTGGATTGGATTCCGGTCTGGTTCTCGATGTCTCCTCGGTTGTCGTCTCCTCGCGGGTCCCCTGACCCCGTCGCCTCCGCGATCGATGTCGGCGGGTACGGGCGCTGGCCCCCTCATCCTCGATGCGTGTCGCCGAAGAGCTCCGCTCTCCGCGACTCATCCACTCCCGGTAGCGCTCTGCACATCGAGGGCACCCGGAAATAGACAAGCCCGAGAACCGGCAATTCACGCAAAATGGGCGAATCCGCGGGGCCGGGCAAGATTTCCACAGGTGCCCCTCGCGCCAGCAGTTGAAGCACTTCCCGGGAGGAGGATCTCGCTCGACGTCATTGGGCAGCTCCCGCAGCCCGCCAAACAGGATCCCGCAGGCGACTGGCCGCGAATTCGGGTGCCGACCCACGGGGAGAGGGAAATCCCCTTGGCGATCCCTCGGCACCGGCGGTTGTCGTGGCGACGCTGCTGCTATCCCGCGGTCTTCTTCCTCACACCAGAGGGGAGCGACCTGCACCTCGACAGGGACATCGACGGGTCCGGGCTCCTGCAGGACGACCCAGCTTTCATCCGGGGTGGGCGCCTCCTCTAGGCGCACCCCCGTCAATAAGGCCGCGAGGACTCCTCCCGACTGCTCTCGGGGGTCCCCTGTGGCGGCCGGTGAAGTGCCCCTTCCTCTCGTGGTCACCTCCACGCTCAAGGCCTCCTCCCTTTCGCGGCCATATAATGGAGGGCTCCACTCCCCTTGGTAGGGGGGGCGCCTCCCTCCTCTCCGACTCACTGTCGCTGATCTCCACATAACGTTATTTCTGTAACAAAAATTGTAAACGGAATTAATTCTCGACTCGACGGGATCCGCGGGGTGCAACATACCGCTTCAGGTCCGTAACGTGGACTTTCGTCACTCTTCGCCCGGTTTCCCCGCCCAACTCGTACACGACGGGAGAAATTACGTTTACGACGCGGAACGGCCCCTCGTATCGCGGCGCGAGTTTCACGGCGCGAGTTTCGCGGCAAATCTATCCGCGCCCGACGACAGGACGTGATTTCGCCGCAACACTAGATCTCCGACATAAAATCGAACGTCACGTCTGCCGCGGTTATACTGTCGACGCTGGCGCTCGCTCGCTCGGTCTTGAAACCGACGTACCAGATCCCGTAGGGCACTTAGACGTTTCAGACGTTCTTCCCATTCCTCGTTCTCGATGCGTAGCACTGGCGCCTCCCCCTCCAATCGACGCCACAAACTCTTGACCGGGGACGGTTGTCGGCCAAAATTAAGGAAAGCCGGTGACACTTTCGTGCTCTCCTGTACGGCCGTATTGATCGCACTCCGGAACTCGGGCAGATGCAAGTCCCAGTCTCGATGATCGGCACCTACAAATGTGCGGATCATAGTTTTGATCGTTCGATTCACTCGCTCAACCGGGTTGGCCTGGGGATGGTACGGAGGCAAAGTAATCGAACACACTCCGTACGCCGACAACATCTTGTCCATCACGTCGTTTCGGAATTCCTTCCCATTGTCCGTTAAGAGGTATGAAGGCGTCTCCCATCGAAACAGCACCAAGTCTTCGAATGCTCGAGCGATACTCCTGCCGTTGGCGGTCCTCAGCGCTTTCAACTCCACCCACCTAGTGAACATATCGGTGAATACGAGGATGTACCGATTCTGTCCACGACTAGGCGGGAATGGGCCCATGATGTCGGCGGACACAACGATCCACGGCTTTTCAATGATCCGTTGACCCATCAATCCTGGGGGCCCGCCCTGCGCCGTCTTTTGAGCTTGACAGTCGCGACACTCTCCGATAAATTGCTGCACATCATATCGGAGGTCAGGCCAATAGTACTCTACTGCTAGGCGGCAATACGTCTTCTCGACGCCGTAGTGTCCGGCATGCGCCTCCTCATGCGCATTGCTGAGGGCTTGTGCTCGCAATCCGACCGGCAGTACCAACTTCCAGCGGTTCTCCCCTCCGGTCACCGGGTCCAATAGTGGATCGGATCGGGCGTGATATAGCCGATCCTCCTCTAATCTCCACTCGGGGAACCGCTCAGGATGCGCTCGTACCAACTCTCTCCTCCTCTCGTACCAGTCGTCTTTCTCTGCGGCTACTCGCATGGCTCCGACGTCCTCTTCAATCCTCCGGGAAAGGGCGTCCGGGACATGATGCAGCGCTCCTTTCTTATGACGAATGGTGAAGTTCCACCCCTGCAACTCTAAGGCCCAGCGGGCTAGACGTCCCGTTGGATCCCTTAGGTTGCGCAGCCACTGAAGGCTGCTGTGGTCGGTTATGACCTCAAACGTATAACCTTCCAGGTATGCCCGGAGCTTCTTTACGCCCCATACCACCGCCAAGCACTCCTTCTCCGTAGTCGAGTAATTCTTCTCCGTGGCGGTGAGGGTACGACTCAAGTACCCAATGGGGTGCTCCCCGTCATCCTGTTGCTGCGTAAGCACTGCTCCGAGGGCATAATCACTGGCGTCTGTTTGCAAGGTGAAGGGCCGCTTGAAATCAGGCCTCCCTAGCACTGGGTCCTCCGTCAGTGCCGCTTTCAGACTCTCAAATGCCTGCTCTTGCTCCTCGCCCCACTCCCATGGCTGATTCTTCCTGGTCAGCTTGGTGAGTGGAAGTCTCTTCTCGGCGAGGTTTGGTATGAAGCGTGCATACCACCCCACCATCCCGAGGAAGCATCGAACTTGCTTCAACGTTCGCGGGGGCGGGTACTCTAAAACAGGGCGGACTTTCTCCATATCGGGCCTCAATCCTTCTCGATCAATCCTGTATCCGAGATAAACCGCACTCTCACAGCAGAATTCCGATTTATCTCGGTTTATTTGGAGACCGGCTCGTACAATGGTCTCCAATACTCTACGGACCCAGATCAGATGTTCGTCGAAAGACTCGTTGACGATGATGATGTCGTCTAGGTAGACGAATAACCTCGGTTCGTACTCCGGTCCGAAGAGTGAATCCATCAACCGCTGGAAGGTGGCGGGAGCATTCGTAAGGCCGTATGGCATCCTCTTAAATTGATACAGCCCTCTACCGGCCACAGAAAAGGCCGTGATCTCTCGGTTTCTCGCTTCTAGCGGCACTTGGAAGTAGGCCTGGCTGAGGTCTATTTTGCTGATAAACCTCGCTCGGCGAACTTTATCCAGTATGATGTCTATGTTCGGCGGCGGATACGCGTCCTTCGTCGTGACGGCATTCACGTCGCGGTAATCGACGCAGAACCGGTAGGTCCCGTTCGGCTTCCTTACCATGACTGGCGAACTCGACCACGCGCTGGTGGAAGGCTCAATGATGTCGTTCCTTATCATTGAGTCAACCTCGGCTTGGGCGGCCTCCAAGACGGCCGGCGACACACGACGAAAACGATGTTTCACCGGTCGCGCGTCTCCTACGTCGATGACGTGCTCTACCGGCGTGGTCGTCCCTAGCGTAGCTGGAGGTGGGGGTAGCAATTCGTCCAACAATCTGGTCAGCTGTCCCTCTTGATTGGACGTGACCTCTGCCAACCCCGCACACTCCGCGTGGATAGTTGCTTCTCCCGCAACAGCGAAGCGTTTCCATGGGCCGTTGCCACTCCTCCACTGCCCTTCTTGGCAGTCGACGGTGATTCCCACCGATCTGAGGAAGTCAATGCCCAGAATGGCCTCGTATTCTACCACTGTGGGGACGCGGAAGGAAACCTGCTCGATCCGATTTCCCACGTCGACCATCAGCGGCATTATTCCCGTAATTTCCGTGGAATGGCCCGTGGCGCTCCTTAATCCTCCTTTATGGGGCAATATGTGGTCTCGACACGCATCGGCAATCCTCGGTCCGACGAACGACCGTATAGCTCCTGTGTCGCAGAGTCCTCGGACTGCGACTCCGGCGATGTCTTCTATCTCACCTCTATTTCCTCGTGACGAGACACCCCATTTCTCCCTTACGAATCGGAGAACCTCCTCTTCGGGGCATATACTGCCTATCCTCTTCTCGGCGCACTCGTCCTCCAGCTTGATGGAAACGTCTGCGGGCCTGGTGGGGAAGACTCGTGCCTCGACCCGCGCTGCTCGTTTCCCGAGTGTCGCACACCAGCCTCCATGCATTGCACGCACTCCCGTCGTATCGTGCCTAATTTACCGCATCCGTAGCACTGCCGGGGCTCCGGGCACTCGCGCGCGAAATGGCCCGTCCCGCCGCAGTTATAGCACGGGCGCGCTCCTGGTGCCACTCTCAACTCCCCCCTCCTAGGCCTAACGTGGCGGGGCGAAGTCGGGCATCTCTCAGGAGGCGGCTCTAGGGATCGCCGGAGCTCTTCGGTTGCTCTCGGCGGCTGTCGTCCTGGCCGATTAGGTGGCCGAACAGCGGTTGTTCTCGGTGATGCTCTCCTCTGTGGGGGCGGATCTCGAATGGCTTGCCTTTCCGGCAGTACCGCAGCGATCTCCTCTCGGCTGCTTCTTCTTAATTTCGAGGCTCTACCCCTCTTCCTGCGGTTTCTTCGACTGCTCCTTCTCGGCTCGCTCACCGACGACGACGAATCGGACACTTCCTCCCCTCCTTGCGGGCTGTCGTTGTTAGTTGACGGTATGGTGCATCCCACCGCTTATCGTCTGCGAGTTCTCGGCTTGCCTCTAACAGCTCGGCGAACGTCGCGCAATCTCGGACACTCGTAGACTTACGGTAATCCGGCCGTAAGTTTCGGATCGTCATCCTAACCTGGCTCTCCTCTGGCGGTGGCACTCGCATTTTTCGGAATCGTCGCCGCAATTCCTGCAGGAAATCCTCCATATCTTCTGTCGGGTCTTGAATCCGTTCATGGATCGACAGAAGAATCTCGGTGTCCTCGATTTCTACGCCGAACCGGCGCTTGATTCCTCTTTCGAACGTTCTCCACGTTCTCAGTAAAGTGGGCTCGTCTCGAGTCCACTGTCTTGCCTTCCCCTCGAATAGGCCTGGCAAGACGCGTAGCACGTCTCCCACGGGTAGCTCGAGGCAATCCATGCACTGTTCGACGTTGGACCCGTCGAACTTCAGACCCCACGATCGCAGCTGCTTCAGGGTCCATCCGCCCTGAGAATGTCTCCTTGGTTCTTCAGGCGGAGCAGCATAATGACCGTGTTCGGGAAACGTCCATCTCGGCCGTGCTGTCACCCTATGGAGTTCTCGTTCATTTGGCATCCACTTCAAAAATTAGATTATCTCTTGAACATATTCAACAATTTTAAAGAATTTAAAAATAAAATAACTTTCACTGCAGAAATTGAAACAGATAACACCATTCATTGCTTTTCTAGATCTCAAGGTGATAAGACAAAGGGATGGAAATTTGATAACGGACTGGTATCACAAAACACATGGTCCGGAAGATACCTCAACTTGTATTCTGACCATCCGCTTAATTATAAAATTGGGATAATTTTAAACTTAATAGATCGAGCCATTTTACTAGCTGAATTTAAATTTAGAGAAAAAAAATTTAAATTTAGTCAATCACCAATTTTTTGCACCGGATTAGCAATTCACAACCATAAGGCAAAACTTTTTATGTTTTTTTAAATAATGTAAGTAAAATTAGTGGTTTAACTCAAATCTTTCTTACACCAATTTGTATACCATATTGTCAGTTTGTTAAACAATTTTTTTAGAAATAATAAACTGAAGAAGGCACACATTGGTTGCCGAAACGTATTAAAAAAACTACATAGTTTCTATTCGATAGACCGTCACACCGAGAAACCTTTAAAATTCTTCATAAGAATTTTCTATTAATGTTCTTATAACTTGAATATGAAAGTATAAGCTTTATTGTGTTTTGAATATAATATGCCAAATTTGAAGGCAACACCAGTACATACTCGATTGAAAACAAAATATAACAATTTATATACATCAGTTGTTAATAATTTAAATTTTGAAATGGACGATCATGAAAACAATCCGGAACAAACAAATTTGAACGAAAATAATAGTGTTTCACCCACTTGTAAAGAAATAAATAACGGTACAAATTTAGAAAATACGGAACTTCATATTGGAAGTTTAGATGTACAAAATGCAAACAGTGAAGCTATTAAAGAAATTTTAAAAGAATTATATATTTTAAATAAAGCAATGAATGTCAATAAACAAAATAATGTGAGTATAATAAACAGCGAAAATAAGCGTTTGCCTAGAGAGAATCAAATTCCTTATTTGGAAATGTATAGATGAAATAATACAGTCTAAAACATTCGAGCAAAGGATTCTCAATTTCAAAATAATGACTCTAATAATGCACGATCTAATGATGTATCAGTTACTGATTTAAACAAAAATTTACAAACAAATAACTTTGATATACCTGCTCCCAAATTTAGCGGTGATAAAACTGAAAATTCAAAAGAATTTTTAGAGCGTTTCGATCGATATTGTGCGATTAAGAGAGTTGATAACGATATAAAACTATATTTTTTGGAAACAAATTTAAATGGACGAGCACGATATTGGTTCGAATAAAAAATTTTCAATTCATTCGAACATTTTAAAAGGGAATTTTTAAATGCTTTTTCAATGATGCTATGCAGACCAGAATGCTAAGTAGCTGGCTTGCGAATAGATTTGATTGGAAAAATAATATATCCTTGCAAGAATATTTTTATGGGCAAGTAAGAATGGCGTGATTTCTACAACCACCTGTTTGCTTGTATGCATTGCATTTTCCCATTGTCCAACAGTTACCGTTACGCGTTCGAGAGCATTTAACTTTGGTAAATTTTGATGATAAAAATGCAGCTATTCAGGCGTTGAGCAATATTCATTTACGGTAAGGTTCCGTTACGAACGGTAAATAAAAGACGTGTGTCTCTTCGCTCCGTACAAAAGTTCGTATTTAGTCACTGAATTCACTTTTTTGGGAGCTCAATTTTTAAGTGTCTTCCTTTCGGAACGGCTCAAATTTCTGCATTTTTTCGTTCTTCTCTGTATGCACTGAAGTGACAGTTACGTTTCGCCTTGTTTTCGACTACATACAGGAGGTCACGTACCGGCAACTGGACCAAGATCCAATCACCGCGCCGATTCCGCCGAACTTTGAATTCAAGAACCGTTTAAATGTGAGGTTTCTTATCTTCTCATTGGAAGCCGGTCTGTTATCCGCTCTGTGCCAAATGCAGGTGCTCACTGGACAACTGACACTTTACTCAAGAGGTCATTGCATTTATTTCTTGCACAAGCATCCCGCCTTTTGGTAACTGCCAATTTCTAAGCAATATTGTCGTCGGGCGTTCGTTACTGCGAAGCTGTCTTTCGACGGAGTATCGGTGAGTTTGTCCTGTGCATGTGTGCGGCCTACCACAGGCTCAACGCGACGGAGTGCTTGTATCGGCGCAGTACCTCACACACGCGTTCTTTGTTGTCGCTATTGCCGCTCAATTTTTGGCTTCGACGTCAGCTTCGTCTTAGACGGCAGCACTTCCCGGTCTCGCGTCTCTTCGGCATATGTCGGACAATGACTCGCTTACCAGTCGGTCGCATGAACTTTCACCTCCCTCCAGCTCTTACATTGAGGGAAAGGCAGAGCACCTTGCACCGCTCCTGCGTTCGTCGTGCTTATCGGGTCGCCCCACCATTGCTTCCAAGTGGCAAGAATACCGTACGAATAGTAGCAGCTCACTTGAGGATTATGGCTTTGTGAGGCGAAAGCGCGACCGCCCGTCAATCGTGGAAGATTCGAACTTCTCTCCGGCGCCTAGACGTCGCAAGTTTTCGCTTCCTACCGCAGGGTCACGCAAGCTAGTCTGGACCTCTTGCAGAAATCATTGCTGGAGGCAATTAAGAAATCGTCGCATAATGTAACGTGAAGGATCAACGAATGGGGTTGGTAAAACGAAAGAAGATTCTTTACGCTTCAACGGTTGCGGATAAATTCGCGGACGTTCGGAATGCGGCGGTCTTCTGGAAAACTTGTCGCCAATATCGCAAAAAACACTCTGCATGTGCGCATCTGCCTGGGGGGCGTACTTCATGGAGATTTTTCCCCCTGAAGAGTGCCTCCCAGAGACGTTTTACGGCACTGTCGACCCTGCTCTGGACGCGCCGTTCACCATGGCAGAACTTAAGACAGCATAAAGAGGTTGAAGGTCGGAAAGACAGTGGGTCCAGACCAGCTACCTGCCGAACTTTTTATGCCTTTGGAGGCCTCTCCTATCTTCTGCTGCTTTTTAATAACATCCTTGTTCAGGAGACCTTCCCCAGAGGCTGGGCTCAGGCTACATTGAATGCTCTCTTTAAAAAAGGTGCGCGCGACGATCCGGCCAATTACAGACTGATTGCGATCACTAACGCCATTGCAAAGATCTTCTCATAGATTTTGTGTAGACGCCTGACCGAGTGGGCGCTGCTAAGGGATTTGCTACCTGAGGAACAGGCTGGCTTCCGCAGTGGGAGAAGCACGCAAACCAATATCTTCTCGCTTCTTGCCACCATTCAAATCGCCCTTAGACGACAACATGCGAAACTTTTTGGCCTATTCGTGGACTTCAGACGAGCTTTTGACTCTGTTCCTCACTTGCTTCTCTGGCGTAAGTTCCTCGGCCTTGGCGTTAGCGCTAAGATGGTGAGAATACACTCTGGTCCTTACCGTTCGGCCTTGGCCGCCCCCAAGTTGATAATTGTAATATACCGGACTTTGACGTCGCAAAGGGGGTCCTCCAGGGCGAAATTCTTAGCCCTCTCCTCTTTCTGTTGTACCTTGCCGACATTCTGGAATTCTTCCGGGTGGGGTGGATGTTTCGCGCACACAGGATCTGTTGATGTTGCTGTATGCCGACGACCTGACAATTTTTGCTTACTCGCCAGCGGATCTGCGCAGGAATTTAGTCGTGTTATCGAATTACTGCCATGTAAATCAGTTATCAGTCAACATTGATAAAACGAAAATTATCTGTATTAGAAAAGCTAGCAGACTAAACGCTTACTCGAGGTCATTTCTATACAGAAATGGTCCGGTCGAGGTTGTAAGCACCTACCGATACCTGGGTGTGCTGTTCTTCTCCTCGTCGCGTGGCCTGTCGCCTACGGAGGGTGCACTCAGGAAGACCAAAGCGGCGGAGGGCGCTGTTCTGTCGCTGGTACATGCGGCGAAGATCGAGGCCTGGGACGCCTTTTGGAAACTGTATCGCGCAATGATTGGTTTCGTATTACTGTATGCAGGGCCCTTCTGAGCCCTGCGATACCTGGACAGACTGGAATCCATGCAGATAGGGTTTTTTAAGGGTCTCCTAAGTCTATCCAGAAATACTCCACCTTATCTTATCCGACTAGAACTCGGTATCCCGCACATAGAGGTAGAATTCTTTCGAGAATCATTAAATGGGCAGCAAAAACCCTTAATCTGCAGGATCACAGGCTGCCCAAGATACTATTGTTGCGTCTTAAGGAGCTGGCTGATTCGGATGCGTCGCAAAGCGCTCTCAACTGGCTTCTCCGAGTAAAGGCTCTGTTGGACAGGGCGGGGGCGAGCGAACAGTGGAAGAACTTCAACGCGGACTCTTGGCTTCAACGAGGACCTTCATTAGTCGCCAAATTCACTGAGTCCTCGAGGAGGTGCGATCTCAAGTCCTACTTTAACTCTGAAAGTGTCCAAATGCCTATTTATCGCCTTCATGGGGACTCGGCGTACAGCTTGTACCCTCCACGCCTGCCCCTCGACTGTCTTATGGTAAGAGCCCAATTGAGGTTAGCGACTTTATATTCGCGCTCAATTGCAATTGCCGGACAGCGTTACGTTTATAACCCAACATCCCCCTGTTCTCTTTACATCCCCGCAGGGGACTTGTGGAAGAGAGCGGAGCGGGTAACTCCGTCCGTAAGGAAGAGGGAGGGGTCGAAGCGCCCGAACACGAAGAGGAGCAATGCTTTTGAAAGATCCGCTTCTCTTAGCAAGAATTGAGAATTCACGACCTCGCGGACCCGATCGTTCGGTGGGTCTGTTACCGTCGAATGCCTGATCGTAAAACGACTCGAGATACTCGCCGTACTGAGGAGCTAGGGTGCCAAGCCCCTACCGGCGGGTTCCACACGGGGGAGCGCTACGGCGTACCGTGTCCGTCCGGTAGTAACCGCAAAGAGGGTTGGCCTCTAGTGGGCCGTGGCAAAGTTAGAAAGGTTCTCTGAACCAACAGAAGTATCAAGGCAAGCGCTTGTTACTAAGAAATTTGATAGCTGAATTGTTGTCGTTTTTTTAAACGGCACAACCGGCGGTGGGGTGGATCACTCCAATATGGCCTCATCCCCCATGGGGGGGGGGGGGGTCTTAAACGCGCAAGGGAGGGAAGGCACCTTAAATACTTAACATTCAGTTGTTCTCCTTGCATTAGGAATATGAACGAATCGTTGCTGCACATTTTAACGGAGTGCCCGCTACTTGCTTCCTCCCGAGCATAGTATGCCGAACTACTACCTCTGCGATCACTTCACTCCCCCGGAATTATATGCACCTTAATCTGCAGCAGCGATGCCCATTCAGCGAAGCTCCTGTATAAGTTCGTGAAAGCCAGTTTCGTAAGAAAATGACTTCTGCTCGGCGAACAATTCTATGCGCAATGGTGTTAAATCTGTGGATTTTAAGCAATTTAGTTGTTTTATTGTAATTCGCGACCAATTTTAGTTTTAAGCCTCAAGGCTGTACTGCGATATTTTGTTATATTCATTTGTTTCCGAAAGTCTCGGAACTCTTTCTCCATGGGATATTTTTTCCCCTAAATATGAGAAATAAATTACTACTGCTTCTACTACTACATTTCAGAAATAAAGAGAAAAGTTCTGAATATAATAAATCTCGAAATACATCTTTTTCTCACAACAGACAATCCAATGCTCAGGTGCAAAGAACTAGAATAAAAAATTCGTCAAACCTTATTGTTCGTTTTTCTGTAAATGCAAAGCCGCGAATCGGCGCGAAGTTCCTAACGAACGAAAAGGAAGCAGGCTATCCAGTTCGAGTGAGTCACAATGGTTCAAAGCCACTTTCTCGTTGAAAACACACAAGAGAGTTTAATTTTTAATGTTTTATACAAACTTATCTTTGCGAAGCGTATGCCAAACGCATTTACCAAGAATGGTGATTTTATGTGGAGCGTACGTAGTGATTGCATCGGAGTATCAAATGCGACTGACTGCGCCGACGCGTCGTTTTGTCGATAACGATCGAAAAGGGCCGAGAGGGAGACAGAGCGTCGAAGCATGCCGAGAGCAGCCGAGAGTAGCTGAGAGTTGAACAGCGTGAGGCCTTGTTGCGGCATGAGGCGCGAAGCCGTAAGCTAAGGCGCGAATGGATCGGTAATGAAGGAAACGTCGCGTCGATAATGAAGAATGCATACTGCAACATTCCGCCCCCCTTGCGACCCGGTAGGGCTCGCAAAGCCCCCGAAAAACTATTAGAGGTTATGACGAAAAATCGTGTGACTTATAATTTCAATGTAGAGGCAACAATACAATTTTAGCTATCGGTCGTACAAATTCTGAAGACGCGGTTTTCAGATGGACGACACGAACGCATCCATCGTCGCCTCGAATACATTTTACTACGCGACCTAATGGCCATTTGGTCGGCGGCGCATTAGGCATCTGCATTAAAACTAGTTGACCGACGAAAACGTATTGTTGTGGCCGCTGCCACTTAGCGCGATGCTGCAACGATCGGAGGTAATCGAAGGACCACACCCTCCAAAATCTCTCCAGCAATTGCCGGTACAGTTGCCAGCGCGACAAACGGTTCATGTCAAGATCGAGAAGAGATGGACTGGGCACTGCGGACAACGAGGTGCCAATCAAAAAGTGGCCGGGCGTGAGAGCCCCATAATCGCTCAGACTATCAGTTAGAGGCATTAAAGGCCTCGAATTCAGGCAAGCCTCTATTTCACAGAGAAGCGTGCTCATCTCCTCGAACGTCGGAGTATGAGCGCCTAAAACCCGCTTTAAATAGTGTTTGACGCTCTTGACGCCTGCCTCCCACAGTCCTCCGAAGTGAGGAGCAGCGGGAGGCAGAAAGTGCCAAGTAATCTGGTCTTTGATCAAGACAGAATGAAATTCTGAACTTCGGAGAGCGCTCTCAAACGCTTGCTTAAGCTCGGTATTGGCACCACAGAAGGACGTTCCCCGATCACTGTAGACATCGCTAGGAAGACCTCGACGACTAATAAATCGTTTAAAAGCCGCTACAAACGCATTAGAAGAATAATCTGATACTAATTCTAAGTGTAAAGCTTTTACGGAGAAGCACACAAAAACTGAAATATAGGCTGGATATGACTTTCGACCTCGTCCGCTACCATAACGAACCTGCAGTGGACCGGCGTAGTCGACACCACAATATTGGAACGGACGCTCTGGTTGCAGAACTCGAGGTGCTGGCAAATGTCCCATTAACTGCGTAACTGTCTCAGCCTTGAGACGTGTGCAGGTTACGCAATGGAATATTACGGAGCGGATGAGTTTTCGCGCTTGAAGTATCCAGACCGTATCGCGTAAAGTTTGGAGCGTGAGCGACTCGCCTCCGTGGAGACACCGCTGGTGAGCGTCTCGCACTATAAGGCGAACCACTGGCTGGGCCTTGAGAGCAACTGGATGAGTGGCATCGTAGCTGAGTGACGCATGGGCAAGCCGCCCGCCGACTCGTATAACGCCTTGGTCATCGATAAAAGGTGATAACGTTTTCAAAGAGCTATGACGAGGCAATAGTGCGTCAAACTGGAGAGCAGCTAGCTCGTCAGCAAATAATACAGACTGCAGCCAGCGAAACCAAACAATCATGGCTTGTTTAGCGTATGAAGAGACAGGCGGATGATCAGGCTCCCATGGTCTCGTCCAACTTAAAAGGTAAGTCGTGACCTTGATTAGACGACGCCAATCAGAGACGCGGGGCACTTGGTCATCCAAAACATTTGCCTGAGGGCAAGTAATCAGCGTGTGTATACGTTGTTCGAGTGGGGAATCTGGACTCAATCGAATTTCAGTGCGTGGCCACTCGCTGATAGGTCGAGAGAGCCACTCAGGGCCCGATTTCCACAAGGTAGATTCGGCGAGCTCACGTGCTGATAAGCCACGCGTTGCCAAATCTGCGGGATTGTCATTCGATGGAACATGCTGCCATTGAGCCTCAGGAATAGACGTTTGTATCTCCGGGACACGATTCGCGACGAAGGTGTGCCACTTCGAAGGCGATTGAGAGAGCCAGTTTAAGACGATAATGGCGTCGGTCCAGCAGTGGAGATTGAAGTTCGCGAATAGTGGTAACTCAATAAGAACTCGTAGAGAACGAGCTAAAAGAACAGCAGCGTTTAATTCTAAGCGTGGAATGCTTAATTGCTTAATGGGCGCAACTCTAGTCTTACTGTAAAGTAGCGACACTGTAACGTCACCAGAAGAGAATGTGAGTCGCGAATAGATAACAGCTGCCTATGCAATTTGAGATGCATCGGCGAAACCGTGTAATTCGGATGACACGATAGTCGATCCCGTCCCGATTCAGCGCGGTATAGTCATATCCGTTAAATGGTGCAGCTCATTTGCAATGCGATTCCACGTGGATAAAACAGAATCTGGGAGGGGGTCGTCCCAGCCAAGCTCTACAAGCCAGAGCTGCTGCATCAGTGATTTTGCAGTGATGATAACGGGAGACGCCCAACCGAGCGGATCATAAAATCGTGCGATCTGCGAGAGCAGAGTTCGCTTTGTGTGAATCATCGAAGGCGGGGAAACCACGTGAAATCGGAAAGCATCTCGATCAGGGTTCCAATAAACGCCTAATATTTTAAGGCTTTCGTCTGAGGAACGCGAAGGGTTCCATGCAAGACCGTAATTTTCTGGACGTACATCGGAAAGTAGTGACGAATCATTACTCGCTTACTTTCTCAAAGAAAATCCACATAGAGACCCGTGAGAAGACTGGAACGAGCTGTTGGATATTGGTCACCGTCGTCGGCAATCAACTGACGGAGAACTCGCATGGCCAAAAAGGGGGCGCTCGTAACGCCGAATGTGACAGTGTTGAGCCGATAATGGGATATCGGTTGCTCAGGAGAAAATCGCCAGACAATACGCTGATGGTCACGATCGCGTGGATCCACCCATATTTGTCTGTACATTTGACCAATGTCAGCACTAAAAACAAGTTTATGTGAACGCCATTGCGTTAAGACCTCTACTAGGTCAGTTTGCAGTTTAGGACCGGTAAGAAGTTGGTCATTTAGCAAACTAGAATTGGAGGTTTTGCTCGATGCATTAAAAACCACTCGAAGAGGAGTTGTCGAGCTAGTCTCCTTTCTCACACCATGATGAGGCATGTAATAATGTGCGAGACTCTGATTTATTGGTGGAACAAGGCTCATGTGTCCCTGATTTTGATAATCTAGCAAGAAATCAGAATACATCTGAAAGTCGTCAGGTTTACGTAAAAGTCGACGTTCAAGAGACTTAAATGAATTTACAGCTGTGTCTTGAGAAGACCCAGGACTAGGTTGTTTATGGCGGAAGGGAAGACGCACCGAATACCGTCCGGAAGGCAGACGCGAATGAGAGGCAAGAAAATGAGCCTCACATTGCTGTTCTTCAGCATAGACAAGAGGTTTAGTAGGAAGCTCCTCAGTTTTCCAAAACTCCTCCATGAGTTTTAGGAGTTGGCCCTGCTCATTTCAGGTGTGAACAATTACGTGGGCAGACACGGAACGTGCTGCGTTGTTAACCGGACCGGAAAGCAGCCACCCAAATATCGATTGTTGAGCAATAGGTTGCTCAGGGGTACCCTTGAGCAAACCTTCTTGAATGATGGAGCCATAAAGATCAGCTCCGAGAATCATTTGAATGTCTGAGACTCCGCCTGGATTCTCATCTGCCAACGAAATATGCCTTAAATAAGGCCATTGATCGATAGACCCGTTAAAGCGTAGCTGATAGGTCGTGAGATCCTTGAGGACGATCGCTTGGATAGAAAGCGTCGGACTAAAAGTTTGCACCGGTGTTATGGTTAGTGCAGCAGCGTAGCGGGCTACACCGGCAGAAGAGCTGCCAACACCGGAAACCTTGGCTGAACAATGGTACAAGGTCGGCCGAAGGGCATTGACGACCTTCTCCGTGACTAGAGTTGACGTTGAACCAGGGTCAATCAGGGCTCTTATTTTCATGGAACGACCATTTGACGAATGAACTAGAATTGTAGCGGTGGCCAAGAGCACCGACGATCGCACCGTAGAAGTGCTTGAAGTTAAATGAGTCCGTATTTCATTCGACGGAACAGACGAATCTGTCGGTAATGACAGGGCCGTACTTATCGACTCGGGAGTAGGAGGGGGCGGTTCACCCTCCTGCGATCGATGCAGCATTGTATGATGTCTTTTCTTACACCTAAAGCACGAGTATTTACTATTACAGATCGCTAGAGCATGATTTAACAGGCAATTTACGCATAATTTTTGACGTTTTACAATTTCGAATCGTTTAGCAACTGTCATATTTTGAAATTGTGGACACAGTCGTAAACTGTGACTTGCTTTACACAGAGGACATGCACGCGAAATAGTTGCACTTGTGAGTGTTTGTACGTGCGATTTTATCGGTTTGGCGTTAAAATTGGAGGCTGCCCTTTTTTGTGTGTCAATCTTAATTGACTCAAGAGCTCGAGCGCGATTTAATAAGAAATCGCGAAGTTGAATAAAAGTCGGATACTCTGTCGACGAAACAAGACTAAGTTCCCACGATTTTCGAGTGACAGCGTCCAATTTTTGCACCGTTAAATAAACTAATATGGCGCTCCATTCATCAACCGGAAAATTTAAAGTTTTCAAAGCGGCAAGTGCCTTAACCGATTTATCATGTAATAGTAAGAGACCCGACGCACTTTCGGTGTGCAACGGTCGAATCGAAAACAAATTATCAAAATGTGCATTTACGATAGATAAGGTACACGCATATCTTGTCTTGAGAACTTGCCACGCTTCAGTGAATGCATTGGAAGTCAATGCGATGTGGTTAATTAATGCAGATGGCTCTGGGGCCAAAGAAGCTTTCAAGTAATGAAAACGTTTCAAGTTGTCAAGAGAAGCATCATTTATGATTAGACTAGTAAAGTAATCACTGAAAGAATTCCAATTTTCAAAATGTCCATCAAATTTAGGTATAGTAATTTTTGGTAAAACCGTATTTCGAAGAGCTGGGTGCTGTCCGTCACTGAAGTCGAATGCAGAGACTGAGCCGGAACCGTGGGTGTCAGGCTGTGGATGGCGTCATCGATATCACCAACAATGTCGAAATACATCTCCTTGTGTGACAGGAAAACGTGATCAGCCAAATAAGGGAGCTCCAAATCCGCAGGAGTAGCTATGGCTTGGAGTTTCTCGTGGAGAGAGCAGTAGCGTGTCCACAGCTGATTGACGTGCTCCAATCGAACCTTCAATCTCCCTGGTGTGCGATTAGCTTCGACGGAAGCCTGCTTGTAGGTGTGCTGCACCTCCTCATAACAGCGCATCAACTGAGAGACGAGGTCATCAACTGTCATCACAGCCGCCATGGTTTCCTCAACTGATTGTTCGCACGGAACCTGTAAGATGCCGGAAAAATTAAGCGATTGGTCGAGTAACGACTCGCTGAGTGTGACAGCAGTAATGTTACTGTCCGAAACGTCGCCAAGCGCGGAAGAACTGCGTCGAAGCCGACGCCGGAGCGGCCGATCGTAAGTTAGCAGCTGAGACAGTGGCATAGGCCGTAAAAATTGACCACTAAGTCGCAGTACAGTACAACCCCACTGGTTGCTGCATACTGGGACTCGCTCCCCCTCGGGTTGCAAGTCGATACGCCCCGCCCACCTAAGTATAACAGTCCCGTGCCTATCGAAATGCGCACGTTTCATATATATATATATATATATATATATATATATATATATATATATATATATATATATATATATATATATATATATATATAATTAGGTAAAAATTTCGGTAAAACGGTGAAACCCAACGAAAAAAATTAAGAAAAACATTTTTTTTTGGATTGTTTAAATACATACATATAAAAAATATGTGAGATGCGGGGCCCTTTGCTGCGCCTCAAAATTGCATGCAGTAGCGCCGCACCTCGAAATAAGTGGTGGAGGGGAGAAAGGCACGAAATACGGGCTCCTCCAGAGAGGGAGCAACGAGCGGGGGAAGCAACCCGAGAGGGCTCAACCAGAGGGGTTGTACTGTATAACAAAATTGAAACGATTTTTCCAAATTTCAATCGGAGAAAATAGCACGAAGTTCCACAGAGCGAGACAACCTCGTTGACCTTGAGAAACTGCTGCAGGTTGAGTTGGTAGAACTGCTATTCGGGCACCGTGGTGGAAGAATGCGCTGAAGTGGGCGTTCCCTCGCTGGGTGTCGTCGCAATGATCCAAACTCGTTTTCGGGTTTCTACGGAAGGGTTCGTCGCTGGGCTTCGTCGAAATCCTCGTCTTCGGGCTTCGTCCTTGATAGTTTGTGACGTCACTGAATCGGCGGAACGCTATTGGACGATATCCAATATGGCCGACTTTCGAGCGCGTCGTTGAACAATGGCGAGCGACCGCTTGCTTCGCCAATTGAAATGCACGCACTATCAAAATGCGTTTCACAAATGACTCAATGCGACAGTTTTGAGTCGTTAAACTGGCACGTAATGCCACAAAAGTTTCGTAATAATGATTGCGAAATTTAGCATGGGCGTGCGACGCCGCGATGATGCACGTACGCGTTGAAAAATGCACAAAACCACCACGAAAAATGTCTATGATTTGTCTAGCGCGGAGACCGAGAGTCAAGACGCGCAAAATGACGCGGAAATGAGAAAGTGGGCAAAATGCCGCTTCGAGCTCGAAAAATGGCGAACTGTCCAAAGAAATCGCGAAAGCCGAAAGTCAACGCGAACGCGATACAGCGAATCAAGCGTGCGGGCAGACTCCGTTGTACGAGCTTGAAAATGCCAAAATGGCGAGCGCGGTAGCCGTAAGCTAACGACGCGCACACTGTATCACTATAATCCAAAATGGTGATGTCCGAAATATCGGCACTGTATCCTTGAAAAGGCACTTCACTAATCACTTGTTGGTGCCCTGAAATCTCACTCGATCCTGGCAGGATCACCAAAAAATTTTCGATTTTCTGTAAATGCAAAGCCGCGAATCGGCGCGAAGTTCCTAACGAACGAAAAGGAAGCAGGTTATCCAGTTCGAGTGAGTCACAATGATTCAAAGCCACTTTCTCGTTGAAAACACACAAGAGAGTTTAATTTTGAATGTTTTATACAAACTTATCTTTGCGAAGCGTATGCCAAACGCATTTACCAAGCATGGTGATTTTATGCGGAGCGTACGTAGTGATTGCATCGGAGTATCAATTGCGACTGACTGCGCCGACGCGTCGTTTTGTCGATAACGATCGAAAAGGGCCGAGAGGGAGACGGAGCGTCGAAGCATGCCGAGAGCAGCCGAGAGTAGCCTAGAGTTGAACAGCGCTAGACCTTGTTGCGGCATGAGGCGCGAAGCCGTAAGCTAAGGCGCGAATGGATCGGTAATGAAGGAAACGTCGCATCGCTCGGTGGATAAGGAAGAATGCATTCTGCAACACTTATCATCAGTCGAAGTCGGTAAAACAGGGCAGTTTGGGTGTAAATATACAGGTCCAGAGAGTGACCGACATCGTGTTTTATCTATACAGCAACAAAATAATGAAAAAAAATTGCGGAGTCGTATTCTAGTAATTTAAACTAACGTTCTTTATGTAAAAAACAAAATAAATCCAGTAATCATATTGGAGGTATCTCTTGTGTTCCGTTGAATAAACCTGAAAATGTTTTAGGAAATTGTAACAGTATGTATAAAAATAAGGGGACTGAAATGATAAATGTCTCACAAAATTTAAATAGTTGATCCGCGAGTTGAACTGGTAAATATTTAGGATAAAATTGTAGAGAATGAAATGATAGATGTCTCGGCTAAAATAATGTAGTTGTTGAACTTTGTCCCAGGGTTGAAATAAATACCAGGGTAAGCAAAGGTCGGTTAAATAATTATATGCATAGTTGTAAGGAAACGGATGTCGTAGGTATTGGCAGTGATTGTCGGAAAACTAACCAAATAAATGATATTTATGTTGACGTAGTTGACAAAATCATTGATGTCAAAGTTAAAAAAAATGTTCTTAAAGAACGAAGTGATAAAAATGGAGTCACAGATTGCCCGTTATCCGATTCCTGCATTAAAGAGTT
Source organism: Trichopria drosophilae (assembly GCA_030407085.1). Classification (NCBI taxonomy): domain Eukaryota; kingdom Metazoa; phylum Arthropoda; class Insecta; order Hymenoptera; family Diapriidae; genus Trichopria; species Trichopria drosophilae. The sequence continues at coordinate 103,786,479 of CM059583.1, read as the reverse complement.
ATCCGTCGATGATATTGATTACTGTATTATAAATAAATTGGAGTATGATTTCTGTCCGGATGCTTTTGTTGATTCTGCAATATCTGAAGCGTTATGGGATTATAAAAAGGAAATACGTAGTATAGCACATTCATTGCCCAATTTAACGTCAGAGCAACGAGATGAATATGCACAAATGATGTATAAATTTGAGCGTTTATTTACAATTAAAATGACCCCAGCGGGAAACTATAAGCATCGTGTCCGTTTAAAAAATTCTAATGCTATCGTTAGACGCTCCTATCGCATCCCAATGTCTACGAGGGAAACTGTTAATGAAGAAATCGCGGAAATGCTAAAAAATGGGAAATCATTGAAAGATCTGAAAGCGGTTTTTGTGATCCATTGCGGCTAGTCAAGAAAAAAGATAGCCGATTACACATTTGCATAGATACTTGTTTCGTGAATGAGCAAATAGAAGGCGATAATGAATGTTCTCCACTAATTGGTGACCTGTTACAAAAGTTTAATGGATGTAAATATCTATCCACCGATTTTGCCCAAGGATATTGGCAAATTGAACTTAATGCTGGTTCTCGGTCATATACAGCATTTCTAGTTGGTTTTGAGCTGTATCAGTTTAGGCGAATTCCCTTTGGTCTGAAGACAGCTGGTGCGGGATTCATCCGTGCCTTATCTTTTACAATTAATTTTTTCTATTTTACAAGAAAATAACTTTACCTTACGATTAGAAAAATCTGTATTTCTGCCCAGCAAAGTAAAATGTTTAGGGTATGAGCTTAGTACTGAAGGAGTAAGACCTGATCCTGACTGTTTGGAGATTATTCGCAAATTTTATCAACCAAGAAAATTAAAGCAATTACAGCAATTTATCGGTGTTTGCACTTATTACAGGCAATTTGGTCTAAAGCATGCTACTCTTATTGAACCGTTCAGGAATTTGCTTAGATCTCGAAAAGACTGTATTTGGACGCCGAAACGTACCAGAGCTTTTGAGGATCTAAAGCGAAATTTTGTTAATTCAATTATACTTAGTCATGTAAATCCTAATTTTCCATTTATTTTGCAAACCGACGGACCAGATCTTGGTATCAGTGGTATCCTTTATAAGGATATTGCTGGTGATAATCATGTTGTGTCAATGGTTAGTAGATGTCTCACATTAATTACACTACTATGGAAAAGAAACTCCTAGATATAGTGTATTCTTTGCTAAAACTGCGGACGTCTCATTTAGGCAGGGATTTTAAAATAATCACGGATCATAAATCGCTTACGTTATTAATTGATACTCCTTATCATAGTGGTAGGTTAATAAGATGGAAACCAATTCTATAACAATATAATTATACGATGGAACCATGTTCAAGGGAGGACAATATTGTTGTTAACTTTCTGAGTCGGTATCCTAGTGGTACTTTTGCTCACGAAGAGGCTAGTGGATTATTTGTCAGTTCGGTTATCTCGCGCATTTTTGCTCAGTGACTTAAGGTGTATAAATCTCGACCATTTTAGTTTGATGCATTTGATAAGGAGCGTAATTTGGTAAAAAGTTGGAATTGCAAAGGTCCGATGAATATATTTCTAAATTAATCGACCGATGCGAAATAAGTAACATTTCTTGTTACGTTAAAAATAAGGATGTTTTGTTTCGTATCGATCCAGTCTTGAAATATGAGTAAGTTGTGGTACCGAGAATATTAACGAGATCATTGATATCGGCATATCATTCATCTCATGGGCATCGGGTTATTATAAAACGTATACTTACCTTCGCCAGCATTATTGTTAGGACCTGATTTTACATACTTACGGCGTTCAACCACACAGGTTGATTCGGGTTGGCGAATGGAGGTGGCCTGCTTTAAAAGGAAAGGATGGAAGGAAAATAAATAAAGCTCTTTTAACAGAAAAATAAGTAAAGTAACTTTTATCTCGCAAATTTCGCAGCCAGGTGAGGCTGCTGTGGTCGGTTATAACCTTGAAGTGAGTGCCCTTGATGTATGGGCGGTACTTCTTCACCGCCTAAAGTACTCCTAGGCACTCCTTTTCAGTTACCGTGTACTTACGCTCCGCCTTGGTGAGGACCCTACTGGCGAAACAGATTGGGTGTTCCTCGCCATCGACCTCCTGCGTAAGTACTGCGCCGAGCGCAAAGTCGCTCGCATCCGTCTGAAGGGTGAAGGGAAGGTCAAAGTTAGGGCGTTTCAGGACGGGGGTTTGGGCGAGGGAATTTCGAAGCGATTCGAAGGCTTCTTGGTGCTCATCGCCCCAGGACCATGGGGTGCCTTTCGTGAGTAATCTAGTTAGGGGGACGCGATCACGGGAGAAATTGGGGAGAAAACGGGAATACCATCCCATCATTCCCAAAAAGCGACGCAGCTGTTTGAGATTAGTGGGGGGCGGAAATTCTAAAATCGGGGCAGTTTTGTCGGGGTCGGTCTTCAATCCCTCCCGATTGAGGACGAAGCCCAGGTACTTGACTTCATCGAGAAAAAATTCACTCTTCTCGAGGTTGAGTTTCAGTCCGGCATACCGTAGTGCCGCCAGGACGTGGCTCAGATAGTGAAAGTGCTCCTCCTCATCGTCCGTCGCGATGATAATATCATCGAGATACGCAAATACATGGGGCTTCCATGCCGGATCGATGAGGCGGTCCACCAGGCGCTGGAACGTGGTAGGCGCGTTCGTCAGCCCGAATGGCATTCGGCGAAACTGGAAGAGGCCACGGCCCGGGACAGCGAACTCTGTAATCGGCCGACTCCGGGGCTCGACAGGGACCTGGAAATAGGACTGGCTAAGGTCGAGCGTTGTGATGCAACGGGCACGACTCACACCAGCCAGAATCCGGTCCATGGAGGGGAGGGGGTAGGCGTCCTTACGCGTGATCTTGTTTACATCGCGGAAATCCACGCAGAACCGAAAAGTCCCGTTGGACTTACGCACGATGACGGGGTTGCTCATCCAGGGACTTTCAGCACGCTCGATGACACCTTCCCGGAGCGTGTCATCAGTTGCATCTTGAGCGACCCTGAGCATATAGGGGGAAAGTAGGCGGGCTTTTTGGCGGATAGGAGGATGATTTTGTACATCAATCCTGTGTTGGATGAGGTGGGTCGTGCCCAAGGAGGGGGAATGTCCGGGAGGGTAAAAGCGGGCTAGGAGTCGCTGCAGACGGGGATGGGCCTCCTGGGAGGGAGCGATCAACCCCACACAATCGAAAATCGTTTGTGCGTCCACAGAGACGTTCCGTTCGGTGAGGAAATGGGCGACGCCCCTACGCCTGCTCCAGGAATTATTATCCAGGTCCATCCTGATACCGAACGTGCGTAGGAAATCCACTCCAAGAACACATTCGTAAGTCAGGGGGGCCACCCGGATATCGAAATTCTCCACTTGATCATCGAGTGTCTAGAGGAGAGTAACTAACCCAGCAAGGGGTACTAGGGACCCACGAGACTTAGATGTACCGAACTTAGGTGTGATTTCGTCGCTCCCGTGTCGACGAATGCACGAACCGGTGTTCCATTTATGGACAGGGTTAAGAAACGACGGGGATCCGCATCGTGTAGTGATATCGGGGTTGGAGTTATGGGCTCTACTGACGTGAAAGATTCGGATTGGGAGGTGGGGTTTGGTCCGCTACTGTCCAGGGGGGGCCTGGGGAATGCTGTTCCCCCCTTTAGCAGTTTCCCGAGCGCTTACGCTCGCAAACGGGTCAATTATTACTATCACGCCCTGGGTAACCGCAGACTGCAGAAGTACCCGAGGGAATGTGAGCACTCGCTGTACACATGTCCTGTTTGTTTGCAGTTGAAAGTTCGCGAGAGTGGGACGATTCTCTTGGGGGCGGAGGGAGTGGCCTCCTGGTCTCCATTCGCGGGGTATTTATTGGAGGGGTACGCAACAACGCCGTTGCATCCGCCACCACTGTGGGGGGTGAGGGGGAGTTCGAGCTTGAGCACTTTTTCTCGATAACCGATGAGGCGTGAGACGCGGCCGCTAACCTTTCCTTCGGCTTGCGCGCCTTTGGCGAATAGGCGAACGCTGGGTACGCCGACTGCGCAGCCGGGGGTGGGGGCCTGTATGCATTCTCTTGGGTCGCGACGTTTTCTACCTGCCGTCCTAGTCGTAACAGGTCGGCAAAATCGGAAACCTTCTCCCGACGGATATGTTTCGCGATGCCAGGGCGAAGATTTTGGACGCAGATATCCATCTGTTCGTCGACTGACGGGGGCAACGAGAGCAGCCAAAACAGACTTCGTAACGCCACGATATATTCGCGCACCGGTTCGTCGGGACCCTGGGTACGAAGGGCGATCTCTCTCTTGATGCTGGCCTCTGGGCTCCGGTGTCCATAGGCATTGCGGAAGTACCGTATGAAACCGGGGTACGTATTACAGCTATGCCGCACTACCCGGTACCAGGCCAGGGCAGCACCCTTGAAAGCCTCCGGGAGAGCTCGAAGTAGGTCGTCTTCGTCAAGGTCGCGACTAGTGCTATATTCGATGAGCTTGGTGAGGAAATCTTCGACATCCTCACCATCCTCACCTGAAAATCGGGGCCCGTGAGTCCTCCAATGTTCGATGGGGGATTTTCCCCAACGAATTCCGGATTGCGACCACTTTGGAATGAACGAGGGGTTATTGGGAGGGTGAAGGGAACCAACACGAGTGCTGGCCCCCGGTGGGTTTGCGGAAACATCGTACGTAAGATCGGTGGGGAATTGTACGGCCGGGGCAAAGGGGTTGGATTGGCTACTAAGGTTTGGCCTGGAGGGGGCAGTGTTCGACTCACTGGTTGCCGTGGAGAAAGGGAGGTGGGAGGTTTGTGGATGGGGGTGAGGGGGAGGTTGGGGACAGGTGGCATATTGGAGTGGAGGGTAGGCGAAAGTGGACTGGTTGAGGATAGGGGAAAGCTGTAGGTGGGGGGTTGTGGTTGGAAATACGGGAATTCGGGTATTTGGGAGTGAAAGGAGTCTGATGATCGGGGCTGAGAGGTATGAGAGGATTGAAAGGGTTGTAAAGGTTGAGAGGGTTGAGGGGGTTGGGCCGGTTGGGATTGGCGCTGTGGCCTAATAGGAGCGGGAGGTGGGGGGTATGGAGGGTGAGATCGTTGAGGGGGTGGTTGATTCGATCGTGAGGGTGGTGGAAGGTAGGATGGGTATAATGGTTGAGTTTGAGGGTGGTAAGTGGATTGGGAACGGGAATTGCTCACCTCGGTTGGGCTAGGATCCGTAGGGGGAAGGGATGAGGATGTAGGTTGGGGACCAAAAGGGTTTGTCAGCGGAACACGATGCGAGGATGTATTTTGCGAATTAGGAAGGACGTCACCCAGCGCTGAGGGGGCATCGGTTGCACTAGGGCCAGCGAAGGGTGCATTACTTCCGCCGAAATCCCCTGAGGGGGGACTTGACCCCGTAGTTGAAAAATCGGCAATTCCTTCTGCGAAGGTGAGGGGGTCGCGATAGAACGCGCGCTATTGGTCAGAAGAAAGTTGGGTCTGGGGAAACGCGAATGCTTCAAGGCGCGGATTAGGGTTTTGGGTTACATGGCCGGGATGTCGGGATTGGGTAGCATTGAACGACCCGTTCAAAAGGCTCCCTATTATTGGACAGCTAATGGCCTCCTCTAACGTGAACGGGGGGCTTTCGCCCCTCCCGTCAATTATTGGGTCCCAGCCGACCTCGGTGTCAGGAAACCTCTGCAACAGTGTGTGTCGCACTAGCCTGTCACGTATGGCTTCCATCGGGCCGGAAATCTGGATTTCCGCCCGGTCACACGTACCGATGAGGTCACGGAGGTCAACAATCGCGTCGATTTCTCTCCGAATCGCGTCGATCTGGGCCGCATTAGCTACACGACCCACTGCAACGTTCGACGGAGACACGTACGTTACGGCGGAGGTGGAGGATGGCGAAGCGAAGGTGATGGCAACGCTGACCGACGTGATCGTAGGGGTTATAATAGGCGATGTGCGGTAGGGGTCCATTGTATGGCACTCGAGTACGAGAGGGGAATGATAAAATAGGGAAAACGCAAGAAAACCCGAAAAGGGGAGAAGGGAAAAACAAAAGAATAAAAAGAACGAACGCAAAATAAAAAGCAAAAAAAAATGAAACGACAAGTCCTTTAAAGCCTGAAAATCTCCAGGTTCGGAGTGACACGATTTTCTACGTCGCGTCAGGAGTTTAGGCAACCCGGAATCCGGAGAGACTTTCGACCGACTCGTGATTTTTTTTATATACTCTAGGGACGAGACAAAAAAAAAGAAAATAGGCGTTTGTATGTCGCACTCGAAGTTTTTCCGGACGCTACACTGACACCTGAAAACTAAACTTAGCAAATATTTGCAACCAATTTATATTATGGTACAAACAGGGACCAAATGCGGAGATGATACAGGACCAAGAGTGGGGAAAATGCAAGCACCTAAAAATAAACCAAAAAAATGATTCTAAAATAATGAGAGTTCAGGGAAAAGAGGGAGGAAAGTGAAAACAACTGATTAGCATATTTTGAATCGGTTCCCGAAATGCAACAATAGTTCCTATTTGCGGGATTATTGCTACCTTTATGTTTCGAATAGTTCGGATGATTTTGAAAATTCTTATGCCAATTTTCAAAATACGCTTTTCAAAGGAAAAGTTTTGAAAAGAAAAACAAAGTCACTAATCGGTATCGATAAGGGAATTTGAATAAGGTATAGTTGCGCGAGTAAACAAACAACTATGTCGTAAATAATATTTGAAAGACAACTATATTGAACATAATACTTGAAAAACAACTACGTTGAAAATAATACTATAAAAAGACAACTATTTTCAACTATTACCTTTCAACCATTTTTTTTTTAAGCAACTTACAAAAAAAAAATTCCTTATAAAATTAGCAAATTGGAAATTCTCAGTACCTGAATCTCCAACAATGTTACACGCAAGCCAAAAAGAAAAGGGAAAGTCCGGTGAACCGACGGGGAACGGGAAAGAAAGACGGGGATCACATTCAAAGAGAGAGAGAGAGAGAGAGAGAGAGAGAGAGAGAGAGAGAGAGAGAGAGAGAGAGAGAGAGAGAGAGAGAGAGAGAGAGAGAGAGAGAGAGAGAGAGAGAGAGAGAGAGACAGAGAGAGAGAGAGTTTAGAGTTTACGGTATTAAAGTAGCTAGGCAGTATACTATTTATGTAAAATGCACTTCTGATTTACTTGATGATGCACTTTCCGTATTGATTATGAGTTGTAACATTGAATGTTTCTAATATCGCAGAATTAGCCAGTTTTCCTCTCTGTCATTTCATATAGATATAATAGATTAATGTAGTTTGTTAAATCTATGGCTTAATTTTTGTCGCAGAGTGTTTTAGTCGAACATATTGACAAATTTCAAATAGTGCATTTTTTGAAATTTAGCAAGGTTGAACTAAGATACGGTTTAAGAAAAACTGAAAAAATGTCTGTGGTTATAATTATTATTCTGATAATGTTTTTTTTTTGTATTTTTTGTTATTTATTTGTAATTAAAAACTTAAGACAAATGACTTTCAAATGAGACAAACTAGGTATTTGTCAAATCTCCAAGTGCATGACATCTCGCACTCCAATGATCTATGGCAAGCTTAACTTAACGGCGAAATATCATTTATTTGTAAATATTATTTTGATTAGATTCGTTGGAAATTACAATATTGAATTATCCCGCTTGATTTCATTATTCTTTTCGTTTTCTAATGCTTTCTTTCTGTTGGTAATGACATTTGATATATATTTGGTAAATATTTCACATTTCTTTTGGTTATCATATTCAATTCTTGTGTCAAAATATAGTTCACTTACTAATATTGTTTCATGCACATGCAAATTCATTCAAATAATTATTGTTATTAAATATATATATTGTGTATAAAATCTAATATTGTACAATATCTCTCGATTATGGTAAAAAAAACGTTATTTGTGTGAGTACGAGGTATCTTTTCTCTCTCTTTTTTATTTTTATTTCATTTTTTAGAAAGCAGTTAGTTATGGTGAGGTTTCGGTCCCTTTTATGGCATGCTGATATGTTCGTCACGTCGTTCGTTTGTTAGTACTTTATGAGGAGTCTATGTGGATGTGCGGATTTTAGTACAAGTTAAAAAACAATGTTTGGTTTAGTGTTTGTGCATTTTCGTTTGTTTATTTACATCTCGTTACATTCATATAAAAATTATCTTTAACCGACATATCCTTCGTCTTCGCTGTGCGGGTCCGGGATAAGGAGTTCTTCTATCCCTTGTCGACGTTTGAATTCGTGTACAGATTTTCCAGATAATACAGGTGGGTCTATTTCTTCTAGTTTAATTTGTTCATTGATTCTGTAAACGTGTGCATTATGGCATCTAAGGCACTGTGCGGCTAGCCTAGTGTTTAGTATATTTTCTTCGCAAAAAGCGCATTCATTGTATTGTAACGCCTTGTTCTATGGTGATGTGTACATTTATCAATTTTTCGAACCTGACTTTTTCATCTAGTGGTAGGAGTTCATAACACTCTTTACATGTCCAAAATTCTTCCTTAGTTGATAGCATTTCTCTCGCTGAATGACAATTTTCTTGGTGTATTTTGATGTGTGCTGAGATGTCTTTCCCTCGAAGTTTTATCGCACTCAGAAATATGTTGAGTGGACAATACATTTTCCTACGTTAAATAGAGCTGATTATTTGTTGGACCCTTTATAATATTTATTACGTATTTGTTATTATTAATCGTTGTATATTTGTGTGTTATTTAAAAAATGTATAGGTAAAATGTATATTGTGAATTGCATATTAATAAGAAATCTTGGATGGCACAAAAATATAAAACGACTGTACACAATTCTGAGAGGTTTATGTTTGTTATTTTAATTAATTCGAAATTATGAGATGTATTATTTACATGCTTGGTTTTATCTACATAAAACTTGGATTCCTGTAATTTGTGTAAACACAAAAAATAAAAAAAAAATTTGTTGTGGAGTTTTTAGATAAATTCATTTTTGTGAAAGTTTTCAGTGATAGATCTATAGACTGTTGACTACGATAAATGTAGGTATATATTTTTTTTATCTGCCTCTATGGCTTAGCTCAGGCGTAACGCTTACTGACTAATGGATGATATAGTAAAATAAAATATTATGACGTTGGATAAAATCTTTTATACTCGAAGAAAGATTTATGTTTAATTTGCATCTTTATTTGAGCTCTTAAGGTAAATAAAATTTGTAATAATTTCATTTTCTTAAAGTATTATGAAAATTTGTCGGCGAATTCGTTTCTGTTTTAATCCCATGATTCTTCTTGGGTAACATCTGTTTTACTATCGTCCTGTATGGGTGTGCTGATGGTTATTGCGTTCTGTAATTTTGTTTCTAGTTCTTGGTATTTTTTACATTGAATGCAGTCTTCTATGTTTATGATGACTCCGATTTTTTTGTGACATGTGGCATGATTTAGGGAAATGCGACGTTTCTTGACATATGTGGCATATGTCGTTGTTACAATTGTTAATTTCTGTGCGTCTGTGTCGTGGATTCTTTTTGCCGTATCCTGTTTTTATATGAAGTTTTTTGTAACAGGTATTACATATTGTGCAATTTTCTTTGATGTAGTGCAATGCAGTTCTAACACACATGAAGCGAGGTTCGGTTTCACACATTGTAATTTCGATTATCTGATTTTCTTGGTTCAGACAGATATAAATTTTTCATTTTTTGCGTGATCGTGGTTTGTGGTTTTATTGATTGTTTATTATTTTCTTTATTTACTTGTGAATTCATACAGTAACCGTATTTCTGTGAATCATGCATTGTTATTAATTGTTTTTCGCATGTGGTGCAAATTTCTGGGTATAAATTCATCAGTTTATCCATTGTGCCGTGGTTTGTAAGATTTTTTTTGTATTTATATTTTTGTTGAGCTGGTAGTTCGTTGTAACATGTTGTACATAGACCTTTGTTTTTCCATGAGAAGTGTTCCAGAATGATGTAATATTGTCTTTCCCCCTGGATGGTGTAATTTTGTACATTTCCCAGTCGTTAGTATTCCACTGTAGATAATTTCTTTATATAAGCTTTTTTTATTATTTACAACAACAAAGAAATTTTTTTTATGATTGCAATTTCTATGTGATAAGGTTAATTAATGTTGATTAGTTTTAAGCATGCAAATGATTTGAAAAAAAAAAAAATTTTTATTTTCCTTTAAGTTGCTGAGTTTTGAAAATAAAAGGTCTGTCTGAAAAGATTAAATAATTGATGAAAATTAATAAATAAACGTTCTGTCTATTTTTACACACTACCTCTACTATTATTGTAGGGTAACATTTTACCTGTCTTATGGACTAGGCTCGAGAGGCAACTTAAAGGGTTGTAAGAAAAGAATAAAAAATAAGTTATTTAGTTTCTGTCTAGTTTTTTGATTTTTGTTTGTATGTCTTGTATTGGTTTGTATTGTACTGTTGAAATCTGGTAGTTTCTTAATGATTCTTCCTTAATTGTTTATATTTTCTGTAACATGTGTTCTTCTTGGCTTTGTTCTATTCAGTTTTTTCCATCGAAACTGCTGAGGGTTTGTTCTATTGGTATTCTCGTTCTTGTACATGTTTTTCTCTTGATTATTAGTAATATTATTAGTGATACTATTGTTATTATTGAGTTCCGTTATGGCCGGTGAGTAGAGCAGACACGTCTTTCTTTTCTCCGTACTTACCTCTGTAATTTGTGCCTAAATCCGTTTTTTTGGGAGTCGTACTTTCAGTGCCACTCTGCCGGAAGGACCCGGAGTCGAGCATCTGCGTGCTGTTTTTACTCCGAGCTTTTGTTCCGGTTAAAAAAAGAGTTTTTGCGAAATTGTCAACCGTTCAAGGGGCTGTATATCAACACTTCGTCTTACGAGCAGCGACGTTATTTCTCAGACTTGGTATATTCGCCCAATAAACGGAGCAGTACATTCGAAATTGCACCTATCGTTGGCGCTTTCTAAATTTGGTTAATTGGACATAGAAACTTGTTCGCCGAATTAAAATCATATCTCACGGATGTTGTGACAGCGAAGCATTCAGAAGAAAAGCGTTTAGGAGGCTCCATGCATCGACTTCAAATCTGCTGTAATCGGGAATTAATAATTGCATACTTTTCTTGCTGTCAACAGAAGAGATACACACATGGGCGCTTATCGGTGAGTTTGTTCCATGTATGCTTGCTCCCTACCACACTCTCGGGAATCTTAGCGTGCGTGTAACGTAGAGTCTATGACGTACGCAGTACACAACTCACCGACATAACAATCTCGCGCTACAAATTTGAGAGCTGTCAATGGGAAAATAGTAATCGACATTTCAGAATTCAGTTTTCGAGCAGAATCGACGGAACGTCTGAAATTTATTTTTTATATGAAGTACTATGAGATGTAGCGAATTGATGGCATTTTTATTTGAAAATTGATAGTTTCGCACGTGTCAAGGAGAGTTTTACAAGTTCGGAAATTTCTTGTCATTTTGGCACACCAGACGTCACCACCTCCTGGTTAAAGTGTACGCACATGTCCGAAGAAATCACACATCAGCCCCTGCTTAATCAGGCGGATACACAACCAAAACACTTAATCGGAAAGAAGGAGGGGCAGTGCTCCCCGCTGAATCGCCCAACTCCCACCAGCGGCCGTCCTACTACCGCGAGCAAGTGGATCGACCTGCATACAAGTACTACAGGCACGCTCGACAATTTTGTACTTAAGAAAAGAAAGGGTACCTTTTCGGCTGGCACAGAAGAGGTACTACCTCCGTCTCTCAGAGAGCGAAGAACGTCTTCCTATACACAACCCTTAAGTCCATCTGCCAATATGATCGCAGGAGAGGCTCTGGCTCAGTTGCGGGCAGATATTCAAACCTCTATTTCGGAGTCGACTCGTACACTGTCTCAAGAAATTTGCAGCTGTAAATCCGACATTTCGGCAGTCAATAATACTCTGCTCGAAATGTAAAATGAACTTTCGGGGAGGCTTGTTACCCTTGAGAAAAAGGTACAATTTCATGAATCCGCTCTAAAAAAGCTGGCAGATAAAATTTTTTCCGCAAAAAAATCAGTCCTGCAAAATACGAAAATTTTCATTTCGAACGATTTAACAGACAGGGAACGAGTAATAGCTTACAAGGCACGAGTGGCACATCGTACTGCCACTTTAAAAAATCAATCTTTTAAAAGAAAAGCCAATAGCATTGCCGTTAATAATGTGTGGTTTAGTTGGTCCGACGAAGATCAAGACTTTACTATTCCTTGCCAAGCAACAGGCCGATTACAATCTGCACTTACTACGGAATCGAACTCTGGTGTTCAATTTAGAAATACGGCTTTTTCTCAACGTCGTTCGCCAAGCAGCACTTCGCCTATGGATGGTTCATCTAGTTTTCAGAGTCAGCCTTTTTAGATGGTTCCCGTCTTCGTCCTCAATCAATACTATCAGTACGTTCCATACCGACAAGTCACGCAAAGTTTTTGAACTCACCGCACTCGTCTTCTTCTACCGACATATTGAAAATCGCGTTTTGGAATGCTCGTGGAATTTACAATATTGCGAATAACTCGTTTTATTCATCTTTCGGTATTTTTAATCTGTCTGAAACTTGGTGTGAAACAGAAGATCGAGTAAAAGATATAAATAATGGCACTTCAAAGCTTTTTTCTCCGGCCTCCCGCACGTTTAAGTTTGGCCGCTGTAGTGGAGGTCTCCTCTCTTTACTTAAAGACAATTTAGAGTATGTTACGCTGGAAATTGCTCCTAGATGGATTTTTTATTTAATTAAAACTCAACCGGTCAATTTAATAATAGGATTTGTTTATTTTTCTCCAAAATCTGACTTAATTAAGGACCTCCAAATTCTAAAGACTAACATAGACACTTTGAAAGCCCAGTACCTCGGCTGTGTTTTTCTTCTCGGTGGAGATTTTAACTCAAGAGTTGGATCATTAGATAATTACTTAGACTTTCCAGAAATATTTGAAAATTCGACTGTTAACGAGATAAGAAAATCACACGATAAACAGCATAACAGACGAGGTAATTTTTTGCTCGATTTTATGCGTACAAACAATTTTATTTTGTTAAACAGCCGTTCGCCCAGCGACAGTCCCGCACATTTTACGTTTCTTGGTAATAACGGATATAGTGTAGTAGATCTTGTGTGGATCTCCGCGTCCCACCTCGCCTTCGTGCATGATTTGAATACCGGAGATGATCTTTACGGCTCGGATCATCTGCCGATGTGCGTGTGTCTATACTTGTGTACTGATAATTGTATCCCTAGAGAGTCTTCTACTCTCCACGGGACATTTTTGAGAGCTAAATTTTTACGGTCGAATGACGGGAATGTACATTTTGTCAATGCTCTTAGAACATTAAGTACAAATGTGAATGGTAAAGACTCGTACTCAATTGAATCTAACTATAATTTCTTAATTAATGCTCTGCGTGACACTGCAACACAAGCAAACATTTTAGTTTTACCAAGAATAATTAACACATTCTTTAAGCCACGTTACAATAAAGCTTGGTTCGATAAAGACTGTGTCGCCGCTAAGAAAAATTATAATCGTACATTGAAATCGATGAGAAAGAACTCATATAGTTCAGGGTCGGTTCAATTATTTAAGACGGTGAAAAAGAATTATTTAGAACTAATGACAGACAAGAAACGATCTCATGCCCTGTCAATCCCGAACAAATTCGCAGCGGTGCATGATTCCGGGGAATTTTGGAATGCGGTTCGTTCCTTCCGCACAAAACCAAGTGTTGGATCGATGGTCTCGATAGAGTCCTGGGAGGCTTATTTGGCAATGATTTTTCCGCAAGTAGGAGATTCCTGCGTATCCTTCCTTGGAGATGTTAATCCCTCGTTAGATTCGCCTTTTACGCTGATAGAGTTATCTGATAGCATAAACAGACTGAAGGTCGGGAAAGCCATAGGACCGGACGGGCTGCCGGCTGAAATTTTTAAGTTCCTCGATAGTCCCTGGCAATCTCTTCTCCTTGACTTTTTTAATTCAATTTTTTTGCGGAAAACTTTTCCAAAGGATTGGGCCCGTGCCTCCCTATTCTTTTTGTATAAAAAAGGTTCTCGCGAGGAACCTGCTAATTACCGAATGATTGCGATTTCTAATGCTCTTTCAAAAATTTTTTCGCAGATTCTTTGTACACGCCTGACTGAATGGGCTTCTAAGGCATCTATCTTGCCAGAGAAACAAACGGGGTTTCGAAGTGAGAGGGGTACGGAGGATAATATTTTTGCTTTGTTTGCTACCATACAGATCATGCTCCGCCGTGAAAAGTCGAAATTATACAGTTTATTCGTGGACTTTAAACGTGCATTCGACTCTGTACCTCACGTACTGCTATGGAAGAAACTGCTTAGTCTTGGCGTAAGTGCGAAATTTGTAAGAGTATTAAGCGCCATGTATCATACCGCTTCCGTTTTTACTCAAACCGATAACGCTCTCTCTTCTGATTTTAAAGTTACCATAGGAGTACTACAGGGCGAAATTCTGAGTCCGCTGCTCTTTATTTTGTATCTCTCGGATATCACTATTTTTTTTAGGGAGAGAGGCGCCCGTGGCGTAGATGTAGCGACATCGTACGATCTATTGTTGTTACTATATGCGGATGATTTTATGATTTTCGCGTTCTCATCCAACGACCTGCGCAGAAAGCTGACGCTTCTTGCCGAGTACTGTACCTTGAACGATCTCACCGTAAATACCGACTAAACTAAGATCATATGCTTTAGAAGAGCGGGTCAACTCGACTCTTATTCCAAAGATTTTCGTTACAATGATTGTCCGGTTGAGGTCGTAAATGGGTATCGTTACCTGGGAGTCGTGTTCTCCTCTTCTGGGTTAGGGCTGAAGCCATGCGAGGACGCTATCTCTCGAACGGGCGCTGCGTCGGCCTCAGTCTTACTAATCGTTACCGCCGCTAAAATCGATACTTGGGACGCTTATTTTAAAATTTATAGTGCTATGATAACCTTGGCCCTACTTTATGCAGCGCCATTTTGGGCTTTAAGATATCTGGGTAAACTGGAAGGTGTGCAGTATCTATTTTTTAAGAGGTTATTTAACTTAGCCAGAAGCACCCCCTCATATCTGATTAGACTCGAGTTGGGGCTCCTACCTATTGCGGTGGAGATCCTGAACCGAGCTATTAAATGGGTGGTTAAAGTCCTTCGAATGCCTACCTCCAGGATACCCAGAATTTTATTGATGCGTTTACACGAACTAGTAAATAATTCGTTGTCTCCACCTACCGCGAATTGGTTAGGGCAGCTGAAAACTACTTTGGCCATTGCAGGAGTATCTGATCTTTGGGAAAAATTCGAAGCGGACTACTGGGAGCGTTTAAGACCTTCCATTGTCGAAAAATACGCGGATGTATGCCGAAGAAATGATCTGGCCTCGTATTTCGACTCCGATTCGTCGCGGCTACCTCTATTACGTCTGCATAAAGACTCTGCTTTCACCCAGTACCCAAGGCGTTTACCTCTGGAATGTCTGAAATTAAAAATGCAGCTCCCTCTAGCTACGAAATATACGCGCTCATTATCAATCTCCGGTTGTCGCTACAACTACGACCCGACGTCTGTTTGCACTTTATGCAACTTAGGATTAGTCGAGGATATCATACACATTTTTTGTCAGTGCCCAGTATCGTATTGCCTGTGTGAGGATTTTTTCCCAACAACACATTCTCCGGAAAATGCGTTAATGGAACTAATCTGCGGCAATGACGTGCACTCCGCGATGCGCTTATTTAGATTTACAAAAGCCTGTATCGTTCGTCGTAATTTTTTGAAGGGACTATGAAGGAGTTTATGAGTGTTTGCTTTGTACGTCAGCAGCTATAGTCAACTTTTATAATTTATTCGGCATATGTACCGACTTTTTTGTTTTGTTTTTTCCTTATGTACCGGTTTTTAATAGAATTGTAAGTTTTGTGTATTATATTTTACTCTGCAATTTTAAATTGTGTATCTGTTTTACGAAACTCTTTCTCGATGGGACTTTGTTCCCTTTTCAAGAGAAAGTATAAATCTATCTATCTATCTATCTATTGTTATTATTACTATGTAGGTGCCAATTATTAGATATCCTATTAGAGAGGTATGATATATGGTTTCTTCTGACGGTTCCACTAATATCATGGGTGTGGTATGATTATTATACAGGTTTTCATTAGACATTTTTCTTGTTGCTGAAGATATGCTTAAGAAGGTCGACGATGGTATGTCTTGATTATTTGGTGGATTTATATTTATAGTTGGAGTTGGTAGATTTGTTACTGTTTGTATATATTTTTTTGTGGTGATTTCTGGTGGTGACCAAATTGATACTCTGCAGTCTCCATGTTTGTATTCTCCTATATTGACGTCTATTATGCTTTCTGGATTGTTTTTATGTTGTTGTAGTTTTATTTTTCCTGAGATAATTGGCGTCTTGTATTTACTAAATCCCACTTCTTCGTCTATCATTTCGAATTTAGTATATTTGCAAGGGTTTTGTGTTTTGTAATTTGCTAATTCTCCATAAATTTGTACGAATCTTTGCCTTGTTGATTTTAATTGTCTACATATTTCCGGAGTTAGTGTACATGGTGGTTTTTCGTCGACTGACCATTTAATTTCGTCTCCTTCACAATAAGTCCGATTTATTTTGAACGATTCATCACATTCGTTTATCAGTATCTTTTCTATGTTTTTACCAACCGTTATTGAACTTAGATATATGAGTAGTAAATATTGTGTAAGTGCGTTGTTCATCATGAAATTTTTGTGTTTTAACTTGATATTTTTCTTTTTTGCTCGTTATTCTGGTTGGATGAAATATAAATTTTGTATTGTTTGTATATTGCATGGTTTATTTTTGTTATAAGTAGGTTTTATTATGTATGTTATTTTTTTTAATGTAAACGCTTTATTTTCTCTATTGATGTTGTTTGGCATTGTTTCTTGTGGATGGTTTTTTGTTTCTACATATGGTTCTACGTGACTCGCTTCTAGTCTAGGATATAGTACTTCTGTATGTGGTACGTGAATATTTTGTTTTGAGGGTGCTGTTGGCTTGTTGTTTTCATTATCTTTAATAACTTCTATTTCTTGAAGTTCTTTTTGAGGAATGATTGATAGTTTTTGTCGTTGTCAATATTATCATTTTTTGTGTTAGTTTTAGGAGTTTCTCTCGCTAAGTGAAGTAGTAAATTTGTTAGCGAATCCCAAATTGCTCCTATAGGAAAGAGAGACCAACCGTACGCAGTGTGTAGTGCGTATCCATGAATTATTGTGTCAATAACGCCCTTAATTAACTTTATTATTAATACTATGCCCATGATTCCGGCTTTTGTGGTTCCGAATATCATAAAGTTGTTCCATAATTTCTCGGTAGCTGATTTAAAAAGTTTTGTTATAGTGTTTTCGTTTATCATATTTGTTATGGAAGTTCCTTGGTAATTTGTTGTTTGTCCGGCCATACCTCTAGCGATTGTGTTCAGTACTGGTGGTTTTTCGGCTGGGAACATTATGTGTTCTTTCAGTTTTTTGAGATCTTCTTGACTGTATATTCCATTTGTTGCTAAATGTTCTAAATTTATATATTGCCAAGTTTGTTTCGTTTGAGGTTTTAGTTCGTCTGGTTTTTTTGGCTTCTACTGGATTCGGAAGAAGTTTATACCAGACGTTGTTTATCGAATACACTGGGGGAACTAAACTATTGCATGTGATTTGGTTGCCATTGTTTATTAATATTCTGGGTTTTGGTGTCATGAACATATCTTTTTTTTTATATTTTATTGGTAAATGTGAGTAACATTCGTCGGTTTGCCTTATTTTTACCTCTACCGGTATACATTTCATTATGTACGCAACTTCACCTGCTGCTACTGCCATATAACCTGGGCCCTTCATTATGTTGTATTCGAATTCGTCTGGCGATTGTCTTGCTAATGATAAGGAGTTTTGTAAAACTTGTTTCTCTAGTTTACATCTTTGTGTACGTCATAATATAATTGTTTTATTTCATGTCGTAAGTGTTTCTCAACAAAAACGAATTTCGAATTTACATAAGTGAAAATGTCTAGATTTATTGTGTTAATTGGTCGTTTTTTGAAATTTCCACCATTTTTGTTTTCTAATATTAGTAGTTTGGGATGCTCTGTGAGTGATAATTCATATCCGCAAATATTTTTCTTTCCTCTAGACGTTAGTGCAAATGTTATTTCTTCAGTTGTCAGGGAGTAAATTATTGTTTTATCTTCATGGTATGCTTTGTCTACTGAGCCGTCATATAAGACGGTATTTATTGGATCCGCAGAAATCCTCTGGTGTTACACTCCAATATGTACTACCTCCTTCTAAGTCCAAACAGCTGTGGTCTGTTATGGGGTAGGAAATTCCTGATCTTAAATATATTCTATTTTCGTTTAAATTTACTCTGGCTTTATATTTTTGTATTAAAATTCTGACCGTTCCTTGGACTATCACGTCGCTCCATGAACCGTATGTGTCTGCGTATTCTACTCCTCGACATGTGCCGTCTACCTGCCATTGTTAAACTAAAAGTTTGGATGAAATTCAGTTTTATCCCAGTTATAGTATTAAGGTTTATTACTGTGGTTCTTGTGCGGTGCATCTTCTCGAGAGACTTCTTGGACATATGTTGCTAAACCATTTGAAACTGCTGATGTATGCGAGTGCATACCACAATAGTTTATCTCTCTATTTATGTCTATTTTGCATTGTATTATCTCTATTTCGTCGTATTCTTTGATTTGTAAAAGTTGTGCTCTGACTTTTTCGATTTTTAAGTGTTTTTTCTCTATATCGCAATCCTGTATTTTTAAGAGGGATATTGTTGATAGATTCGATGTTTTTGAGCAGCAATCAAAGGCTATAAATGCTGATGACTTCAGGATTATTGAAGTTACGATCAAGATTATTGTAATAATTTGAATTTTCGGTTTTCCTCTTCTCTTTCCAGGTGTTTCTTCGACTGAAATAAGCATCCTCTTCGTTTTGTTTGATTAATTTGTGCTGCTTATTTATGGTGTGGTACGTATATTTGTATGTGTAATATGTGTATGTTCATGTGTATACATTTCATTATATAAAATATTGGTACATGCCTTATTAAATATAATAGGATAGGGAAAATAGGATGATCACCATTTAGACTGGTATTCGGGAGTATTTTAATCTATTTGCGTGAACTACTTTTTCTTCATTTTTTACTTTTATTTTTACATTTCCATTTTCGAAAACTTGTAATACTTTAAAGGGACCTTGATATTCGTCATCAAATTTACTAGTTTTATGATTTTTTTGTAAAAAGACCGCATCGCCCGCTTTTAGGGTTATAGAATTTATATTTCTATCATAGTATTGTTTTGATTTTATTTTGGCGGATTTCAAATTTTGTTGTGCAAATTTCTGAACATTATATAGTTTTGAGGCTAAATTTTGTATGTAATCGGTATAAGTAATTTCAGTATCATCATTTGTCGGTTTACTAGAATGTAATTTTGCAATTCTATTTGCGTAGTAAATATTGCCTTATTAGTTATTTCGGGTAGATAATCAACACGGGTGTTTTCTTTCAGTGTATTGTTGTTTAAGGTTTTTGGTTCCGTTTTTTGTTCAAAACATTCGTCCAGAGTATGGTTCAAATGGTTGCATTTGGTGCAAAATGAAATTCTGTTTGGTAAATTATATCTTGGACCCGTATAATTTATTTTATCGACTGGGTTTTTAGGTATTTTGATATTATATATTGGATTGTGTAATATTTTTTCTCTCGATTGGTTATGTTTATTTAAAATTTGTTTACTTTTTACGGATTTTGCCGTATTATTCTGGATAATGCGTCCGCGTTTACGTTTGATTTGCCAGCTTTGTATATTACGTCAAATTCGAATTCTAATAAATTATACATCCATTTTGCTACTCTTGAATTTGGATCTTTTTTTGTTCTGAATGATGTGAGAGGTTTATGATCTGTCACTACTGTGAAGTGTCTTCCGTAAATTTATGGTCTGAAATGTAGTATTGCGTAATAAATTGCTAGTGCTTCCTTATCGTATGTTTCATATTTTTTTTCATGTTCGTTTAGTACTTGAGATGTGTATGATATTGGTCTATCTTTTCATATTTCTCCTTGTGAGAGTATAGCGCCTGTTGCATATCCAGAGGCATCGGTTGTGATTATGAAAGGTTCGTTAAAATTTGGGTATTGTAATACCGGAGCATTACATAGTTTCTCGCGTAGTGTATTAAATGCATTGTTTTCTTCTGTTCCCCAGGTGAAAGGTGTGTTATCTTTTAATAAGTTTGACAATGGTTTTGCAATGCTTGAGAAATTTTCCATAAATCTTCTATAATATCCAGCAAGTCCTAGGAATTGTCTGATATTTTTTTGATTTTTAGGGATTGGGAATTTTTGTATGCAGTTAATTTTGTTTCGGTCTGGTTTTAAGCCATCTTCACTGATAATGTGGCCTAGGTAGCAGATGTCTTTTCTAAGAAATTCGCACTTGTCAGGTTGTAATTTTAGATTTGCTTTGTGATTTTTTGTGTGAAATGTGATTTTTTCACATTTTATCTTATGTTCCTGTAGTGAGGATGCATATATTACAATATCGTACAAATATACGAAAAGTTCATTTCCTTGTAATCCAGGTAATACGATATCCATGAGTCGTTGGAATGTAGCTGGGGCATTTTTCAGGCCAAGCGGCATTCTATCAAATTCATAATTGTGAATCTGTTTTTTTAGGTACTATCCATAAGGGTGTATTGTATGGTGAATTCGACGGTTTTATGATTCCACTATTTAATTGTTCTTCTATTTGTCTGTTTATTTCTTCTTTATGTATAGGCGGAAATCGATATTGTTTCGTGTTGATTGGTATTTCATCTGCTGTAATAATTTTGTGTTTTATGAGTTCCATATAGGTTAGTATTTCACCAGGTAAATGAAATATATCGGCATGTTTATTAACAATTGTCTGAATACTTTCTTTTTCTTCTTTGTTTAAATGTTCCATTCGTAATAGTTCTTTTATTTCTTTAGCGCGTTTTGTTTCTTTTATTGTAAGTGTGTGGTACATTTGGGCTGTCTTTGATTCTGATAGTATTTTATGTCTTCCTTTCAAATAATCGTTGTATGTTACAAACTTTTTATATTTAGTATGTTTTCTATCTCTAAATTTTCTCATCGAGATTTTATCTTCACTCATTATCCTTATATTATGCCATTCATTATTTGTTTCTAGTTTTAAGGGAAATTCTTTATTTGATATTTCATTGTTACTGGATTCACAGGTTAAATCTTGATCTGATTTATTATTTTTATCTGATTCAAAGGAATTAACTTGATCCGGTTTATTTATTTTATTACTAGATTCAGAGGTTAAGTCTTGATCTGATTTATTATTTTTATCCGATTCAGAGGAATTAACTTGATCTGGTTTTTTATTAATTTCATTTTCTAGTATTTTTCTTTGTACAAATAGTAGTTTAGTATTGTTTCTGAAGAAATCTAGATCTTCATGCACAGAAGAATTTAGAGATTTAGGACAGTGTTTCAGGACTAAGTTTAATATTTCCTTTTCAATTTCATCATATTCATTTGTGACGTCATTTTCGTTTAAATAGTCAAATTCACTTGTGTATTCGTTTTTATATTCATTTTTATGTTTGTTATTGTGTTCATATTCGTTATCGTATTAATTTTTATTTATATCCTCGGATTTACTTGTATATATATTTTAGTATTCATTTTGATATTCATTTTGGTATTCGTTAGTTATATTCTTATTGTTTTTCGTAAATACTTTATTTTTGTTGCATATTTTACCACGTTTTTGTCAACTCGTATTCTTGTCTGTCTGTCTGTTTCTCCGGTGCAAATCTTGTAATCGATTTTAAACTAACTTACCGATGAGCTAGAGACTTGAAACTTTTAGGATAGCCCAAAATTGGATGACAATGCATTCCTTTACCGTTTATTACAAGTTTCAATCAGTTTTAAGAACATTTTCAGCAAATTTAAATTTTATATGAAAAAAAATAAGTTTAAAAAAAAAATGCGCTTATTTTCCGTTCTTGATTGAATCTATACAGTCCTTTATACTCGTTTTTCTTTCTTTGTTTTGTCCTTTAACATTTAGCGGGGGGCTCGGCGTTTTCCCCCCTTCCTCCGTCTCTCTTGTCCTTTGTTTTTTTTTCGCAATCGGGAAAAGTCCTCCACTGACGTCATTAATTCCCTTGCCTATATATATACTCATCCACGACGGCAAGTGGAGCAGTAGTGAATTAGTGTCATATATATATATATATATATATATATATATATATATATATATATAATATATATATATATATATATATAAGTGCTGCAACAGATGACGGATTTTGGCGTGAGAAAACCTCATCAGGATTCTCAACAATTCCGGACTGTGTAAGCCACCAGAGGAGCCTGTCATCTAAAACCACTTGCATATTCTTTTCATTTTGAAAGTGCTCTTTTCAGATTGTTTATAAATGTAATAGTTTAAAATCGATTGTAAATTTTGACCTATTAAAACTAAAAAGCAGAAAATAATTAATAAATAAAAATTCTTTTTAAAACCCACGTTTTTACAAATGGACTAAAAAGGATAAAATAATTGTTCCCATCCACACAGGTCACTAATATCATGCCGAAATAAATACGGAATAATTGTTCATTTTATTAGGAAATAAAATATTTATAAGACTTAAAATGGGAAACGTGGGGCGCAATGGAGGCAACAGAAATGACTCCTCGACGAACAATAACAAATGAGAAACTTATGCTTAAATGAACAATATGACACGCTAGTTTAGACATGCTAGTCATTTCTGTTACCTATATTGCGCCCCACGTTTTCCATTTAAGTCTTACAAATATTTTATTTCCTAAAAAATGAAAAATTATTGCGTATTTATTTCCGCATGGTATTAGTGACCTGTGTGGATGGGAAAAATTATTTTATCCTTTTTAGTCCATTTATAAAAACGTGGTTTTTAAAAAGAATTTTTTATTTATTAATTATGTTCGTTAAAGTTTGAGATGTCGAAGTCTTCTTCTATTTCAGCAATTTCTAGTGTTGGTATTTTTACTTCTGTACTTTCGTTGGTTGTATTATAGATTTGTAGGTATCCTCGTCCGTTGTTGTTTTTGATAATTGCTTCGCCTAAATATATGCCTTCTTCGGTTTCAATGCGTGGTATATATCCATATTTAATTTCTTTATTTTTTATATTTACGTAAAATGTTGATATTGCTCTTGCCGGGATTATGATTTTTTTTCATGGAAGTATACTTTATTATTTTTTCATTCTGTGTAATGTTTTTTATAATCTATTGTTGCTTGATTATCACGTAAAAATTCTGATTCTAAAATTCCTGCTGTATTTATTGGGAAATTATTTTTGACAACATGGAATTCTACTTCACTTCCTAGTATTTCAAGAAAAACTACTCCCATTGTTGTTACAGGTTGCTCAGTGATGCCTTTAAGATCTATTATATCATTTTCATCTATTAAAGTTTCTCCTTTTATATGTTCTTCTTTTATTATATTGTAACATTCATCACGTCCAGTTTTCGCCGCTGCCCTCTCCAAACCGTAGCGCCGCCATCGTAGCAGCTACGCACGTTTGCCGTGCAGAGTGCGTCTGTGAACCTTGCAGTCCCCGACCGCCGGGGTTCTGCGCAAGCCCGCAAGAGGGCCGCGAAAAAAGCGCGCTGCCGGCCAACGGCGCGAATGCTCGCCAGATAGCTTGCGAAAGCCAAAGACAGCGGTCCTAGGATATATATCGTGAGATAGTCGACAGCGAGCGTCCGCGAACAAGCGCATCCTTTAGACGCCATACTTCCTCGTCGGAAATAGTATCCGCGCTGCGCTTCCAGTATTTTTGTACACGGTTATCTAGTGACTTGCATCGGCGCGTCACCGAACGCGCAATAAAGTGTTTTGAAAAGCGATTACTCGGATTTTTTTCCTCGCGCCGCACTCATCTGCCCCTGGACGAAAGCGCCGTTCAAGGCAATTAGCCCGGAGACGCCATTCTGCGAATCGGTCGCCAACGAGAGCGCAAACAGGTGAATTCGCCGGCCTTGGCCCTTTTTGTTCTGCTCGCTTATGCTCTTCCTTCTCCTGTTGCACTTTTCTTTTAGTACTTGCTGCTGCCTCAGAATTTGTCTGTAAATTCACTTACACCAGTGTACCTTCCGGCGCGGGTCGAACCCGGACACGCGTTTTACAGTATTTACCTCGAGAACCAAATCAGGCGTCGGCGAAGGCCACATTTATGGCGCCTAACGTACTTGTCGATAATTATTTGAAATATTCAGTTCGCGCAACATTTATGGCGACCAACGTGCTTATCGATAATTATTAAAAATATGCAGTTCCCGCCACATGTATGGCACACATCATATTTTTTAATGATTATCAAACTTGTTTGATTCGCGACGCATTTAGTGATCAATGCGCTCTGTAATAATTGTAAAAATTTTTTCGGAAAAAAATACATTCGTGATGTCTAAGGTTTGTACTATTAATTGTTAAAATCGTTCAAAAAGCGCTATATTTTTGCAGTACAACGTACTTACAAAATTTTTCTTTCGTTTCTCTTCAAATTGAAAACATGGAAAAAGCGCCACGTGTCTCAACTTTCGACAAAAAGTCAACTCGCATGAAACCTCCTATATGTATTCCGAAAACAATTATTCTTTATGTACAAAATTAACATTTGTCATTCAAAATTATCAAAAAAAATTTTTATTAATCAAACAAAGTGAAAAAAAAAAATTATATTATCATTCCTTTGCATTTCGCTGTATTCGCTCGCATCGCTATCTCCTTTGCAATAGTTTACATCGTAATTTATGTATACAAAGGCGCAGTAAATCTTCCGCTAAAACGCAATTGTAAAATTGTCAAAAAACAATTGCGCAGTGCTTTCTCTTTGTGGCTTTTCTATCGCTTATTTGCGCATGCAAATGTAGTTAGCACATATAGAATTATCTATTATTATAATAATACAATTACTCTGTGAGACTATTTATATTATGTACAGATGTTTTTCTCCGGCTAATAAACAAAGTGCCGAACGCGATCTCCTTGTGTCCGCGTAAACAAAGTTTACTTATTATAGTAAACAATAACTAATTACTTTGTTTTTCGACAAATTTCTCCATATCGGAAAAATATATCTCCAAACCGCGAAAAATATTTCAAAGGCGATAATTCATATTCAAAATTAAAATTAAGAAAAATAAAAAAAAAAATGAACAAAGATATTGAAAACGCACAGGCGCAAGCAAGCACTCTCTTGCCGTCTCATCAACTCGCGTGAACCCCTCCTCGGCAACTCCCCAACATAGAATCAAGTGACGAGGAAGTGCGCGATAAAGAAACGCGCATAGAAAACACCGAAACGATCGGTGAAGACAACGAAAATCTCATTGAATTTATACCGCGTAGATCTTCCCGTAAAAGTACAGTCGTGATCCATAAAGGAAGGCCGAAGAAAAAATCGCCTAATAGAATCACAACGCAATATTTATACGCAGTTTTTTCAGAATTTCAAGAGCAAACCACGCAATTTCAAAGTTCGGTACATGTTAGCGCAACATCTCGAAAATTCGCCGCAACAGTTCGACCTTTTTCAAGCCGAAAACAGGCGCGAAATTAATACTCTGCAACTCGAACCAAATAAGTCGATAGAGACGCTCGCGAAACAAATAGCGAACTTGCAAACAAGTGCCGCCAATCCGACTCCACAAAATGCTCGCGCGGGATCTTCAAATCGAAACGAATCTAAGAAAAGCGAAACGACGAGGCCAACGAGTCTGCCCCCACCATCACCACTACGACGGTGGCAACAACGAGGCGTCGCCCGAGACAGGGACGGACGCATGCTACGCGTTCCCCTCTCTCTCACCGGCAACGAGGAGCCACACGTCCCAGACAGGAACGAACGCGCTGTATGCGCTCCCCTCCTTACCCCCGTCGACAACAATGTTCGGAATCACGCGACCTACGACACAGGATTTCTTTGCATCGCAATCGATAGCAATCGATCGAAACGCCTCGCAAGCGCCGATTGCGCAAAGAAATCCCAACCCAAACCTACATAAAATAGTAAAATCTTGGGAATTAAAATTCACCGGTAAACTCGACGCCGACGATTTTCTCGACGAATTCGAACGCAAACTATACGCTTCTGCTATAGACCCAAATGACGCGCTCCCAGTCTTCTCGCAAGTCCTGACTGATTCCGCATATACGTGGTTTAATACATTTCGGAATAGCTGGAACTCTTGGCCAGATTTCGCAAATAAATTCCGAAAAACATTCGGAGTTGCGAACGATGACCAACAAATTATGCATAAAATTCAACGCGCGGTACAACTCGAAAATGAATCCGGAATCGACTTCGTCATAAAAATCGGCGCATTATACAATAAATTAAATGGAAAAATTCAACAAAAAAATCTACTTGATAAAATTTACTCCGGATTAGACTCCGAATTAATCATGCAGTTCGATCGGGATAGTTTTTCAACGATGAATTAATAACAAAAATCCGTAAATACCAAGAAAAATCGAAATTATGCAATTAACGGATAAACTGCGCGAACACGATTCGAAACGAACACGCTACACCAAAAACAAAACTCAATTATACGCAATTGCAATCAATTATAATCAATTATTCACAATCATATGAAACAGATGATCTTTCGCAACTTCCCATCACAGAAAATAAAACCGGAACGAAATCGAAACAAAACGAAATTAAAAAAGTCGAAAAGAAAAAAATATTGAACCAAAACAAAATTTAAATAAAATCGAAATTTACAAAAAGCAATACGAAACGTTGAAAAAGAAATTGCACAATAATGACGACGAAAATACGGATTTCCAAATAAAAAGCGCGAATAACAAAAATGTCAAACCCGTTTCGTCGAGCCGTAGGCATCGCCGCCGTTCCACCTCCAGTCCTTCGCGCTCCTCTCACTCTGCTCGATCGCAGAAGGGGGGGGGGAGAGAGATGTGGCACGTCTGCGAAGCAAAGCCACGACTACAATGACAGACGCTCGAGAAACCACGCGCATAATAATGATTTCCGAGGTCGGAACCATTTTTATAATAATAATCGCGGCAACAGAGGTCGTCGAAACAGCTACAATCGTAATTACGATTACAATTTGGCTCGCTTCGATAATCTACCTCGACCACGACAGTATCGGCAACCGAATAGCCAGTACGACGCGCACGCGCAACACACACAAAATGCGCAGCCGCCGCAATTCTCCCCACCGTTGCAACCTACGCAGCCGTGGTTCGAAAATCTCAATCGCGATTTTCCACTTGACAATCGATACGCGTTCCATACGTCGCCGTCAAAAAACGAGAAGGATGCCAGGAAAGATTAGAACTTCCTGGCGGAACCTTGGAAACTCGCGAGCGCAAAACCAATTCAAATCACTCGGGAAATGCTCCAATTCGCGCCGACGCTTTTCAAGATTCAACGCGTTCCCTTCATAACGCATCAGCGCTTAATGTAGCGCATGCCGCAAGGAATGCAGCTAGTGATTCCGAAAGCGACGCGGATGATTTTTGCGAAACATCTGAGACCGATTACTCAGACTCAAACTCAGAGTGCTGCTGCAACGAGCCGGCGCAGCCGGCAAGAGCAAGCATCTCATCTGTCACTTCGCTGTCCCCAATTAACCTAAGAGCCTGCTATCAAGCAGCAGTTAGCCATTCGCAGCGCAAAGTATTTAAGGGCCTCACTCCGCCCGCGCCATCGCAAAAACGTTACGCAATCGGAACCGCGATCGAAATCGGAGATAGAAAATATCCCGGACTTCTCGATACAGGTAGCGACCGCACATTTATGTCAGGCGAACTGTACGATAAAATTAAAATATTAGCATCCAGTAATCCCGTATACGATGTGATAACACGTGCCGGCGTACAACTTGCTCAACGCGACCACGTATCCGCACCTCGTTATTCCGTGAAATTTGAAGTTAATATTAATAATTGCTACGGCGAGTTGTGGTTCGCAATTCTCGACAGACTCACAACACCGATCATCCTAGGAATGGATTTTATAATCGCCTGGAAAATTACAATCGACGCTACGCGCGGTCACTGGTCAGTCGAAGGTTCTGATGCACAATTTCCTCTAAATTCCGGGGAAGTCAAGCGCAGCTCATTAAACTCCATGCAGTTAATAGAGCTTACGCCAAAGCAGCAAAAATGCTTAGACGAATTCCTCGATAGCAAGCTATCTTCAACGCTAGCTTCGGGAACAGGAATAACGGAATTAGCTGCGCACGTTATCGAACTGACAAACGCGACGCCGATCAAACTAAAACCGTATCGCCGGAGCCCCGCCGTAAATAAAATAATAAACGAGGAAATCGATAAATATTTGGAAAAAGGTTTTATAGCGCCAAGTAACAGTCCGTGGTCTAGCCCCGTCGTACTAACCTTGCGCAAATATGGTAGACATAGATTTTGCATCGACTATCGCCAACTTAACAAAGTTACGAAAAAGTCGGCATATCCCCTACCACGCATGGATGCGATACTAGACGCGTTATCGGAGGCTAATATAATAAGCACAATCTATCTGAGCGAAGCATTTCACCAGATCCCGGTTGATATGCACTGCCGAGATTATACCGCTTTTGCCGTCCCGGGTCGTGGACAATTTCACTGGATCAGGATGCCTTTTGGCCTTACAAACGCGCCGGCCACTTTCCAAGCCTTTACGGACGGATTGAAAACAAAATTTATCGACCACTTGCGCGTAAATAATTTACCAACGAGGTAGGCAGACCAGGTACACGCATATTTAGACGACTGGATCGTCATTTCCAAAACGTTCGAGGAACATATCTTGTTGCTTGACATTCTTCTCGGATTTTTGCAAAGCGCTGGTCTCACCATCAATAGGCAAAAGTCTTATTTTGCGAAACAAAGTGTCGAATATCTAGGTTTCTTTATAGATAAGGACGGTTCTAAACCGAATCCCAAGCGACTCGAACCGATTCTAGAGCGCTCAATACCGCGCAACCGAAAAGAGTTGCGCCAGTTTAATGGTTCTGTTAATTGATACCATAGGCACTTACGCAACATTGCGAGAGTACAAGGACCGCTCAATAAGTTAGCCAGTCCTAAAGTGCCGTGGAATTGGACCGAAGAACACGAAACTGCGTTTAACGAAGTCAAAGAAGCGCCAAAAGACGCTTCGACTCTCGTCGCGCCCCGACCTGATCTGCCGTTCCTTCTTTACACGGACGCTAGCGATACCGGTCTCGGTGCCATCTTAACGCAAAAAGATGAAACTCGCGAATATCTTATCACATGCTTAAGCAGACCTCTGAGAGGTGCTGAGTTAAACTACACTACCACTGAAAAGGAGTGTTTAGCCGTGATATTCGCCGTGCGCAAGCTTCGTTGCTACCTCGAAGGCAAGAGTTTACGGTTTATACCGATCACTCAAGTCTAGCCTGGTTGCAAGGTATCAAAGACCCTCGTAGCAAACTCGCGCGCTGGGCAATGGAGTTATCCGCGAACAAAGTAACGATTGAGCATCGAAAAGGCTCGACTAATGAAGCGCCGGATATACTCTCGCGACTTTACGAAGACGCCCCCGATCGCGCGTCGTTAAACATGGCGAGAAACGTGTCATGGTACGAGGCAGTGGTAGAACGGACGCACGCTAATCCGAAAGATAACGAACGGTATAAATTCGATTCGAATGGTGAATTATATTTTTATAAACCAAATCTAATTAAACAGACTATTGGCGATAACGACGCCTGGAAAAAAGTCCTGAAAGAAACCGAAATCGTACCGATGATCGAAAATTACCATAACACGCCTCAGTCCGCGCATCAAGGCATTGATAAAACTTATCGTGCCATCCTTAAAAATCACTACTGGCCCGGTATGCGCGAAGATATCAGGCGATATATAAATAATTGTAAAACCTGCCTAAAGTGCAAACCTGATAATTCTCCACCCCAAGGATTAGTATTTCCGCGCAAAGGACCCCGCACACTTTAGCTTGATTTGCGGGCCCGGTTAAATTTCCTGAAACTTCGCTAAGTTGTAGTCCAGAACAGGCCGAATAAAAGTTCTATATGGTAAAAGCCCCAAAAATCAATAGTTTTCGAGATAAAGTACTATACGATATAGTCCGGGCGTACGATATAGGCCCCCGGATCCGAGACTTTCGCATTTATTTTTTATATGCGACAACAATATTCATAGGTTTTTTTGGTCGCTGATTACGAATGTGATATCAGATTTTAAAAATTCAAAATGGCGGATCCAATATGGCGGACAATTTTTGAAAAATTAAACGAAATCGCTTGAAACTCATTATTCTGGGGTTTTTGGGGTCGCTGATCACGAATCTGATATCAGATTTTGAAAATTGAAAATGGCGTATCCAATATGGCGGACGAGTTTTGAAAAATTAAACGAAATAGCTTGAAACTCATTATTCTGGGGTTTTTGGGGTCGCCGATCACGAATCTGATATCAGGCTTTGAAAATCTAAAATGGCGGATTCAATATGGCGAACGTGTTTTAAAAGATTGAACGAAATCGCTCGAAACTCGTTTTTCTAGGGTTTTTGGGGCCCGCAATGAGGAATTTGATATCAGATTTGAAAATTCAAAATGGCAGATCCAATATTGTTGACAAGTTTTGAAAAATTAAACGGAATCGCTTGAAACTCATCATTCTAGGGTTTTTGGGATCCCTGATAACGAATCTGATGAGATTTTGAACATTCAAAATGGCGGATCCAATATGGCTGACCAGTTTTGAAAAATTGAACGAAAGCGCTCGAAACTCGTTACTCGGGTTTTTTTTTGGTCACTGATTACGAATCTGATATCAGGTTTTGAAAATTCAAAATGACGGATCCCATATGGCCGACAATTTCTGAAAAATAAAACGGATTACCTTAAATAAAAATCACCTATCGTAGACCATTGTGATGATAACAGCAGAGTCTCAGGTCCTTAAAAGAATTGCTCTTTGAGTTTTTTTGTAAGCTTGTACCAAATACTTGCAGTGCTTGCAAATAATTTTCAAATTCTGATGACAGCAACAAGCTGATTGTGGTATGTATATATTTTTTATGACCAGAACTTATCAATAGATCAGTATCTTATTTAATACTCCTTTTCTTTGTTTCTGTATTTTATAAGTTTACGTTATCTATTTCTTACATTTTTTGTTTGAGCTACCCGGCAAGAATGTTTTATATAGAGTTGTATACGTATACATTTATATATTATGTATATACTCATGTGCATTCGTATACAATTATATACAAACATATATATATATGGATACAGTGCTATAGAGACAAAATTCATATATACTTGTATATAATATCATCATTTATGATATATATATATATACATATATAATTGAAAATAATTCTCATGTAGAGAATAATTAATGTTATTTCTTCGCCGATCGTATTTAATACAATTTAGAAATAAAATTCTTGGTTTGACGGTACATATATAGATTGTATTGAATTTCCATGTAATTATATATAGTTATATAATTATATAGTTATATAATTATATCTCATTTCTTTATAGTTTAATACAATTGTATATAACACGTTTTTATCTGGGTAAAGTAGATTCTCTGCAAATTCCTGGTTGTTTTAGGCTTTGACATTGAATAAGTACACCATATGTTCAATTGTTTCGGCATCATATATATATATATATATATATATATATATATATATATATATATATATTTTTTGATACTACGCTCTACATTTCATTAGTTTTGACATCTGATTCGTATTTGCATTCGTTTCGTCAGTATTTTGTATATGTTATCCTAACGTTCCATGTGATATGTGATGCGTTATATCTTTTTGCAATCATACTGGATTCTCTGTTATTTCTCATTTGATCTGTAAGGGAAAATAAGTGTATTGAAGAGTAAAGACTGACAATATATTATTAGAATGTATAACAATGGCAGCTCGAAATAGAATAAATTGTTATGTATGTGACGCAAGATTTCACCGCCGAGTAATGGTCCGTATTTTTGGCAATGAAAACAACCAAAAATGCCAAATCGCGATTCTGCGTCGAGAATATCTTCATCATCCTCCCCAAGGTGTTCAGGAGGATAGCCGTTTATGTTTTAATGGTAATGTAAGTATTAATACAGAGATACGTGAACTGGAAGAAGATCCAAACTGTTTGAGATTAAACGTAATGACATTGAAAAGAAATAATAATTGTATATTTTGCGATAATTGCGGAAATTTTGTGAGGTTATCTGTCAATTGTAGGATTAACGTTTTTGTCATAAAAAATATATACATACCACAATCAGTTCGATGCTGTCCTCAGCATTTAGATGCTAATGGATTTATACCGCTGCCTCTAATGGATACAATAGAATTTATCAATAGACCTTATCGTATATGCGGTCCACAGTTGCAAGCTTTCTTACAGGGTTTACGGGTCTCAAGTAAAATAAACGAGGTTGATTACGATGACGAAGAAAGTTTCTCAGAAGATGAGTTCAAAAGCTTAAGCCCAATATCTCGTGAGCAATTTAGAGATTTGTTTTCACGTTTGGTCCCTGTACCGGAACCTAATAGAAATGTAACTCGACATATAAGTAAAAAACATCTACTTACATTTTTATGTAAAATGCGCCAAAACTTATCTGATGATTTTTTAAAAGTAATATTTAAATACACAAGCCGGCAAGCTGTTTCATTAGTTATCGCTAATGTGCGAAAGTCACTAATGTTGAGGTTTGTAACAGAAAATATTGGATTAAATGCAATTACTCGAGAACAATACATTGAAAGACATGTCACTGATTTTGCTAATCGGCTTTACAATCCGAACCCTAATGACCCTCGCGCAATTGCAATTATCGATGGAACATACGTGTATACACATAAATCAAGTAACTTTCAAACACTCCGACAGTCCTACTCGGTCCATAAAGGTCGACATTTAATTAAACCAGCCCTTATTGTGGCTCCGAATGGTTACATTTTAGATATTCATGGGCCATATTTCTCAGACTCTAAAAATAATGACGCCGCTATGCTTGAAAACGAAATGCAAACAGATCCTGCAGCTCTTCGAATGTGGTTTGCAGAAGGCGACATAATCATTGTCGATCGGGGCTATAGAGATGCTATACCACTACTTGAACTTTTAGGCATCAATCATAAAATGCCTGCACTACTACTTCGTGGTCAACGTCAACTTGACACCTTTGCAGCAAATGATTCCAGGCTAATTACAAAATCAAGATGGGTAGTAGAGGCGCGAAATGGTCATATTAAATCTGTTTTTAAATTCTTAGACGGACCTGTGTCCATTACCCATGCCATTAACATCGGGGATTTTTATCGTATTGCTGGTGCTATTCTCAATAAATATAGAGAATCAATCAACATGGCTGCAGCAACTCCAGAACTAGCAGAACGAATGATAGAAATGTCTCGTCATCCTAATGTTGTTCAAAATAGAGTCGAGAACGATCATTTAGAGAGACGAAACGCACAGTGGGTTCGGTTGAATGAACACCATGTGCCTCACTTCCCAAGACTGTCCCTAGATTATTTACATGATTTAACATTTGGCGTTTATCAAGTGAATCTTGCGCCTGCTTACATTCCGGATAAACTCCAACGTGAACAAACGGAAGAATTTAACATTGACACATTGTTGAATGAACCGGGGCTTATTAGAGTTCGAATATATTCAAGATTTAGAAATGCAACTAAGTACCAAATATTTATAGCGTTCGTCACTGACAACAGATATGAAGAGCATGACATAAATGATGAAGATATCGATACCCCTATTTCGGGTTATTACTGTACGTGTAAGACAGGAGCTAGAACAGTCGGTTCATGCGCACACGTTGGTTCTATCTTATGGTTTTTGGGGTATGCTCGTCATCAACCACAAGTGAAATATCCTTCACTAGCCATGCTTAAAAATATTACCTATGCAGGCCACAGGCAATGAATGTTAAGGTTTCACTCACGACGCGCCGACACACACAGTAAAGTAAAAACGCGGTAAAAACGCAGTACGTCTACAAAAAAAATGTATAAATATGTTATTATTTGTAAATAATAAATATTGCATTTATATGCTATACGTGTATTTATTATTTCTTAATTATTGGAAATATTATTCTAATTTTATTATTTTAAATCTGATATCAAATTCATCATCGGGGACCCCAAAAACCCTAGAAGAACGAGTTTCGAGCGATTTCGTTCAATTTTTTAAAACACGTCCGCCATATTGAATCCGCCATTTTAGATTTTCAAAGCCTGATATCAGATTCGTAACCAGCGACCCACAAAACCCCCGAGTAACGAGTTTCTTGCAATTTCGTTCAATTTTTCAAAACTCGTCCGCCATATTGGATACGCCATTTTGAATTTTCAAAATCTGATATCAGATTCGTGATCAGCGACCCCAAAAACCCCAGAATAATGAGTTTCAAGCGATTTCGTTTAATTTTTCAAAACTCGTCCGCCATATTGGATCCGCCATTTTGAATTTTTAAAATCTGTTATCACATTCGTAATTAGCGACCAAAAAAACCTATGCATATTGTTGTTGCATATAAAAAAAAAAGTCTCGGATCCGGGGGCCTATATCGTACGCCCGTACTATATCGTATAGTACTTTATCTCGAAAACTATTGATTTTTGGGGCTTTTACCATATAGAACTTTTGTTCGGGCTATTCTGGACTACAACTTAGCGAAGTTTCAGGAAATTTAACCGGGCCCGCAAATCAAGCTAAAGTGTGCGGGGTCCCGGAACCGTGGCACACGGTATCCCTAGACATAATGGGTCCCCTTCCGCGCTCGAAATCAGGCAAGTGCTACGTTTTAGTATGCGTCGACACGTACGCTCGATACATCGAGTGCTTTGCGCTGGAACGCCGTACATTTTTCTCACCGACAACGGAACCGAATTCGTAAATTGAAAGATTACGAAATTCTGTAACGAGATCGGAACCGCGCAACGCACTACGCCTCTGTACCACCCGCAATCAAACCCCGTAGAGCGCGTCAATCGCAATTTGAAGACAATGATCGCGAGTCTTCTCGGCGACGACCAGCGGGAATGGGATGCCTCGTTAATAGAGGTGCAATTCGCTTATAACACTACCGTGCATTCATCGTTAGGAGTTTCCCCTGCGTTTCTTAACTTCGGCCGCGACCCGAGGCGCGCCGGCGAACCGCTTTCCAAAGTCGACGCAGCGGACGCGACGGTTGGCGAAACAACAGCCCCGTGGCTGGAACGCATGCAGCGAATGAGCGTTTTGCGCGCGAAAGTCGAGAAAATGATGAATAAAGCTAACGAAAAACAAAGTAAGAGTTACAATAAAACCCGAAAGTTGAATATCGAATACAACATAGGAGATTACGTCTTTTACCCGAACAATAAATTATCAAGTGCCATTCGGGGCTATAGCGCAAAGCTGGCACCCCGGTATTTAGGGCTAGCCACGGTAATTAAAAAATTGTCTCCCATGGTAGTTGTTATCGGTGACGCGCATGGCAAAAAGATAGGGAAATACCATATGATCGATTTGAAAATCGCGCGTCGAAGCCTTAGGCTACGTACTATTATGTAACCCTCTTTTCAGGACTCAACATGGACGCACCTGCCGCCAGCGCTGATACAGCGAAGCTCGACCTTGCCGAAGTGAAGTCGATGCGCATCATCTTCCCTCTAGATTGCCCTGATGGCCCTTCGGTGGCCGAACATCCAACGGGATTAGTAGCGGTCGACCGAGACGATTTGGAGCGGCTACTATTCGTAGCGCGGACCTCCGCATCAGACCTCGCCGAAGCGCGCTGACAAATTGCCGAATTGCGCCAATCAGCTGACGAAGGCTCCCGCAGGCAAGACCCTCACGAGGAGCCATACAAGCTCCTTTATAACCTGCTTCAGGAGAAGCTTCAGCTCTAGAGGAGGCGGACGCAGCGACGAAGCGGGCAGAGGAACAGCAGCGCAAAATAGACCAGTTCCAGGCCGACTGGGACAACTCCTGGTGGAAATACGAGCAGCTGGAGAGTAGCGTCGCAGTACTGACGCGCATCAAGATGCTTTTCATGTCCACTATAGCGGAGGTTTATCGCGCCCAAGCCGAGCTACGAGAGCCACACCTCCGACCCAAAGCGCCAAAGGGGTGTTTGAACTGTGGTACCGTAGGACACAGTTTTCGTACCTGCAGTCGGTCATACTCCGGCAAATTCTGCCAACGATGCGCCTACACAGGGTTTTCCGCCGACGACTATCCCTGGCCACACTACTGCCAAAATCGGCCGAAGGTTCCAGACCAGGTGAAGTGCAAATGCTGCTGGACGCCGCTAAACCTCCCTGACGTGAACTGCGCCGATTGCCGGAAGAGGCAAACCGCGGTAGCGGCTGCCGATCGTTTGGAGCGGGCACTGCACTTCGAAACCAGTCCACAGTCGACGACTTTCGCACTACGCCGGCCACGCCAGGATTCGGCTGACACCCCGCAAGGAGCACCAGCGTGCATTCCCGCGCAGATGGTACATCTATGGTACAAGTTGCTCCATCGGAAGTCGCAACAGTATCCGCAGAACCACGCCTGGAAGGCGGTACTCCAGGAGATGCCCAAGAGACGGGAAGTCTGCAACGCGACACGCTAGAAGAAGCGCGAGAGCTAGCGAATCAGCCCGGTGACCGGATAGGAGAGGCGCAAGAGGAATCTGCCCTCTGATTATCTGAATCTGACTAGAGTCATTTTTTCGCATTATTTTTTTCTTTTTCAATCAGCTCCCATTTTTTTTAAATGATTGCCACAGAAATATACTACGTGTAATCGAAAGGTAATCCCTATAGCTTTAATTTGCCTCTTTAGAATTTTGTCTAATATATCTTTACAAATACTTATTTAATTTTGAACAAATTAATGTGATTTTTTTTAATCTGCTATATCTCGGAAAATTAACGTGATATAAAAAATGTTTAAGAAACAAAAAGTTTCATTTTATAATTATCTATTGGCTGAAATTTTTTCAAATTTTTAGAAGGAAATTGTTTTAATCCTATTTTGTCAAATTTACGCTTTTGTGCTTGCGATTATTAACAGATCTAGATTTGCATTTCAATTATGCTCAGTTTGAGATATAATAATACATGTACATGTATTTATAAATGAACAATAAACTTTGTTTTAACATACATAGAAAATATCAACAATTGTATTAATGTATATATGTACATATATGTACTTATTTATTAAATTTTGCTTTCTTCAAAAAAACCGCCACGCGCTTTGCGTGAAACATCCTAATAGTAAAGACAAACATAATCTTAAACTTAATCATAGTTTAAATGCAACTTTGCATTCGAAAATGATTGTTACATAAAAAATGTTGAAGTCGACAAAATACGGTAAAAAAAAATGTCCTTCTAAAAATTTGAAAAAATTTCAGCCAATAGATAATTAAAAAATAAAACTTTTTGTTTCTCAAACATTTTTTATATCATGTTAATTTTCCGAGATATAGCAGATTAAAAAAAATCACATTAATTTGTTCAAAATTAAATAAGTATTTGTGAAAAAATACTAGACAAAATCCCGAAGAGGCAAATTGAAGCTATAGGGATTACCTTTCGATTATACGTTGTACATTTCTGTTGCAATCATTTTTAAAAAAATGGGAGGTGATTGAAAAAGAAAAAAATAATACGAAAAAATGACTTTAGTGAATCGAGCATAGTTTATATGGAAATGTATATCTAGAAATGAAACCACCACGACTGAGAAGCTGAAAGTCTCCTCTTTAATACCCTTTTTTTATTTTTCCCGTACGTTAAATTGGCGATGAGATATCAACATTTTAATTTAGCCAAAATTCCGCAAGGGTGACCTCATACTTTTGAGCGGTACTGTATGTCATTACTGTTAATAAAATAAAACGCAACAATTTTATACACGGAACGAAGGATCTAGGTTTCAAAGCATGAAAACTGTCGCTTTGAAAGCATTGAATGTTATTATGCTAAATTGGTTAGAAGTGAAATCTATTGCAGTATAAGTTCACTCCTAGAAAAGCATAGACTGTTTACATGCTAATAAATGTAACCTAACATAAAGCAGCCAGTTTATGTAAATACAGCATGATATAGCCTCATCCTACAGTTCGTCGCGCTCATCCTATTTTAGGATAAGCGACTTCTGGAACTGATCGGTCTTATTCGCTCGTTCCTATCGCGCAGTCCAAATTCGGCCAGTTCCGCCATTCTGGTCACACGTGCCAGCAATCGTCAAAAGTAAAATCGAGCGCACCGGTAAATGGCGATTTCAGGCGGTTATAAATCGTTTTATTTCACACATATCATTTACTTATTTATTTATTTGACGACTTGATTGAAATAAAAAGAATATATATACATTTTGATCCAAAAAGTTTTGGATCACGTAGCAGTGTCAGCCTTTTCATAGCAAACGACTTGTTAAAGTTTTAATCCCACATATAATAACTTTTTACCTTAAAAGTACTATCCGTTAAGAAGAAAATAGATTTTTCATTCAAGTTCAGATATAAAATCAGTAATGGAAGTTCCTTCTCTCCATTAACGGCTTTGGCCAGATATTTAGTTTCGATAAATAAATTTTATCAATTCTGTGTTCGGAAATAAATTTGTTTTTGTGTAATATAAATCCTACAAAGCTTGCAATTCTACATTTTGGTTACTTTTATTTGATAAAAAGGTTTTATAATCATTTCAGGTGTCGATGACAAATATTTAATGAAAACAGATTGGCATTGGAGAAAAGTATAAAATCAGATCTAAAGTGTGATCTATAGTTTCAGTTAATAATTTTCATTACGTCAATATTTTTATAAAATCAATAAATAATGAAAGTTATTGCGTATATTTGTATTAGTCTTATTAATATTGGAAGTTTTTATGATAAAAATGAAGCAGAAATTACATTCATTAGAAGTCAAAAGGAAAATTCTGTCAATATAAGAATAATGAGTTTTTACGCAGTCGTAAGATTTCATACTGCAAAATTGTTTTGACCTTATGTGTCACTTATTAGCTATTCAGATATATGGAATAGTTTATAACGATTTTTATTCTTCGGGGGCGCAATAGCGACACTTCGGCTCCGAACAGAGCTCCGGGATGAATTCCCGACTCATTCGACCGGTTGGGATCGCGATGTCCTGGTGCAGACGCAACCCGCGGAGAAAAATTCGTTCACCGACTGGCTCTACAGCGGAGAGCACGAGACGGTCGTTACGGTTTTTTAACGTGTACGAAACGAAACAAAGGGGTTGGTAAAATGAACGCTCCGTTATTTAAAAAAAAGCACAATTAAACGCATTAATTTACTACAAAAAATAATTAACAAAATATACAAATTCGGGGCAAAGGACCCCTAACAAAGCTACGGAGCAACGGGCTCCACGAATTCCGTTATCTTATCGGAAACGGGGTTGACGATTTTGGGGCAACAGGCCCAAAACTCCGTCACGCCGAATTAACGGCTTTCTATGGACTCGCTGTCCTTGGTCCCTCGCCTGGGACTCGCCGCGACTGAGAGAGAGATCGGAGGGATGGAGGAGCGAGAATAAACGTTGCCGCTGAGGCAGGCAACTAAAGCTGGTAATCCCAAGTTATTAGTTCTGGGGCACAAATCACCCAAACACGTAGCACGAGCGAGAACAAACCAAATTCACGAATACTGTGCACTATGTTAATAGCACGGAAGCCAAACGCAATCTGACGTTTTTCCGTGGTTCCGTCTCTCGCGCTTTCTCCCTCTTATCTCTCTCTCTCTCTCTCTGTCTCTTTCTATTCGGCCCGCCCTGTGCCGATGCACAGTACCGGGGCGCTGAAACAAACAATGTATTAATATATGACATTATTATTACATTATATTATATTATATTAATTCCCCCCTTCTATCTCTCTCCCGTTTCTCGAAGGATCGTGGTATCACCGAATCATACGAAGAAAAGAGCGTAATGTAAATAATTTTTATGAATTTATTAGGGTCCGGGGACAACCCGCCCCGGTCAGGTTATATCGGGACCCGTAACTGGTCCTTGGCCTGGGACCTCTAATGCTGCAGGCAGTGCCTGGGCCAACTTTTTCTGAGCCGCTTTCTCGTCGCCGACGGCGGCGTAAAGCTCCTGCTCCGCTTTCAACACGGCCTCTTTGGCCACTTTCAGGACCTGAACCGCCGCGTTGAGGCCATCTACTGCCTTAACCTTGCGGTGTGTGGCCGCTTCCGCCTTTTTGAGGGCCTCCTCCCTGCCGGCCAGTCGGTCCTCCCGCTTTTTGGCCCGGTACCGGTCGATTTTATCGGCCCACCGCCATATTTCGGGATCGTCTTCCCCGAACTCCTCTCGGAAGGCATGAAGGGCCTAGAATGCCTCCGCCTCCTCCGATGAAGCCCTTGCTCGGCTTTCCTTTGCCTGGGCGATCAGTCGGAGCACCTGCTCCTTTCTCGCCCTCTCCTCCTTGGCGGGGTCTTTCCTAGATGGGTCCCGTTCCGTCTCTCCTGCTGGCACCGGATGGGTGCTCACTGACACCGGATGGGTGCTTACTAGCACCGGATGGGTGCTTACTGGCACCGGCTGGAGCGAAGGGTTTATCACAAGGACAAACCGCCATTCGGTTGGTCCCCTCTTCCTTGTTCGGCTGACATCTAAAACAATGACAAAGGCAGTTCTTACGTTCGAGATCGTCTCAAGTTAACATCTTAGCTTTAACCTAACGCTATGATTGGGTTAACATAAGATTTCGGCTTAAATTACGGTTCGGTCTCGACGCGGTGGAGATTACGCTGTGATCGCAGGCGCGTTTGGTAACCGGTTTGGCTATCGGAATCGCTCGTTAGAATATTAGGGGTCACCGAAGTACCGCGCTCAACGCTGTTTTTCGTGGACGCCCCTTTCCCCGTTTTAAGGATGGTGGCACGCTGGCACGCACTACAGCCTGCTGGCTGCCTTGCACTTTTGGCACACCTGACAACCCGTGACGTGTGTCACCAGTAGCGCGTGGCTAGACGCTCGTAGGTCTTTCTCTGACCTAAATGTCCTGCAGTCGCAGCATCTTGGCATTCTTGCAGAGCCGCTTGTCTTTGACGCAGAGGCAGATCCAACTTCCAGGCATCGTCATCCCCTAGGATATCTTCGATTGTCGGATCCGAACGATATGAATAGATCCGACCCCTCACTACTTTCCAGTAAGGTTTATTTCTGGAGTTTTGCACGATTTCGCGTCTTTTATTCCTGTACCACACGTCCAAGTCTTCTTCATCCAGACTATCTGGATCTTGAACAGCAAGTACTCCGGGACCATCAGTCTCGTACATCCTCGAGAGTGCGTTGGGTACATAATTTAATGTGCCTTTACGATGCTTAATGTCGCAGTCGTAACTTTGTAGCTGCAGGGCCCATCTAGCTAATCTTCCCGTCGGGTTATGAAGATTGCGTAACCACTGCAGACTACTATGATCCGTCAGGACTA
The DNA here is from genome assembly GCA_030407085.1 of Trichopria drosophilae. Taxonomy (NCBI): domain Eukaryota; kingdom Metazoa; phylum Arthropoda; class Insecta; order Hymenoptera; family Diapriidae; genus Trichopria; species Trichopria drosophilae. The sequence continues at coordinate 103,744,790 of CM059583.1, read as the reverse complement.
AAAACTGATAGCCTTCGACGTATGGGCGAAATTTCTGAATGGCCCACAATACGGCGAGGCATTCCCGTTCCGTGGTGGAGTAATTCCTTTCCGCTGCCGACATCGTACGACTAGCGAAGGATAGAACTTGTTCCTGACCATCAATCTCCTGGGTCAGGACTGCTCCGAGACCGGTGTCGCTGGCGTCAGTCTGGACGACGAACTGTTGCTCAAAATTCGGGCGTTGTAAGGCCAGCGCAGTCGCGATCATGGCTCGCACTTGATCGAATGCCTCCTGGCATTCCGTGGACCTGTCATACCTTGCGTCTTGTGTAGCCAGGCAATTTACAGGTCCAACATGTCAAATTAGGCCGTTCTGGCTCCTCTGGGCCCGTTTTTCGTCGCCAGACACTTTTTTGCGTCTTCGGCGACGCCGTCTTACTGGACGCTGATTTCGGGGCACTGGCCATTTCTCTTTGCTTCTTTGGCGCCAATACTGAGTTATCGGGCTCTGTGGCTGCTTAGGCGCCTGTTCTTTCGTTGACTGTGCCTGTTTCTCCTTTACTTCCCGGAGTTCTTCACGCAGTTTGGCCAGTTCCTGTATCACCAGATCCATTTTGTCTGGCCCCGGATTTTCCACTGCTGCGACCCTTGGTGGGTTCTTAGCAGCCATCTTCTTGGGCCTATTACAGGCAACTTCCGGCACAAGTGTGCCCTCTGGCGGCGGTGGTTCTTTATAGGTGCGCATTGCTTCTTCTGCGCTCTCGTCTTCTGCAGCTGCCACCATAAAATCTTCTAATGTGCGAACTCTAGCCATTGGCACTCTCCATTGAAGTCCTGGCTTCATGTTCTTATGTAAAAACACCAGTCTTTGTTCCATCGACAGTGGGTCTGGATATAAATCCAAAATCGTCATGAGACATCCAATGCAGTCTCTGACTGGCTCATCCATGCCTTGAGTCCTGGAATTTGCTTCCAGCCGAAGCTTCTGCTTGTCGACTTCGCTGAATCCATAGCATCGACGTGCTGAGTGGCAGAAATCTTCCCATGATTGCCAAGTCATTCTCGACATTCGGTACCACCGTTTGGCTGAGCCTGTCAGTAGCTCGTGTAAGGCATTTCATAGCATTTCTTCATCAGAGAGGTTGTAACACGGCAAATAGCGTGTTAGTGTGCGTGAGTGTGCGCATGTATGAGAGTCCGCGAAAATCGCGAGAAGCGCACGTCTGCTCCACGGGCAATTCCGAAGAAGCGACCGGTATTTAATTCTAATGCGCGAAAGCGACTTATATGTTTGAGGTGAGAGAGACAAGGAAGAAATTGGCGAACGTTGCGACGAAATGGTAGCGATCGCGCTTCGCTGAGGCAGGCAACTAAAGCTGGTACTTACTTTGGGCTGCGATTCGCTTAATCCCAAGTTATTCATTCTGGGGCACAAATCACCCACACACGTAGCACGAGCGAGAACGAACCAAATTCACGAATACCGTGCACTATGTTAATAGCGCGGAAGCCAAACGCAATCTGACGTTTTTCCGCGGTTCCGTCTCTCGCGCTTTCTCTCTCTTATCTCTCTCTGTCTCTTTCTATTCGGCCCGCCCTGTGCCGATGCACAGTGCCGGGGCGCTGAAACAAACAATGTATTAATATATGACATTATTATTACATTATATTATATTATATTAATTCGGGCCCGAGAATGGCCGTGCTAAGGGAAATTTCGTCGCCCCTGGTGCGGGCTCGAGATCTCCGTTACAAGTTGTTAATTTAAACATTTCAATATATAGTTCAATATATAGCAATTATTGACCGCGTTTAATGAAATTGCAACCTAATGACTGTTAATAAGAATCGTACTACAAACTAAACTTCGAGTAATTACACACACTTTTTCCCAATATCTTTATAGCTGAGTTTCACCACCAATTGAACATTTAAATCCAAAACCTTCTTTCAATGAGAATTTCAGTATCAATATAAGATGTTAGATTTAAAACCTTTTTTTTTATAAGAGTTGCACTATCAATGGATAATGTTACTTCTAAAACCTTTCAAAGAGTTTATTAGCGATAGAAGATTTTAGGTGAAAAACTTACTATCATCATGTATGGGTAATTTTAGTCTGATACACACTGTGAGTTACTAAGTTTTATTCTGTCAATATTTATATAAAATAAATAATTAAAGTTTCTGCGTATGGTTAATTTGTATCTATTATTGCCAATTTCTGACATCAAACCTTGATTAATAAAGTTTATTATTCATTGAGGATTTCAGTAAATAGTCGATAAAATGAAATTTATTTACCGAGATTATAAATGTAAAATTACAATTGTCCACGTATACATATATCATTAATGATTTTATATTTATACTCGAATTATAACCTATTTTCATCAAATATACCAATTCATGTTTGATATGTATTAAACTTTACTTCTTATTATTTCAAAAATTTTGAGATTTTACACGATTGGAATACGGGATACATGCGTGAACTGGAACTTATAGGAGTTCGATTGTCATACTGCACGCAGTTTTGCGCCAAATCTGATCCCCTATTCCGCCATTCCGCGTTTTTTTCAGTTCCAGGACAATCATTCCTCAAATAGCGTGAGCCTGTGGTATTATGCGATGATGCATAGCCACGCTTTAGGAATGTAAACACCTTGCTTTTTAAGCATGCTATCTATCTGTTGTGTCATATGAGGCACGCATAAATTTCATAAAGCCGATCACTAGTAAAAGGTTAGAAATTATGATCGATTAGTAGGAAAATGCATCGTACAATGCAATGGAATACATTCGCGCAACACAACCTAGATCCTTCGTTCCATGTAGAAAAACGAAATAAAATATTCTATTTAACTTATTTTTTGTTTACTTAAAATTATATATATATATATAATTCTCTCTTATATATATATATATATATATATACATATATATGTTTATACAGGGTGATCCAAAAGTCCCGGAACAGCAAAATATCTCAGCGGGAGTGCATTTTCGAGGAAAATGTTTCAGACAAAAGTTTCAGGATTTTTCCCTGGCTATTTAATGGCGATATTGAATTTGACCTTGAACATGACCTTGAAGGTTATTTCAAGGTCAAGTTAATTTTTTTAAATGGGAACCCCTATTTTTTTTCATGGATTCTGAAAGAGCGGGAAATTCTACGTCCGAGTATGATATGATCGATTTTTCCGGCAAGGTCATTTCAAGGTGAAACTTAAAACTCCCGTAACGGCGAAATATCTCAGAGGGTGTGCATTTCTTTGGAAATTGTTTCAGACAAAAGTTTAAGGATTTTTCCTGGTCAAATTCTGTGCTACCATTAAATAGCCCGGGAAAAATCCTTAAACTTTTATCTGAAACAATTTCCAAAGAAATGCACACTCTCTGAGATATTTCGCCGTCACGGGAGTTTTAAGTTTCACCTTGAAATGACCTTGCCGAAAAAAACGGCCATAGCATATTCGGACGTAAAATTTTGTGCTCTTTCCGAATCCGTGAAAAAAAATAGGGGTTCCTATTTAAAAAAATTAACTTGACCTTGAAATAACCTTCAAGGTCATGTTCAAGGTCAAATTCAATATCGCCATTAAATAGCCAGGGAAAAATCCTTAAACTTTTGTCTAAAACATTTTCCCCGAAAATGCACTCCCGCTGAGATATTTTGCTGTTCCGGGACTTTTGGATCACCCTGTATATATATATATATATACAGGGTGGCCGATTTATCTGAAGACATCGAAATATCTCGAGAACTATGCACAGAATCAAAAAAGTTGTCGGATGAAAGTTGTTCGACACGAAGGGGGGCATACAGTGATAATTAAATTTACCCCCTCCCCCATCCCCTGGAGGTGGAGTGGGGGCAAAAACAATAAAACTTAAATAGGAACCCCCATTTTTTATTGCAGATTTGGATTCTCCGGAAAAAAGTACACGAATTTGACTTAGGAGCTATTGCATTTTGGTTCACTGGTGGCGCTGTAATCGATAAAAATCCAAATTTATCCGAAGACATTGAAATACCTCGAGAACTATGCACAGAATAAAAAAAGTTGTCGGATGAAAGTTGTTCGACACGAAGGGGGGCATCCAGTAATAATTAAATTTATCCCCTCCCCCATCCCCTGGGGGTGGAGTGGGGGCAAAAACATTAAAACTTAAATAGGAACCCCCAGTTTTTATTGCAGATTTGGATTCTCCAATATTGACAATTTTCGCCCGCGTAGCGGATATGGAATACGGTCATTCTAACAAAGCCGGGAAAAAATACATTTAGCGTTACCAAGGAACAACGACGTGGACGTAGTATTTTTCTGTTCCCTTTGGGGTGCTTGTTTTACGTGAGTCCCTAATTAATAATTCTTTCACAAAAATAATAAACCCACTAACAACCCTTTCCTTTTCCACTCTCTTTTCATGCCCGATACGAGCCGATAAAAAAATTCAATGCTTCAGGCATATATTTTTTTCTTTCATTTTATGAGACGAATGTGTCGGACTTCTTTTCCAATTTTTTTTGAACACCACTTTTTTTAAGAATACATAAAAAAAGAAGTCGACACCTTAGGGATTCTGTTTTTTATTAGCGACTCTAGTGCGTTTAACTGGAGCCCTTTTGGGTGACCGGATGCAACCACGAGAGTCAGTAGGGACGATAGGGAACCCCATTTTTTTTCTCGGTTAATTAATTTATAATATTTTCTTTTTTTTTCTTTTCATAAAAAGAGATTTAATTAATAATAATAATAATACAAATATATACAAAAAAATCCCTTTTACCATTTTTTTCCTTGTCCTACTAATTCCTTATCAGGATCACAAATTCTACATATAAATTCTCCTCCCCGTTTTCTTTATTTTAGTGCCGATAGTAATAAAGGATAGGGGCTACTTTCGTCGTCAGCGAGGCCTCCGCGAGCGAGCCGCCAGAGTATCAAAGGCAAACCTTAGTTCGTTTCCCGACCCTCAATTCCCTCAGAAACCTCCACTACACCCTCCTCCAGTCGAACCTCTCCCTTCCACTGTTCGGGAATCCACGCTCACCCACTTTGACACCCCGATCAATTTTACTCCTCCCCTTCCTCTCGAACCTCTTCCGCCTCCTCACGAACTCTTCGCACCCACCAATCCACCCAATTTAAATTCTAATTTGAACCAATAAAAGTTACTCTATTTATTTTTCTGGTAAAAGAGCTTTATTTATTTTCATTCCATCCTTTCCTTTTAAAGCAGGCCGCCTCCATTCGCCAACCCGAATCAACCTGTGTGGTTGAACGCCCTTTCACGATTCTGGGCACAACATACTTCGAATAAGTATGTAAAACCAGGTCGTAACAAAATTGGTGACAGCGCTATTTGAATGGAGCCCTGCACAGTGAAGGAATTTTTGGAAGGAAAATTTTCTTTTTCGATTTAAACTTTTATTTGACTTGTTCAAAAAAAATATAATAAAATTCATTAGCATTAACGAATTCGTGACAGCAATTTTTACACAAAATTTTTTTACGGAAATAGTGTTACTTGTTTAAATTTTAACAAATTCGAGATTTGCGTATGTTCAGACAAAACTTGTTCCTGATAAAAATTATTGTTTACACTTTAAATAAAATATAAATCCCTACATTTCCTTCCCTTACCATATCTGGCGACCGCAGAATTACTATTATTTTTACATTTCCATAAAACAAAAAACATATGTATAAATTACTATTTATTCTTTTTAGTGGAAAACATCCCGTTGGAATCACGGTCAATTTCGTACTTAATAAACCGAAGACACAAGGAGATCGAATATGTAAATAAATTACACCAGGACCTTAATAGTAATAAGATCAAATCTGGAAAATATTTTAAAGCAAAAAAACGTCTCGACAAAATTACAAATATCATAATAAATAGAATAAGTAGCGCGAAAAAGATAAATATAAAAATAAAATAGAAATTATACATATAGACTAATAAAAAAATATATATATAAAAGGAAAACATTTAAATTTATTCTCTTGTTTTCTTTTCCTCTTTCCTTCTACCATACTTTCTTTTCTTAGTTTAACTTTAGTTTTACAAATTTTTAACTCTTATTATATCAAGTTTTAATTAAGCTTTAAAACCTATGTACAGGGTGGCCGATTTATCTGAAGACATCGAAATATCTCGAGAACTATGCACAGAATAAAAAAAGATGTCGGATGAAAGTTGTTCGACACGAAGGGGGGCATCCAGTGATAATTAAATTTACCCCCTCCCCCAACCCCTGGAGGTGGAGTGGGGGCAAAAACAATAAAACTTAAATAGGAACCCCCAGTTTTTATTGCAGATTTGGATTCTCCAATATTGACAATTTTCGCCCGCGTAGCGGATATGGAATACGGTCATTCTAACAAAGCCGGGAAAAAATACATTTAGCGTTACCCAGGAACAACGACGTGGACTTAGTATTTTTCTGTTCCCTTTGGGGTGCTTGTTTTACGTGAGTCCCCTTGCCTCTCACTGTCTCACTGTTCACTTACTTGAGTAAGTGTTCGAAATGTTGACCTTCCACTTCAATGCATTTATTTATTCTTTCTTCAAATGACTTTATATATGACAGAATCATATCTGCAGAAATTTCTGCGCAAGCAGTTCTTATGCGTTCCACCATGTTTTCACGAGTCGTTGGTACTTGTTCATAAACCTTACCTTTTAGGTAACCCCATAGGAAGAAATCCAGAGATGTTAGATCAGGTGACCTCGCAGGCCAATTAATGGGGCCACCTCTACCAATCCACCTACCATTGTAATCACGGTCTAGTATTTCCCTTGCTACTCTTGAAAAATGTGCTGGGCAACCATCATGCTGAAACCACATTGTCCGTCGGACGTCCATAGCAACATCCTCAAGTAGTAATGGTACTTCTTGTTCTAGGAAATCTCGATATTTTGTGATTAACTGATCGTAACCAATGGGGATTTTCTACGCTCCAATAATGCATATTATGCCTATTGACGCCACCATGGTTCGTGAATGTAGATTCATCTGAAAATAATACATTAGCAAAGAAATTGTGATTCGTTTGCACTTTTTGAAATGCCCATTCACAAAACACCACGCGGTTATGAAAATCATCGCCATCTAGTTCCTGGTGCAGTGAAATGTGATATGGGTGAAACTTATGACGATGCAATATTCTTTGAATACTGTCTCTGGAAATGCCGGAATCGCGATGTAATTGTCGTGTGCTTACATGTGGATTTTGGTGAATAGCTGCTAGTACAGCTACTTCGTTAGCTTCTCCTGTAGCTGTTAATCTTCGCTTCCTTTTTTTCATTTCTACGCTGCCATCAGAATGAAAGGCATTCACAACTTTGTAAAAAAAAGAACGCGAGCGAGCATTATCTGGAAAATGCTCAGCATACAACGCAACAGCATCGTCAATATTCCTCTTACATTCACCATAAATAAGAATCATTTCGATTTTTTCGGTAACTGTAGCAGGATTCATTTTTAACCTGCAATTCGATTTAAGCAATGAACGGTAGACAAAAAATAGTCACGTAAACGGAAAGTTGTTATTCTAAAAGCAAAATGACCTCCGACCGAATTACTACCAATACAATGGACTTCAAAAACAGTCTTACACTGAGAGACCGTGAATACTAAATTTTAATATGGGGATTAGAAAGTCGCGATATCCATTTACTTCCCTTCAGGAAAGTAGAGAAAAATGTAGGTGAACTGGTTACGTGTGACTCAACTTATGTATAAAATGATATGCTACTTTATTTTCGAGTTATGTCGCCCTCTAGCGTTATGTAACCGAACCGGCGCCGGTGATGGCCGAAATGCAAGCGATGTACATGTATGAAACCATGTGAGTTCTCTCGGGGTCCGGTAGATGGCGACGAAATCCCCAAATGAAGTAAGAGTTTCGTTTTGTTTAATAGAAGCTGGTTTGACCGTCAATGCTCAGCTTAGTGTAGTGACATATTGTAGTGTTGTTAATTTTCGAGATGTTAGTCAATTGAGTGACTAATTATAAGTTACAAGTACGGTTTAGTGCTCTTCGTGGAAATTAATTTTCTACGTAAGACCATTATCTTTCCGGGAAGATAGCACCTCTAATAAAAATAGAGAAAAGAACATATTTATGCATATATATTATTTATGCGCCCAAAAAACGCCCAATGAAAAAGCAAGAAAATAACATTAAGTGACGAATGTATGTACTACAACGCATAGTTCAAACGTACCAATATTCAGTAATTAATTTGGAAACCGGACATAACAAATTGAAGGAAAGTAAAAACTTACTAGTAAAAGGATAATGATGAAACCCCAAAAAAACCCCAAGAAATGAGTTTCAAGCGATTCTCTTTAATTTCCATTAGTAGTATTGTTACAAATTCAATAAGTGACCCAGTATTCTCTCTTTCATTAGTAGCTTTTAAATAATTCAGATTTAGAGAGTGGTATTCTGACCTCATATTTTTGTGATCAGCAATCAGAAAACCCCCTGTATATCTAGTTGCTTACACATCAAATAATTAGTATGAATTCAAATTTAAAAAGATAACTTCAACTCAGTATTAAATACCCCCTAAACATCACAGAAAGTATGAATTGATCGGTAACTAATACATTCGTTGCTGCGACCAACTTGCTTCTTGCGCTGAGACTCAGCCAATAAATTGTTTAGGACTACCAATTAAATCAATTCAATGATTATCCCAATCAACGAAATGGTTCCCTAATCATTTAAATGGTTGTCGTAGCATACAAATTTTAAACCAATTCACAGTTGGTTCTCGTAAGTATCTCATTTTTTTCCGTAATAATGGTTACTTTATTAACGGTTCTTTGTCTCAATGTCTGTTATAAATTGTGCGTTATTAGTCTCTCTAGCCACTTACTGATCAAGGATTAATGAATAATAGAGTTTTTCCTGGCAAAATCTCAAACGTAGCGTTCTCATGACAAAGCGAATCTGCATTCTTGGTAAGAAATTTGAAACTTACAACGGAACATTCCCAGGTGTATCACTCTGATTTGGTTGAAACTTGGTAGGTCGAAAGATCTTTATTAATGATGAAGATTGGCCTTTAAATTTGGTTCTATAAGTCATAAAAAACAATATGGCGGACCAAATATGGTGGACTTCATAATAAATGGAAGTAGTATAGGGCCCCCAATAGCCAGACGTAAACACCCCCCACTCCTCCACCTTAAGGCAGGTCTGGCGCCAGACGGCACGCGCGCTTTGGGATAGGTCAGGGGTTAATGACCTCATAATTAGGTGATAATGGTTATTAATGGGTAATTAATGTCAAAACAAGCAATAAAAATGTCAATAAATAATGTTAATAGGTAATTAATGTCAAATAAATATTAATTTATGACCGTAAATAACACCATGGCCGCCATGTGAGGTAGGCCAGTCGTCTGACGTAAACAAAAACGTACGGACAACCTTTGGCACGACGGTGAGGTAGGTCATGGTTCAGCGACCTGATACACGAGTGCTTCGTGGTTAATTGTTATATAAACAATTAATAAAGACGATAATAAATATCGATAATTGGGTAATTAAAGTCAGATGAGTGTTGATAATGATGATTAATTGATAGTTTGCGTATAAACAAATAATAAAGACGGTAATAAATAACGATAATGACCTTGCGATAAACATATAGGTACGTGGGTCCCTTTGGCGAAGAGTTGAGGCCACACCCCCACTTCCTCCTTATTGTGTAATAATATTTACCTACACAACTCTCCACTGACCTTTATATGTATACATGTTGCGCATGTGTCACTCCACTTGCAGGTCGAAACGAGAAACTGAAATTTCCTACGTCGTTGGAACGCACATATGTGACTTATATTCGAGACACTCGGTTTTCTAGGAAAATCTTGAAGACGAGGGGAGATAAGATTCAAGAAGTAAGCTAGAATAAGTTATGAATAAAAAAATAATATAGACTGTGCTAATCCCCCATGATTGCGTAATTAGTGTCAGACAGGTATTAATAATGATTCTTTAAAGTCAATGTACGTATAAACAAATAATAATAATAAATGATAACGCAGTTGTGAAGTCACTAACCGTACATAAACGAATCTGTACGGGCTCCCTTTGGCGAGAATTTGAGGTAGGTCATGATTCAACGACCACTCACTGACTGCGTATTAGTTGTCATATTTTTTTTTGTCATGATGTCTATTAATATTTACCTACACAACACTCCACTGACCTTTATATGTATACATGTGGCGTACGTGTCACTCCACTTGCAGGTCAAAACAAGAAACTGAAATTTCTTACGCCGTCGTTGGAACGCACATGTGGCTTATATTCGAGAGTCCCGGTTTTCTAGGAAAATCTTGAAGTCGAGGGGGAGATATGGTTCTAGAAGTAAGTTAGAATAAGTTATGTGTAAAAAAATAATATAGATTGTAATAAATTGCGATATCGGTCTTGCGACAATCAGTTTTGTTTGGGGCCCTTTGACGAAAAGTTGAGGTAGGTCATGCAGTATTATATTTTTCTTGGAAATCACTCAAAATACGAAAGAGGAGATACGACATCTTCCTATGAACTTCGAATGGGATGAAAAGCAACTGAAGAGATTACGTAATAGTATGTGCTTACCTTGTTGTCTTAAATTAATAATTACACAAAGGACATAATTATTTTTATTTTTATTATTATTTTTATTATTATCATTAATAAATGGAATATCCAAATAATTTCGCTTATATTGCTAATTTTTCTTAAGTAACGAGAAAACTATTGTTGTTTACAATAATTTACATTTTTACAGCTTTGTTACACTTTATGCTTTGTATCCAAAAGAAAGCGAATATCTAGTCGAAATGTGACGCCTTTTTTTTAAAAACTATTTTACATGTTGTTTCTTCTTTGCGCGTTACAACTACGTGAATTTCGGTTCGTGGTATCGCACTGAATCGAATTTTTATTTTTGGTGGTGTAGTAGCAGTAGTAGTGGTAGTAGTAGTAGTAGTACTAGTATAAGTATCATTTCCCATAATTAGCTGATAAATCGAGTCGGCTAAAAGTAAGCTAGAAATCGTACTATACAAAATAATACATATAATAATATACACGTATAAACTAGGATAATTAATGTTGAAAATGTTCGATTTTGTAATCTGGAAACCGTATAGACAACTACTTGATTGTAACACTTTCTTGGAAATCCCCGGAAAATACGAAGGTGAGATATGATAAAGGTAAAACCAGGAAAGATTCGATTTATTAAAAACACGTTTTATTCAAACATAGCAGATTTATATGTATACATGTTGCGCATGTGTCACTCCACTTGCAGGTCGAAACGAGAAACTGAAATTTCCTACGTCGTTGGAACGCACATATGTGACTTCTATTCGAGACACTCGGTTTTCTAGGAAAATCTTGAAGACGAGGGGAGATAAGATTCAAGAAGTAAGCTAGAATAAGTTATGAATAAAAAAATAATATAGACTGTGCTAATCCCCCATGATTGCGTAATTAGTGTCAGACAGGTATTAATAATGATTCTTTAAAGTCAATGTACGTATAAACAAATAATAATAATAAATGATAACGCAGTTGTGAAGTCACTAACCGTACATAAACGAATCTGTACGGGCTCCCTTTGGCGAGAATTTGAGGTAGGTCATGATTCAACGACCACTCACTGACTGCGTATTAGTTGTCATATTTTTTTTTGTCATGATGTCTATTAATATTTACCTACACAACACTCCACTGACCTTTATATGTATACATGTGGCGTACGTGTCACTCCACTTGCAGGTCGAAACAAGAAACTGAAATTTCTTACGCCGTCGTTGGAACGCACATGTGGCTTATATTCGAGAGTCCCGGTTTTCTAGGAAAATCTTGAAGTCGAGGGGGAGATAAGGTTCTAGAAGTAAGTTAGAATAAGTTATGTGTAAAAAAATAATATAGATTGTAATAAATTGCGATATCGGTCTTGCGACAATCAGTTTTGTTTGGGGCCCTTTGACGAAAAGTTGAGGTAGGTCATGCAGTATTATATTTTTCTTGGAAATCACTCAAAATACGAAAGAGGAGATACGACATCTTCCTATGAACTTCGAATGGGATGAAAAGCAACTGAAGAGATTACGTAATAGTATGTGCTTACCTTGTTGTCTTAAATTAATAATTACACAAAGGACGTAATTATTTTTATTTTTATTATTATTTTTATTATTATCATTAATAAATGGAATATCAAAAATAATTTAGCTTATATTGCTAATTGTTCTTAAGTAACGAGAAAACTATTGTTGTTTACAATAATTTACATTTTTACAGCTTTGTTACACTTTATGCTTTGTATCCAAAAGAAAGCGAATATCTAGTCGAAATGTGACGCCTTTTTTTTAAAAACTATTTTACATGTTGTTTCTTCTTTGCGCGTTACAACTACGTGAATTTCGGTTCGTGGTATCGCACTGAATCGAATTTTTATTTTTGGTGGTGTAGTAGCAGTAGTAGTGGTAGTAGTAGTAGTAGTACTAGTATAAGTATCATTTCCCATAATTAGCTGATAAATCGAGTCGGCTAAAAGTAAGCTAGAAATCGTACTATACAAAATAATACATATAATAATATACACGTATAAACTAGGATAATTAATGTTGAAAATGTTCGATTTTGTAATCTGGAAACCGTATAGACAACTACTTGATTGTAACACTTTCTTGGAAATCCCCGGAAAATACGAAGGTGAGATATGATAAAGGTAAAACCAGGAAAGATTCGATTTATTAAAAACACGTTTTATTCAAACATAGCAGATTTATATGTATACATGTTGCGCATGTGTCACTCCACTTGCAGGTCGAAACGAGAAACTGAAATTTCCTACGTCGTTGGAACGCACATATGTGACTTCTATTCGAGACACTCGGTTTTCTAGGAAAATCTTGAAGACGAGGGGAGATAAGATTCAAGAAGTAAGCTAGAATAAGTTATGAATAAAAAAATAATATAGACTGTGCTAATCCCCCATGATTGCGTAATTAGTGTCAGACAGGTATTAATAATGATTCTTTAAAGTCAATGTACGTATAAACAAATAATAATAATAAATGATAACGCAGTTGTGAAGTCACTAACCGTACATAAACGAATCTGTACGGGCTCCCTTTGGCGAGAATTTGAGGTAGGTCATGATTCAACGACCACTCACTGACTGCGTATTAGTTGTCATATTTTTTTTTGTCATGATGTCTATTAATATTTACCTACACAACACTCCACTGACCTTTATATGTATACATGTGGCGTACGTGTCACTCCACTTGCAGGTCGAAACAAGAAACTGAAATTTCTTACGCCGTCGTTGGAACGCACATGTGGCTTATATTCGAGAGTCCCGGTTTTCTAGGAAAATCTTGAAGTCGAGGGGGAGATAAGGTTCTAGAAGTAAGTTAGAATAAGTTATGTGTAAAAAAATAATATAGATTGTAATAAATTGCGATATCGGTCTTGCGACAATCAGTTTTGTTTGGGGCCCTTTGACGAAAAGTTGAGGTAGGTCATGCAGTATTATATTTTTCTTGGAAATCACTCAAAATACGAAAGAGGAGATACGACATCTTCCTATGAACTTCGAATGGGATGAAAAGCAACTGAAGAGATTACGTAATAGTATGTGCTTACCTTGTTGTCTTAAATTAATAATTACACAAAGGACGTAATTATTTTTATTTTTATTATTATTTTTATTATTATCATTAATAAATGGAATATCAAAAATAATTTAGCTTATATTGCTAATTGTTCTTAAGTAACGAGAAAACTATTGTTTTTTACAATAATTTACATTTTTACAGCTTTGTTACACTTTATGCTTTGTATCCAAAAGAAAGCGAATATCTAGTCGAAATGTGACGCCTTTTTTTAAAAACTATTTTACATGTTGTTTCTTCTTTGCGCGTTACAACTACGTGAATTTCGGTTCGTCGTATCGCACTGAATCGAATTTTTATTTTTGGTGGTGTAGTAGCAGTAGTAGTGGTAGTAGTAGTAGTAGTACTAGTATATGTATCATTTCCCATAATTAGCTGATAAATCGAGTCAGCTAAAAGTAAGCTAGAAATCGTACTATACAAAATAATACATATAATAATATACACGTATAAACTAGGATAATTAATGTTGAAAATGTTCGATTTTGTAATCTGGAAACCGTATAGACAACTACTTGATTGTAACACTTTCTTGGAAATCCCCGGAAAATACGAAGGTGAGATATGATAAAGGTAAAACCAGGAAAGATTCGATTTATTAAAAACACGTTTTATTCAAACATAGCAGATTTGAAATGCACGGTGATCTTACAAAATTTGAATAAACCAGCCTTGCACCTACAAAAACTGACGACGTGAAGTAACGTTTTCTAACGTATAATAACAATCCCCGTTAAATAGAAAATCGAAAAGATACATTTTCATTAAGTCTGTTTCGTTCTATTTTTGTTTTATTTTCAATATCCTTATATGTAATTTGTAGTTGAAGTATTGATGTATGTGCACTGATGGTGTATACAGATGTTTCGGATGTTAAAAAGATCTACAAATTTTGTATCATTTTTCACGTAACCTCAAAATTCTCGAGAAACATCAGAAAAACGTGTTTTTAATTTTTAAAATGAAATTTTTTTTCATCAAATTTACAAGACGTTTTCATTGTCTGAAAGCTAGACCAGTGTAGTTACTCCAATATCAAACAGAAAGTTGGAAAAATTAATAACAGTAAATCAAGAAACGTATCCGAATGTCTGTCAAAAGCCGCCCTCCTAATCAAAAATATTAAATGGAGAATTTTTAGATATCAACTTTTACCTACATCAGTGATTTCATTAAAAAATTACAGCTTATTCGGAACAAAAAAAGTTAAGTCTCACGTAAAGTTAATGATTTTATTATTTTAAACAATATGACATAATAATTAATGATAAATATTGATTTATTTATGTTTCTAGCATGTCCTCAAACTTAAGAAGCAAAAAATTTCAAATAATTAATGAATTATTACCTGAAATATGTAAAAAATGCATTACAAAAACGATGGATCGACACCGTGCTTGTAAGGGTTAAGGATCGTAATACATAGGCTCGAGATCGTTTTCCGTTACAGTTGTCCTGTTTTCGTTTTTGCGTTTTTGCTTGTTTTCTCTCACTGCCACTGTCCTCTGCGACGGCGATACTTTTTGACAAGTTTTTTCATAAGCTTGTAGCTTTTAAAATATCTCGGAATTTTTACCAAATCGAGGAGTACCGGCGAGCTGCCACAAACATTTGTTGACGATGGAATGTGATGGGATACGTTCCGCACGAAGACTACGGATAAATTCTTCGCGTCCAACTGGTTAACAACATCGAAAATGTCAGACCCGATAAGCTCATAACCGTGTATGGTTACACCTTCATTTTTCCACGTTTCGTGCGATGTAGATGTAGTTCAGTAATTTCAAATTTTTGTTAGAACTTCGAAGATAACAATCGGATTTGTCAGTGAAATTATGTCCTTCTCCTTGAATGTTACTTCATATCAAGCTCCGTCCCGGATGTTTGCACCGTTCTCTTATCTCACTCGCCCTGTGTACTTCACTTTCTGGAACTAGTATCATTTTCTTTACATACACTATAAGGCCAATGTCTTTTAATCACCGTTGTTGCCGATTAATTTTGAGAAAATGGCGCTGATAACCGATGCCAGAAGAATCGGTATTTACCACCACCACCGCCGATCTGTCTAAACCTCTTTTTATCGTTTCTTTTCGTGGAAAAGACGAATGTTCGTAACATTTTTTGCTTTCGAAGTAAACTCTTCTACCGCGATTTTAAAGAAACGACAACCCACGCAATACATTGAGCGCACACACGCAGATTATTTGACGAGTTTTCTGTCGGCGGTTTTCAGCAGAGCGTTCAATAAAGTGAGATATTTTTTCCAGAGAATGAAAAACACGAAATACTGTCGTATCCTTTTTGTGCACGATCTATGTCTTTACGATTTCTTGCGATGAGATGACTTTTGTTAGTTTTATGTTTTCCAACAGTCGATACCATAATCGCGATTTACTGGATACTAAAAATGATAATTATCTATACATTGTTTTCAAAACTTGTTGGCTTTCATCTACGTACACCCGCGTATGCAACGTGAGGTTGTTCGTTCGGAAATATACATGGGCCAAATCTGAAATCATCCGGATGGTTTGCTGAAGATCTAAGAGAAGATAACCGCGTGGGTGACAAGTTGCATCTCTATAAGCTTCTGGCAGAAACTTTGAATTTTCCGAACATACTTGACGTGCGAGATGTTGAATTTGAACCCTATCTCGACGATTTTTAAACAAATGCAGCTATTCGGTATTAAGTGAAATGTCGCGCCGTTCACGACCCTGACGAACAATATTTTGCGTAATGTAAATTACACTCATATTTTTACGGTGACTGTCTTTAGTATAAAGAGTCCATACTGGTATTATGCGATGATTCGCTCAAAAGATCGTCGATTGTAATTAATTTTTGCTACTGTTGTTCTTTTGAATAATCATCGGGGTTCGGTAGACCTTCTAGAAATTCGAATTCACGTTGCGTTGCAGGTGATTTTTCACCTAAAAACATTTTTTACGATACTCATCTTACCATTAGGCTTAATAAAATATCATCCGATCGCAGGGAACGTAACATACCATACACGTCCACCGATGTTTCCATCCCGTGTCCACCGACAGTTTTAAACTTGAAGACTTTTTTTTTCAGATCAACCGTACACTATACTCCGTCTTAAACAAATTATCAACAATCCTTTCAGTGTCCCTATCTTCGATAGCACCGCTTACAACACGGATTTGTTGCCTTGTAAGCGGTGCTATCGAAGATAGGGACACTGAAAGGATTGTTGATCGCTCTCCCCCTCTTCGAAATTCGCGATTGTCAAGCTTGCGAAAGCCCCCGCGATGCTATGGAAGAGGGGAGCCTGAAAAGCTTGTTCAGCGCGGTCCCCCATTTCAAAATTCGCGATTGTCCCCCCGGAGGTTTAGGAGCTACTCGCGATAAATGAGCTTGCGAGAGCCGCGCGCCCCGTGCCCGCGACGCGACGACCCGGTTGTAAAACTGTGTTCGCGCGATGTATATTTATTAGTATAAAATTAGTTGTTATTATTGTTATTATTTTATTTTATTTTAACATTAATTTGTTTAAGACGGAGTATAGTGTACGGTTGATCTGAAAAAAAAAGTCTTCAAGTTTAAAACTGTCGGTGGACACGGGATGGAAACATCGGTGGACGTGTATGGTATGTTACGTTCCCTGCGATCGGATGATATTTTATTAAGCCTAATGGTAAGATGAGTATCGTAAAAAATGTTTTTAGGTGAAAAATCACCTGCAACGCAACGTGAATTCGAATTTCTAGAAGGTCTACCGAACCCCGATGATTATTCAAAAGAACAACAGTAGCAAAAATTAATTACAATCGACGATCTTTTGAGCGAATCATCGCATAATACCAGTATGGACTCTTTATACTAAAGACAGTCACCGTA
The DNA here is from genome assembly GCA_030407085.1 of Trichopria drosophilae. Lineage (NCBI taxonomy): Eukaryota > Metazoa > Arthropoda > Insecta > Hymenoptera > Diapriidae > Trichopria > Trichopria drosophilae. The sequence goes on along the minus strand of CM059583.1, from coordinate 103,727,215 downwards.
AAAATATGAGTGTAATTTACATTACGCAAAATATTGTTCGTCAGGGTCGTGAACGGCGCGACATTTCACTTAATACCGAATAGCTGCATTTGTTTAAAAATCGTCGAGATAGGGTTCAAATTCAACATCTCGCACGTCAAGTATGTTCGGAAAATTCAAAGTTTCTGCCAGAAGCTTATAGAGATGCAACTTGTCACCCACGCGGTTATCTTCTCTTAGATCTTCAGCAAACCATACCGGATGATTTCAGATTTGGCCCATGTATATTTCCGAACGAACAACCTCACGTTGCATACGCGGGTGTACGTAGATGAAAGCCAACAAGTTTTGAAAACAATGTACAGATAATTATCATTTTTAGTATCCAGTAAATCGCGATTATGGTATCGACTGTTGGAAAACATAAAACTAACAAAAGTCATCTCATCGCAAGAAATCGTAAAGACATAGATCGTGCACAAAAAGGATACGACAGTATTTCGTGTTTTTCATTCTCTGGAAAAAATATCTCACTTTATTGAACGCTCTGCTGAAAACCGCCGACAGAAAACTCGTCAAATAATCTGCGTGTGTGCGCTCAATGTATTGCGTGGGTTGTCGTTTCTTTAAAATCGCGGTAGAAGAGTTTACTTCGAAAGCAAAAAATGTTACGAACATTCGTCTTTTCCACGAAAAGAAACGATAAAAAGAGGTTTAGACAGATCGGCGGTGGTGGTGGTAAATACCGATTCTTCTGGCATCGGTTATCAGCGCCATTTTCTCAAAATTAATCGGCAACAACGGTGATTAAAAGACATTGGCCTTATAGTGTATGTAAAGAAAATGATACTAGTTCCAGAAAGTGAAGTACACAGGGCGAGTGAGATAAGAGAACGGTGCAAACATCCGGGACGGAGCTTGATATGAAGTAACATTCAAGGAGAAGGACATAATTTCACTGACAAATCCGATTGTTATCTCCGAAGTTCTAACAAAAATTTGAAATTACTGAACTACATCTACATCGCACGAAACGTGGAAAAATGAAGGTGTAACCATACACGGTTATGAGCTTATCGGGTCTGACATTTTCGATGTTGTTAACCAGTTGGACGCGAAGAATTTATCCGTAGTCTTCGTGCGGAACGTATCCCATCACATTCCATCGTCAACAAATGTTTGTGGCAGCTCGCCGGTACTCCTCGATTTGGTAAAAATTCCGAGATATTTTAAAAGCTACAAGCTTATGAAAAAACTTGTCAAAAAGTATCGCCGTCGCAGAGGACAGTGGCAGTGAGAGAAAACAAGCAAAAACGCAAAAACGAAAACAGGACAACTGTAACGGAAAACGATCTCGAGCCTATGTATTACGATCCTTAACCCTTACAAGCACGGTGTCGATCCATCGTTTTTGTAATGCATTTTTTACATATTTCAGGTAATAATTCATTAATTATTTGAAATTTTTTGCTTCTTAAGTTTGAGGACATGCAAGAAACATAAATAAATCAATATTTATCATTAATTATTATGTCATATTTTTTAAAATAATAAAAAAATTGTAAATTTGGTGGATTTTTTTACAAAACACGTATGTTGAAACGAAAACGCCACTCAAACACGACAAAATTGGGTACTTTAGCCGTTTTCGCGGGCCGCTGATCTGAACTCATATTTTCGAAATTCAATATGGTGGATCCAAATGGCGGATCGGAATGTCGCGGATTGCGATGCTAACCTCATATTATTAACCGGAACGTTAAAATTGTACAATTCGAGGGTGCAAAACTCACAGGTATTTGTCGTTTAGTTCTACATTGTTTATTGAAAGTAAATAACGTTACTATTGGTTCACCATCATGGATCCCGATATTGAATTTTGAAAATCGGACGTCAGATTCGTAATCAGTGACCCCGAAAACCACCGAGTAAAGATTTTCAGCCATTTTCCGTGTTAAGAAAAATGTATGTTTCAAAGGGTTAAATCCCGACAGGCGTGTATCCGGCAGATCCGATTACTCTGGTATAGACGAAACCTGCGGTATAATCGCTAACACGGCCGATAAAACCAGGTTCACGCATGCACTAGGTAGCATTCTATGTTGACGAATTTTCTAATGGAATCTTCTTTGACATGTATGGATCGTCTCCATTAATCAGGCACCACATTCGCCGCCTTCGACGCAACTGCAAGACAATCCGATGGGTCGACAAATGTCTTCATAGCGTTACTTTTTTGTGTGCGGTCAATATCACCAGAATTTCTGTAATGATAATAGAAAAAACAACGATTATATTGTGAGCAAGTGGCACGATCAATTTTTTAGTAAAAATTAATATTTTGGAAATACTAAAAATGATACATTTTTGTACGTTTCACGGTATTGTATAATAAAATTTGAATAAAGCCGCCCTGCACCCGAAACTAACGTCGTGAAGTAACTTCCGCTAATGTATAAAATTAAACCCCGTGAAAAAAAAATCGAAAAAAATACACTGTTTTAGATAATCCCGTTTCTTTCTATTTTTGCTTTTTTTTTTCAACATTCGTATTATATACAATAAATGGTTGGAGTATTTGTATATTGTGGTGTAGGAATATTTTAGAGATTATAAATATGTACAACCTTTTTGCGGCTTTTGACAGACATTCGGATACGTTTCTTGATTTACTGTTATTAATTTTTCCAACTTTCTGTTTGATATTGGAGTAACTACACTGGTCTAGCTTTCAGACAATGAAAACGTCTTGTAAATTTGATGAAAAAAAATTTCATTTTAAAAATTAAAAACACGTTTTTCTGATGTTTCTCGAGAATTTTGAGGTTACGTGAAAAATGATACAAAATTTGTAGATCTTTTTAACATCCGAAACATCTGTATACACCATCAGTGCAAATACATCAATACTTCAACTACAAATTACATATAAGGATATTGAAAAAGAAAACAAAAATAGAACGAAACAGACTTAATGAAAATGTATCTTTTCGATTTTCTATTTAACGGGGATTGTTATTATACGTTAGAAAACGTTACTTCACGTCGTCAGTTTTTGTAGGTGCAAGGCTGGTTTATTCAAATTTTGTAAGATCACCGTGCATTTCAAATCTGCTATGTTTGAATAAAACGTGTTTTTAATAAATCGAATCTTTCCTGGTTTTACCTTTATCATATCTCACCTTCGTATTTTCCGGGGATTTCCAAGAAAGTGTTACAATCAAGTAGTTGTCTATACGGTTTCCAGATTACAAAATCGAACATTTTCAACATTAATTATCCTAGTTTATACGTGTATATTATTATATGTATTATTTTGTATAGTACGATTTCTAGCTTACTTTTAGCCGACTCGATTTATCAGCTAATTATGGGAAATGATACTTATACTAGTACTACTACTACTACTACCACTACTACTGCTACTACACCACCAAAAATAAAAATTCGATTCAGTGCGATACGACGAACCGAAATTCACGTAGTTGTAACGCGCAAAGAAGAAACAACATGTAAAATAGTTTTAAAAAAAAAGGCGTCACATTTCGACTAGATATTCGCTTTCTTTTGGATACAAAGCATAAAGTGTAACAAAGCTGTAAAAATGTAAATTATTGTAAACAACAATAGTTTTCTCGTTACTTAAGAAAAATTAGCAATATAAGCGAAATTATTTGGATATTCCATTTATTAATGATAATAATAAAAATAATAATAAAAATAAAAATAATTACGTCCTTTGTGTAATTATTAATTTAAGACAACAAGGTAAGCACATACTATTACGTAATCTCTTCAGTTGCTTTTCATCCCATTCGAAGTTCATAGGAAGATGTCGTATCTCCTCTTTCGTATTTTGAGTGATTTCCAAGAAAAATATAATACTGCATGACCTACCTCAACTTTTCGTCAAAGGGCCCCAAACAAAACTGATTGTCGCTAGACCGATATCGTAATTTATTACAATCTATATTATTTTTATACACATAACTTATTCTAACTTACTTCTAGAACCTTATCTCCCCCTCGACTTCAAGATTTTCCTAGAAAACCGGGACTCTCGAATATAAGCCACATGTGCGTTCCAACGACGGCGTAAGAAATTTCAGTTTCTTGTTTCGACCTGCAAGTGGAGTGACACGTACGCCACATGTATACATATAAAGGTCAGTGGAGTGTTGTGTAGGTAAATATTAATAGACATCATGACAAAAAAAAATATGACAACTAATACGCAGTCAGTGAGTGGTCGTTGAATCATGACCTACCTCAAATTCTCGCCAAAGGGAGCCCGTACAGATTCGTTTATGTACGGTTAGTGACTTCACAACTGCGTTATCATTTATTATTATTATTTGTTTATACGTACATTGACTTTAAAGAATCATTATTAATACCTGTCTGACACTAATTACGCAATCATGGGGGATTAGCACAGTCTATATTATTTTTTTATTCATAACTTATTCTAGCTTACTTCTTGAATCTTATCTCCCCTCGTCTTCAAGATTTTCCTAGAAAACCGAGTGTCTCGAATATAAGTCACATATGTGCGTTCCAACGACGTAGGAAATTTCAGTTTCTCGTTTCGACCTGCAAGTGGAGTGACACATGCGCAACATGTATACATATAAAGGTCAGTGGAGAGTTGTGTAGGTAAATATTATTACACAATAAGGAGGAAGTGGGGGTGTGGCCTCAACTCTTCGCCAAAGGGACCCACGTACCTATATGTTTATCGCAAGGTCATTATCGTTATTTATTACCGTCTTTATTATTTGTTTATACGCAAACTATCAATTAATCATCATTATCAACACTCATCTGACTTTAATTACCCAATTATCGATATTTATTATCGTCTTTATTAATTGTTTATATAACAATTAACCACGAAGCACTCGTGTATCAGGTCGCTGAACCATGACCTACCTCACCGTCGTGCCAAAGGTTGTCCGTACGTTTTTGTTTACGTCAGACGACTGGCCTACCTCACATGGCGGCCATGGTGTTATTTACGGTCATAAATTAATATTTATTTGACATTAATTACCTATTAACATTATTTATTGACATTTTTATTGCTTGTTTTGACATTAATTACCCATTAATAACCATTATCACCTAATTATGAGGTCATTAACCCCTGACCTATCCCAAAGCGCGCGTGCCGTCTGGCGCCAGACCTGCCTTAAGGTGGAGGAGTGGGGGGTGTTTACGTCTGGCTATTGGGGGCCCTATACTACTTCCATTTATTATGAAGTCCACCATATTTGGTCCGCCATATTGTTTTTTATGACTTATAGAACCAAATTTAAAGGCCAATCTTCATCATTAATAAAGATCTTTCGACCTACCAAGTTTCAACCAAATCAGAGTGATACACCTGGGAATGTTCCGTTGTAAGTTTCAAATTTCTTACCAAGAATGCAGATTCGCTTTGTCATGAGAACGCTACGTTTGAGATTTTGCCAGGAAAAACTCTATTATTCATTAATCCTTGATCAGTAAGTGGCTAGAGAGACTAATAACGCACAATTTATAACAGACATTGAGACAAAGAACCGTTAATAAAGTAACCATTATTACGGAAAAAAATGAGATACTTACGAGAACCAACTGTGAATTGGTTTAAAATTTGTATGCTACGACAACCATTTAAATGATTAGGGAACCATTTCGTTGATTGGGATAATCATTGAATTGATTTAATTGGTAGTCCTAAACAATTTATTGGCTGAGTCTCAGCGCAAGAAGCAAGTTGGTCGCAGCAACGAATGTATTAGTTACCGATCAATTCATACTTTCTGTGATGTTTAGGGGGTATTTAATACTGAGTTGAAGTTATCTTTTTAAATTTGAATTCATACTAATTATTTGATGTGTAAGCAACTAGATATACAGGGGGTTTTCTGATTGCTGATCACAAAAATATGAGGTCAGAATACCACTCTCTAAATCTGAATTATTTAAAAGCTACTAATGAAAGAGAGAATACTGGGTCACTTATTGAATTTGTAACAATTTTTACTAATATATAGTAAAAAAACTACAAATTGTTAGTCAAATTCTACTAATTCATTAATCAAATTCTACTAATTCACTTCAGTAAAAAAAAGTAAAAAAATAAAATGACTAATTTAAGGTTAGATGAATTTGACTAATGAATTTGTAGAATTTGACTTACAATTAGTATTTTTTGACTATTTGTTAGTAAAAAGTGTTACTAATTCAATTAGTGACCGAGTTTTCACTCTTTCATTAGTAGTTTTTGACTAATTAAGATTAAGAGAGCAACATTCAAAATGTGTTCTGAAATGGTGGGCATTAAATACGAAGATTGGTTCCGATTATTCGATATGGACAGGGATTTTTCTGGCTGCTGATTATGAATATGAAGTCAGAACACTTACAACGTTAACAGACTTAGTGCAAAAAAATAAATCGAAGATTGTTTTAAATACTTGATTTTCTATTTATGTTCATGTGCGACATTTGTTGATACGTAGTGACAAAATAGTGGAGAAAGACTTTTCCAGCGATGGTTTAGAGCGTATAGATAATGAGTGTTCTTTTTACCTAAAGGTATGGGCACCAAAGTTTATGCATACCTGGTTGCTCCGCTGGCGTATAAATTAAGAATCTTGTATGGTAGAAATTGAAATTGGTTCTACGTCCGTTTCCGACATATGTAAGTAGGGTGTCTTTTTAAGTTTTGCACCACATAAATCCCAAATTGAGAAGTTGTTTTTTAAGTAGTATTGTTGCACACGAATCATCATTATCCTTTTACTAGTAAGTTTTTACTTTCCTTCAATTTATTATGTCCGGTTTCCAAATTAGTTACTGAATATTGGTACGTTTGAACTATGAGTTGTAGTACATACATTCGTCACTTAATGTTATTTTCTTGCTTTTTCATTGGGCGTTTTTTGGGCGCATAAATAATATGTATGCATAAATATGTTCTTTTCTCTATTTTTATTAGAAGTGCTATCTTCCCGGAAAGATAATGGTCTTACGTAGAAAATTAATTTCCAGGAAGAGCACTAAACCGTACTTGTAACTTATAATTATCCCTCAATTGACTAACATCTCGAAAATTAACAACACTACATGGCTAAGAGAATAAGTGCACAATGAGTTTTTTTAATGATGAGTCAATAATGATTCCAGTTAACATTCAAAACTATGCAATGTATAAAAAATCTCTTACCTTTGATAGATAGCAGCAATTTATTGATTATAATTGATTCCTTATCTTTCAATCGATTTTAACATGTATTAATTACCAAAGAAAAGTACCTGGTAGAAACCGACATTAGTTTCTGGCCAGTTTTCCTGGGCTTCCTTGCTAACTTACAGCATATAGACCAGAACAAATGGCTAGGGGTGTTTTTTAATTATAACAGATTTGTTAAATAGTAATAATAAACTTACACCTTAAATGATACAATTAGTCTATTAATCTAAGTTAATAAAAGTTAAATCCAGCGACACAGCCAGTTACCCAATTCTCGCTTATGATAAACGTCGCACCATACTGTTATAATAAAACGAATATTTTTAACAGAAGTGGTTCGAAAGTGACTTGGAACAGGTCAAAACCTTTTTCGCATAGCGTAGTGGTAATTAAAATAGAAATAATCACTAGAATATCAAATTATTAATCGTAAACATTTAATCACATATCGCAACGTTGCAATTATTGTAGCATTCGAAATTATTTTTCATAATTAAAACTAAAGTAGATTCGACAGAAATAAGTTAGATCGGAAACAGAAAATAGATTTCAGCCTATTGATTTAATAATGGAATTTCTTATACATAGGGTACACGGTACAGTAGTCGGCCACCCGACAGTAGTCGGCCACCTTCCATTTTTGGTCGTTAATGTTAAAATTTTTTGGGTAAATTTATATCTCGTCATAGTACTTACCGCATACTCTGACGACATATAAACATCACCCAAAAATGTTAACATTATTGACTAAAACTGGAAGGTGGCCGACTACTGTACCGTTTACCCTATTAAGGCTATTAATTTCTTGAAAGAGATGAGTATCCGTCATTCTTTTTAACGAAAAAAATTTGAGAGGACCACAAGACGAGCCATTTTGAGTAAAAAACGCGTTTTCAACTACAAGGAATTAAGATATTTATTTTATCATCATTAAAATACGTAAATCGGGAGCTAATTTTGTCTAAATTATGATTGAACAAAATTTCAAAACTATTTATTAATATTTTAATTCTTACTAACTTTATTTCAATTCAATTTCAGTTCAATCTTATATTTGGAGTTTCATTTTACTCGTATAATTGAGGAGACTAATCAGGTAAGTGAATATGCGCGGAATCGGCGTATAAGTACTTATTGATTGTGTCAAAAACTAAACGTCTTAGAATTTTATCAATAGGAAAAAAGATGCGTCTTACGACTATGTATAAATCCATGCTTTCAGATTTTAAATCCGAATACTTTGTAGAAAAAGTCATTCGGTCAAAACTTATTCGATTTCGCGCGTAACCCTTTATTCAATCCGACTCCTCAATTTTAAACCTTGCATTCTCATTTTTTCTAAGGTATTTCGTATTACGGAATCATATGTAACCTTATTTCCTGCACTTATAATCTGTAAAATCATCATTAATTTGATTAATATTTACTGATTCAATGTTAATTCGAACGACATGTTTGAATTTTACTTTCGATGGCGGAAGCGAGTTGCAGGTTAGGCATTCGAATCCGATCGATATTTCTGACGTCTCTTTCGGCTTCTCTAGAAAACAATAAAGCGCGGCTTATCGACGATGCGCATTTTCTTCATATTCATTATCAACATTCACCGACAATGCTACCGATCGCGACAATCGCCGAGCTTTTGTGCTATTGATTAATTTCAATGCTGAATAACTTGACAACGGTAGGTCGAAATCATTTTTCACAATATAACTTACTTTTCAGAATTTTACACTCTATCTGCTGGTGAACGGGGTTCAATAGGTGGCGAAACACGGTGTATATATGTATACAGGGTGGCCGATTTATCTGAAGACATCGAAATATCTCGAGAACTATGCACAGAATCAAAAAAGTTGTCGGATGAAAGTTGTTCGACACGAAGGGGGGCATCCAGTGAAAATTAAATTTACCCCCTCCCCCATCCCCTGGACGTGGAGTGGGGGCAAAAACAATAAAACTTAAATAGGAACCCCCATTTTTTATTGCAAATTTGGATTCTCCGGAAAAAAGTACACGAATTTGACCTAGGAGCTATTGCATTTTGGTTCACAGGTGGCGCTGTAATCGATAAAAATCCAAATTTATCCGAAGACATTGAAATACCTCGAGAACTATGCACAGAATCAAAAAAGTTGTCGGATGAAAGTTGTTAGACACGAAGGGGGGCTTCCAGTAATAATGAAATTTACCCCCTCCCCCATCCCCTGGGGGTGGAGTGGGGGCAAAAACAATAAAACTTAAATAGGAACCCCCAGTTTTTATTGCAGATTTGGATTCTCCGGAAAAAAGTACACCAATTTGACCTAGGAGCTATTGCATTTTGGTTCACAGGTGGCGCTGTAATCGATAAAAATCCAAATTTATCTGAAGACATTGAAATACCTCGAGAACTATGCACAGAATTAAAAAAGTTGTCGGATGAAAGTTGTTCGACACGAAGGGGGGCATCCAGGGGGCAAATAGGGACAATTTGATCCCTTTATGAAAATGTAATATTAAAAATTCTAATATTAGAATTTTTAATATTAGAATTTAGTAATATCAATTGCGAAAATTGTTATTCTGAATATGAAATTTTAATAATGTCCATTCGAAAAATTAAGATTATGAATAATTGATATTCTTCATATTAAAAATCAAAACTGATTACATAAAAATTGTGCATACAATATGGAAGCAATTTTTTAAATAAGTTTTCTACCTTCAATAAAATTACATTTTAGGTTTTAAATTTATTATTTAATAAACAAAAAGAGGACATCACGTAATCCATTAAAAAACGCGTCATGTCCCTTCACTCAGCTCATTCATTCTCTCTCTGTATGTTTTTTCCGAAATGAGAATAAATAAGCTGAGCATTGACGGTCAAACCAGCTTCTATTAAACAAAACGAAACCCTTACTTCATTTGGGGATTTCGTCGCCATCTACCGGACCCCGAGAGAACTCACGTGATTTTATACATGTACATCGCTTGCATTTCGGCCATCACCGGCGCCGGTTCTGTTACATAACGCTAGAGGGCGACATAACTCGAAAATAAAGTAGCATATCATTTTATACATAAGTTTAGTCACACGTAACCAGTTCACCTACATTTTTCTCTACATTCCTGAAGGGAAGTAAATGGATATCGCGACTTTCTAATCCCCATATTAAAATTTAGTATTCACGGTCTCTCAGTGTAAGACTGTTTTTGAAGTCCATTGTATTGGTAGTAATTCGGCCGGAGGTCACTTTGCTTTTAGAATAACAACTTTCCGTTTACGTGACTTTTTTTTGTCTACCCTTCATTGCTTAAATCGAATTGCAAGTTAAAAATGAATCCTGCTACAGTTCCCGAAAAATCGAAATGATTCTTATTTATGGTGAATGTAAGAGGAATATTGACGATGCTGTTGCGTTGTATGCTGAGCGTTTTCCAGATAATGCTCGCTCGCGTTCTTTTTTTTACAAAGTTGTGAATGCCTTTCACTCTGATGGCAGCGTACAAATGAAAAAAAGGAAGCGAAGATTAACAGTTCCAGGAGAAGCTAACGAAGTAGCTGTACTAGCAGCTATTCACCGAAATCCACATGTAAGTACACGACAATTACATCGCGATTCCGGCATTTCCAGAGACAGTATTCAAAGAATATTGCATCGTCATAAGTTTCACCCATATCACATTTCACTGCACCAGGAACTAGATGGCGATGATTTTCATAACCGCGTGGTGTTTTGTGAATGTGCATTTCAAAAAATGCAAACGAACCACAATTTCTTTGCTAATGTATTATTTTCAGATGAATCTACATTCACGAACCATGGTGGCGTCAATAGGCATAATATGCATTATTGGAGCGTAGAAAATCCCCATTGGTTACGACAAGTTAATCATCAACGTCCTTGGTCGGTGAACGTTTGGTGTGGAATCATAGGAAATAAACTCATTGGTCCTTATTTCATTGAACGTAATTTGAATGGAATAAAATGTTGAGATTTCCTATAACAAGAAGTACCATTACTACTTGAGGATGTTGCTATGGACGTCCGACGGACAATGTGGTTTCAGCATGATGGTTGCCCAGCACATTTTTCAAGAGTAGCAAGGGAAATACTAGACCGTGATTACAATGGTAGGTGGATTGGTAGAGGTGGCCCCATTAATTGGCCTGCGAGGTCACCTGATCTAACATCTCTGGATTTCTTCCTATGGGGTTACCTAAAAGGTAAGGTTTATGAACAAGTACCAACGACTCGTGAAAACATGGTGGAACGCATAAGAACTGCTTGCGCAGAAATTTCTGCAGATATGATTCTATCATGTATAAAGTCATTTGAAGAAAGAATAAATAAATGCATTGAAGTGGAAGGTCAACATTTCGAACACTTACTCAAGTAAGTGAACAGTGAGACAGTGAGAGGCAAGGGGACTCACGTAAAACAAGCACCCCAAAGGGAACAGAAAAATACTAAGTCCACGTCGTTGTTCCTGGGTAACGCTAAATGTATTTTTTCCCGGCTTTGTTAGAATGACCGTATTCCATATCCGCTACGCGGGCGAAAATTGTCAATATTGGAGAATCCAAATCTGCAATAAAAACTGGGGGTTCCTATTTAAGTTTTATTGTTTTTGCCCCCACTCCACCTCCAGGGGTTGGGGGAGGGGGTAAATTTAATTATCACTGGATGCACCCCTTCGTGTCGAACAACTTTCATCCGACAACTTTTTTGATTCTGTGCATAGTTCTCGAGGTATTTCAATGTCTTCGGATAAATTTGGATTTTTATCGATTACAGCGCCACCTGTGAACCAAAATGCAATAGCTCCTAGGTCAAATTCGTGTACTTTTTTCCGGAGAATCCAAATCTGCAATAAAAAATGGGAGTTCCTATTTAAGTTTTATTGTTTTTGCCCCCACTCCACGTCCAGGGGATGGGGGAGGGGGTAAATTTAATTATCACTGGATGCCCCCCTTCGTGTCGAACAACTTTCATCCGACAACTTTTTTGATTCTATGCATAGTTCTCGAGATATTTCGATGTCTTCAGATAAATCGGCCACCCTGTACATAGGTTTTAAAGCTTAATTAAAACTTGATATAATAAGAGTTAAAAATTTGTAAAACTAAAGTTAAACTAAGAAAAGAAAGTATGGTAGAAGGAAAGAGGAAAAGAAAACAAGAGAATAAATTTAAATGTTTTCCTTTTATATATATATTTTTTTATTAGTCTATATGTATAATTTCTATTTTATTTTTATATTTATCTTTTTCGCGCTACTTATTCTATTTATTATGATATTTGTAATTTTGTCGAGACGTTTTTTTGCTTTAAAATATTTTCCAGATTTGATCTTATTACTATTAAGGTCCTGGTGTAATTTATTTACATATTCGATCTCCTTGTGTCTTCGGTTTATTAAGTACGAAATTGACCGTGATTCCAACGGGATGTTTTCCACTAAAAAGAATAAATAGTAATTTATACATATGTTTTTTGTTTTATGGAAATGTAAAAATAATAGTAATTCTGCGGTCGCCAGATATGGTAAGGGAAGGAAATGTAGGGATTTATATTTTATTTAAAGTGTAAACAATAATTTTTATCAGGAACAAGTTTTGTCTGAACATACGCAAATCTCGAATTTGTTAAAATTTAAACAAGTAACACTATTTCCGTAAAAAAATTTTGTGTAAAAATTGCTGTCACGAATTCGTTAATGCTAATGAATTTTATTATATTTTTTTTGAACAAGTCAAATAAAAGTTTAAATCGAAAAAGAAAATTTTCCTTCCAAAAATTCCTTCACTGTGCAGGGCTCCATTCAAATAGCGCTGTCACCAATTTTGTTACGACCTGGTTTTACATAAAAGTCACTATATTATCTAACGATATGAAATTGCTAGAATAATAATTATAATTAGGCAATAATAATACGCGTCGTAAGAACGGCAAGTTCTCTCTCGGCAGTGGGAGCGAGAGGCATGCGAGTTGCGCCGGCCAGAGTAGTAGTAAGAGAAGGACGCTCGATCTCCCCCGTCGATCGCCGGTTTGTTGTGTCGGCGACGGCGTCTCCCATCGTGCGACGGAGAGGCGACGATCGGCGAGCTGACACGCGTGTGTGTACGTATACAGGCGCTACACACACTAGCGCGGTATATTACGCTGCAATGCACTATTCAAAATTTAAAGAAAATTAGCGAGAGAGGTGGAAAATCGTCATCGGTCAGTACCAGATTTTCAAATTTAGTACGCTCGTGACCGCGAGAGATTTTGGCTGTGGCTGAGGAATAGGGAAAAGTGAAGAGGATTTGTGGTGTGGGGAGAGCAGAGGGCCGGAGTAAAAACAAAAAAAAAAGGAATAAGTGTAACGGATAGTGATTGCGAGAGAGAAGAGAGTTAGTGAGAGAGGAGAGAGAGAGAGAGACAGAAAAAGAAAGTAGCGAGAAAGCGAGAGACAGGCAGATAGGGCGAGAGAAAGAGAGAGACCGGAAGAGAGATAAAGAAAGAAAAGGTAAGGCGGCATAGCCGAAAGATTAAGCGAGTTAAAATCGAAGCATCGGGTTTTCTTCTCTTTTTTTTAATGATTATTAAAGTACCGAGTCAGACCGGAAGTAGCGAGTGAGTGATAAAAACAAATCAGATAAATTGTTAAAGTTAACGCGTCGGCAGCTCTAATCGCACTGGGCCCCGTGTACCGCGTTATCGAAATATACGCTATGTCGGTACAGCAGATACCTTGCGTCCGTTGACGCGTACATACATCACAGTTGGTATTAGAGTTCGCCTTAATTTTTTATTAATTATATGTCGGTTATTTATGGCTAGAATTATTCGTTCGTTGTTTGTATTAACTTTACAATTTTTGTGTACCGGTTTTAATTTTGATAAATGGTATTGCGATATGTACGATAACATTGACCGCAATCAGTGCGTCGCTTCAGCTTGCTCCGCGCAATTAGGCGTTCTCCCAATTTGAATGCCGCGGTCTGAACCCGTTGCGTTAAATGCGAATTAATCCGTAAGGGATTTTCCGTTTGTCAGTCGTTTCGGAATCATTGTTCCGAGTTTCTCAGATTCCAAGAGGTCTTCGTCGTGTACACACAAGATCCTTTTCGCGAAGTTTATACACGTCAGCACGCCGTTTAAATCAACAGCAATCGCTCCCACTTTAGCAGTATCCGCGCTGCTCGCATACGCATACGATAGCCGTTCTACACGCGCGTTTAATCTACGATTATCATTGTAATATAGTAAATTAAGTTAGTTTGGAAACGCGGAACTCGAGTAAAGAGACTCAATCTTCACTTCGTGATTCGAAGAAGTACCGATCGCGCGAGTTCCGTCTATGTATTTATCAAATAAATATAATAAACCAAGGTCAGTACTTTGCATGGCCCACTCATTTACGATCCGGTCGTGGACCACGCATCCGCAGCAAAGAATCGAGGCGTGATATTACTGAGTGCACGGTTCTAAGCGAACATTTGGCGGATAGGGGGAAAATTGCCAGATTTGACCTACGCTACTACGCGGTCAGTTTCGATAGAGTTCATTTTTTGGACTGAAGATGGTGCTAGGATCGGGGCGTTCATTCATGAATTTTAATTTTTACTACGTCGAGACTGGGACATAAATCTGTATACATGTGTGCGTGAAATCACTCACACGTGTATGCGTTTCTTGTATATGTGAAGCGCATGTAAACAAGGCCTGTGGATGACGTACCTGTGTCCTCTGGAGTGCGCGCACTGTGTCCGGACGGGACGGGATTATCGAGGAGACGAGGATGACATTCCCGACGACAATGCATTCCAGCATTCGGTTTCTCCAGGTGCAATTTTGAGGTTAAAAATCAGGTTAGGTTAAAAAGTTCTAGTAATAAATTACATATATTATATTTACTACTAAAGAACCTTTCTCTATTATAAATTTTTAGGAAGTTGAGCTCTTCCATTTAAACTAATAAAAATTCTTTTCTATACGATATATAACAGGATACGGTCCTCATTGCAATACTTTTAATTACTGCACTTTTGATTCAATAATTAAAAAGGCAAACATGTCATATTAGATTTTGCAAAACCTATTTCTAAATTTTTCTATATTGAATCTAAACGCTATTTACAATCACAACATTTGCAATAAGCCATTTGCACAGTTAATTTATTATTATTTATATTGATGCATGCTAATTCCTTCCTAAATGATGTGAAAAGTCGTACTAGTCGGACTATGGCTCAACAGAGTTCTGATCTGATCTCGACTTTTCCAATACCCCTTCCGTTCTTCAAACATAAAAAACATTTTTTACAGGCCTCTAAAATTATTTAACATTATTTTTATATGCAAATATTCAGATTATACATAATCAATATTAATTTAGAAACTACAAAATAAGTGTTGATACTTGATGGGGTCTTTGCAGCCCATTTACCCGAATAGGAGTGACAGCTGTCGAAGATGACGTTCCTGATACTTTTGGGAGTGGTTCCTCTCCGATAAATATGTCAATTGCAGGTTTCATTTCGAAGTCAGGTTAGAGTGAATTATGTAAAATTAAAGATATTAATATTTTCAAAAATGATCATTGCTGCTTGGTGGGGTCTTCTTGCAGCCTGTTTGCCTGGATAGCAGTAGCAGTTGTCAAGGAAGAACGCAAATAATTTTTAATCCGCAGTGGGCACAGAAGTCTACCGAATTCGTAAACCTGTAGTGTGCACACGTTTTTTGTTGTTAAACAAAAATTTGAAGCCTGGAATGTCTGGAAAATAATGTCTCTGACAAGCTTCAAGACTAAAATTTTTCAATCGGTCCCTAAAATATTTTAAACCTGTTAGTATTTTAAAGCATTTGCATAATTTTGAATTAAAGTATCTAACATTGATAAAAATTATAAGAGAACAAAAAATTCAAGGCAGAAATGTGTGGAAAATAATGTCGCTGGAAAGCGAAGACTAAAATTTTTTAATCGGTCCCTAAAATATTTTAAACCTGTCAGTATTTTAAAGCATATGCAGAATTTTCAACTACAGTATCTAACAGTGATAAAAATTATAATAGAACAAAAAATTCAAGGCTGAAGTCTGGAAAATAACGTCTTTGGAAAGCGAAGACTAAAATTTTTTAATCGGTCCCTAAAATATTTTAAACCTGTCAGTATTTTAAAGCATGTGCATAATTTTCAACCACAGTATCTAACATTGTTAAAAATTATAAGAGAACAAAAAATTCAAGGCAGAAATGTCTGGAAAATAATGTCGCTGGAAAGCGAAGACTACAATTTTTTAATCGGTCCCTAAAATATTGTAAACCTGTCAGTATTTTAAAGCATATGCATAATTTTCAACTACAGTATCTAACAGTAATAAAAATTATAAGAGAACAAAAAATTCAAGGCTGAAATGTCTGGAAAATAATGTCTTTGGAAAGCGAAGAATAAAATTTTTTAATCGGTCCCTAAAATATTTTAAACCTGTCTGTATTTTAAAGCATATGCATAATTTTCAACCACAGTATCTAACATTGATAAAAATTATAAGAGAACAAAAAATTCAAGGCAGAAATGTCTGGAAAATAATGTCGCTGGAAAGCGAAGACTAAAATTTGTTAATCGGTCCCTAAAA
This sequence comes from Trichopria drosophilae, assembly GCA_030407085.1. Classification (NCBI taxonomy): domain Eukaryota; kingdom Metazoa; phylum Arthropoda; class Insecta; order Hymenoptera; family Diapriidae; genus Trichopria; species Trichopria drosophilae. The sequence continues at coordinate 103,710,380 of CM059583.1, read as the reverse complement.
TATTTTAAACCTGTCAGTATTTTAAAGCATATGCATAATTTTCAACCACAGTATCTAACATTGATAAAAATTATAAGAGAACAAAAAATTCAAGGCAGAAATGTCTGGAAAATAATGTCGCTGTAAAGCGAAGACTAAAATTTTTTTAATCGGTCCCTAAAATATTTTAAACCTGTCAGAATTATAAGGCTGAAAATTTTCACCAGTCCACGATATGCCCTAAAAGTGTGTTTAATCAAAAGTAGATGCTTAATTTTTATCAATAATATTTAAAAGTAATGAAATTTATAGTGAAGTAAAATTTTAAACATTGAAAACGATAGCATCCCCAAAAGGGCCTGAGGACTGTCGACACTAAAAAGTTCGAGTTAAAAATTTTCACCTACGGTATGCACTAAAACTGTTTCTAATCAAAAGTAAATGCTTAATTTTCATTAATAATATCTAAAAGTAATTAAATTTATAATCAAATCAGCGGTATACTTCTAATCGCTGATTTGCAGCGTATATACGCTGATTCGCAGCGGTTTTCGCTGATTTCGCTGAATCATATTTAGAGAGTAGCATCTCCAAAAAGGGCAGAAAACTATCGACACTACAAATGTTGAAGTTTAAAAATTGTCACCGGTGTACGGTATGCACTACAACTGTTTGTAATCAAAATTAGATGCTTCATTTTAATTTACAATGTCTACGAGTAATTAAATTTATAAACAAACTAAAATTTCAAACTTTGAATATGCTAGCATCTCCAAAATGGCCTAAAAACTATAGTCGTTAAAAATGTTTGCGCTTAAAAATTCTTACCGTTCTACAATAAGCACTAAAACTGTTTTTATTTTATTTTTTTATTTCATTTTAGGAATAATACGGGCGAAACGCCCTTTTACATAGAAATTTATAATAATAAACGGGTTTGGTATCAATAATACTGTAACAAACTATTTTTTAAACGTAATTTTTTCTTAATGGTTTGTGTAAAATATTTATTGATATAATATATATAATATATACAACAATTATTGATAATTACTGTTTACTTATTCTTGTCTAATGAATAGTAATATAGAAATAAAAATTGTATGTTCATTTTGAAATGTTAAGCAATGTATTTGCATATTAAAATATTGACAATTATATTTACAATTAGTAGTCCATTTTACCATACGAGTGCTCTTTCTTAATTAACATAGATATGTTGGTATTGTTTTCAAAAGAAGCGGTTGGAGATTGCGTTGAAGCAGTTGGAGGTTGCAGGTTTGGAGAAGGTTGTCGAGAGGAGGTTAGCATGGTCAGTGGTTTACTTGAGCATTGCGGAGGTTTTAATGTCTTCGACGGTACGCAGGATGGTTTCAGCAATGGTTTTCGTGACAGGGCAGCTGTTTTACTTTAAACGTACAATAATTGTTATTATTTGTTTGTTTAGTTTACATTGTTTAATTTTTGCGTAATTACTAAGATGTTGGTTTATAGGGCTGCAATAATATGTATTTCAAGTGAATTTTTAATGTCAATTTAATAATATTTTATTGGGAAAATAGTAGATTACGATCCTAGGCCAGTAAAAAAGAAAGTATTTCAGATCACATGAAATTGATGGCCGAGGCGAAAAGCCGAGTCTGATAAACATGTGATCTGAGGCTTTCTTATTTATTGGCCAAGGGCCGTATACTACTTTTATGCTCGACGTAGCCAGAAATCCGCAACTTCGTTTCGCGCAGCGGCCAGGAAGTTGCGGTTTCTGGCCGGAGGGCAAAAAAATATTTTTCGACAATATTTATTTAAAATTTAGGGGCTTAATCTACAAGAATAAAAATAATGTTACAAGCACAACGTTTCGGCTCACTTGGAGCCCTCTTTAGGTGCATGATAGTAGGCTATTTAATATTTATTTACTAATTTTTCGACCTTTTACGACTTCTTTGGAAGAATCTACGTGGATTTCCTACTTCGAAATGCAGGTAGATTTTGGCTAGAAACGTATGCATGTTGACCTGAAACAGCTGGATTTGCAAGGTGAAATCCACGTCATATGTAGGTAGAAAATACGACCCTACAATTTACACACACAAACTTGAAGCATAAGAAACCTCGAGTACCTCAAAAAGCTGAGTAAATCGAGTATTTCGAGAAACCTCAAGTTCCATATCCAGTAAAAACAATAAGATACCGAAAAAACGGTGAAGGAAAAAAAAATGTTTGAGAACTTCAAAATCATCACTTTCTATAATAGCAGGCTTAAGATATCTTCGGGCGACTAGCTTAACTGCTTCCTCCATCACCTCATTAATTGGTCGATTTTCATTTTCTTTCAATGACTGCCACAGACCATTGATCAACCTCTCAGTTTCCCGACCTTTAGGAGTTAATTTGTTATGGACGGGAGAATGATTCGCTTGTCTCGAATGGAGAATCGCTCTAGCGAGAACCACGTTCTTCAGTTTTTCTGTAATATTATTCATTATAATTTTTATTTTAATAACACGGAAAATGTTTTGGGAGGGCTACTCACCCACACCAGGCGGACAGCTCTCCCGCAACACTTGTAACTTTTCAAATGATGATTAAAAATGCAAGAGAGTAAAAATTATTGTTTTTTTCGGAATAGATACCGAATCAGAGTATAATTAAGAAAGTGTATGTACTTTTTTAGACGATCAAATTACTTACATGGTTTATGAAGATTGTTAAAAGCGTAAAAACCAGCATTTTTTCGACTATATTTCTCTATCGAAAATAGAGCATAAGAGAACAAAATTGCACTACAGCTTTTTGCAGAGCGCGAAATTTCTTACAAAAAAGTTAGTGGCAGCCCTAGTCTAACATTACTAGTTTGGCCATGAATAACACTGGAACGTCTACTTACAATTTGATCGATAACCAATGTAAAACACGCAAAGTGTTTTGTCAAAATTCGTGTTTCGTTTTTTGTTTAACTATTAATGTTAGAGTAGGGCTGCCACTGACTTTTTGTAGGAAATTTAGCGCTCTAGAAAAAAAGGTTGAGTGCAATTTTTCTCTATTTTTCTCTATTTTCGATATAGAAGCATTAAAGTGGAATAGTGTCGGTTTTCACGCTCTTAACAGTCTTTATAAACCGTATAAGTATAGTGCATACACTTTCTTAATGATACTATGAATCGGTACCTATCCAGGAAAAAATTAATTTTTACGCTCTTGTATTTTTAATCATCATTTGAAAAGGTAAAAGTGTTGCGGGTGAGCTATCCGGCCTGTTTGGGTGAGTACGGCTCCCAAAAAATGTTCCGTTACACATTAATTCATAATTTTCAATATTATAATTGATACTATTACATCGTCGCTTAAGAAACAACATAGCGTAATTCATTTTTTGGGCAAAATTAATTATTTATGTCATTATATAGAAAATTGTACGCTGAATCTAATTGAACTAAAACCAACAGATAGCGTAATAGTTTTAAAAATTACATAATTGCTTTTACCTTTTTAGGTAGAAGTGGCAACATACCGTATTTTATAGCATTTTCCATTTGCCTGTTTGCTCCATGCTGTCGTACCGATACTTTTACAAAATCTTATAAACATCTGTAAACATTATAACAATTTCAAAGAAATTCTTAATTAATGCGGAAATTATTTTTTTGGATCTCTTGAAAAGTCGTGAAAAATGAGATACGCGGTGTCGTTTCTTAAGCGTCGATATGCTTTTAGTATTCGTAACATGTGAATAATTAAAAAAACAAAAAATATTTCCACTAAGAATTAAAAGATTTTGTTGAATTTGAATAATACAAACATTATCGCAAATCCATTTTTAAGTTGAAATAAAACTCCAAATAATATAGTAAAAATACCAAGGAACAATCCAAGCGTTGGTTTCTTTCGGATGTTCTTACTAAGAAACCTATGGTAAGATTCGATCGCATTGTTGGTGCGGTGTTCGAGGTCATATACCGAAAATACCTCCGGCTTTACTTTTTCCATCCACTCTTTTTGGAAATAAATGAAAAAGGGCCCCCACAACTTTTCCATTTTGGGGTTCATTTGTTCCCTTATACATTCCACCCCATCAGGAATTCTTGTAGGAGGGAGGTACGCCAACGACACAAATCGGTAGAGACCAGTTTTACATGATTGTTCTTTTGCAACAGTCGTTGCATGCCTTTTTGCCGAGCCTGTTTATGCAACGCCTACAGAAAGTTGACACTCAATGTTAAGTAGTTAAAAAATTACGGTACTATTGTACAAAACATGATAGAACACAGATATTAATCTGTGATAGAACAGTTTATTTAAAATATTCAGTTATGGCGTGTAATGAAGTATTTTTAAAATGCTTGCTGCCACAGTTACCCCGGGTCATTATTACGGGTGAAGCTCTCGTACATTAATAAAATAATAATAAAATGCCAAGAAATATATTATGAAGCTTCTAATAACAAAACGTATATGAATAATTCCACATATTTTTTAATACTACGGGTGTTGGTGATTTTAAATGTAATTTAACCATTAGGAGCATTAAAAAATGAAACTGTTTCTATGTTTTTCGTGATCACGTGGAAACATATTCAATAACTAAACTTTCAAAAAGTATAAAATTAATGAATATACCTCATATTAAAAAGATATATTATCCACACTACTTCAGGTACAAACTATCGCCAAAAAGAATTATATTTTTAGCTACTTTATACAAATAAGTTTTGAGAAGATAATTATGAAAATTATGGAAAATCTGTTTATAATACCAGTGAAAACTAGACTGTACGCATTAGATAAGTAGAGTTGCAGTAAAATAATGCATATTGAGGTATCATTGAGCAATAAGCAATTGTTAATATCGTAAATAAAGTTGTATTATCTTATTGTATTTGTTTATTATTTTCTTATACAGTTTAGCAAAATTCCATACTGTTTCTATCCTTGCAATAAGATTAAAAGAAATCGTGCACGTCACGTTTTTTAGGGCTCTTATACATCCTATTTTGCTAGAAATGACATACCGTTGTGCTATCAACTTTTCTAAAAAAAAACTTTTATCGAGCTCGAATATCAAAGTACCTGTGGAATTACTCATATTTTTGCATACGATTTAACCCTTTGCGGAATGGTGGCCACTACAGTGGAATTCATTTGAAAATTTGAGTTTCTAAAGACGAAATGCTGCATTTTCGTCCGTTTTTTTTTAAATGCAATTTAAGTTTGAGTTAAAGAAGTATTGAACATTGCATTTGTGTCAGTATTTATTTAATATTATGTTTCATAAATAAATAAACGACCAAAAATCGTCATTTTTATGGAAACAATTCAGTCGCTAGTACATGTTCAGTTAGATCGAGATGAAACTGGGTACTTGGGGGTTTTCGAGGTTGCTGATTATGAATTTGAACTCAGATTTTGGAAATTGAAAATGGCGGATCGAATATGGGCGACCAAAATGCAAAAACATACTGAATCGAGATGAAGCTGGGTACTCGGGGGTTTTGGGGTCACTGATGAAAATCTGAGTTCAGATTCGTAATCAGCGACCTCAAAGACCCCCGAGTATTTAGTTTTATCTGGATCAAGTAACTTTTTGCATGTCGGTCGGCAATATTGGTTCCGCCATTTTGAATTTCCAATATCTGAGTTCAGATTCGTAATCAGCGACCTGAAAAACCACCGAGTACCCAGTTTCATGAAAAATGGTTCATCAGAAAAATGTGTGCCGCAAAGGGTTAAAATTAAGACCCAGTACGACAGTTTGTAGAGAGCCACAAAGAAGTAAAAAAATAAATTAAGGTAGCACCATGTTCAATGCCATCATGGGAGGATATTAATTTCATCACATCGTACCTGGCTGTAGTGAAACAGACATCCATGTACTGAACTGGCCGCGTACGTCATTGTAAGGGCATTTCTTAATGCCACCTCAAAATCACTCATTACATGATCCGGTAGAAATTAAACGGCTATCTTTGTTTTGATTAGGTTGAAAATTTCGACGTAAGACACCTGCTTTTTAGATGGCATTAATATCCATATAAAAGGTATTGGCTGTAAAGACGATTGATGTAAAATGTAAATGTTTATTTTACTCCAATATTTTGGAATGTTTTGATTATGTATAATATTCGATCTTACCCTCCCTTCTTTGATCGTCATGATTGTGAGCAGTTGGCGAACTCCTTTAATTTGTGGTACGGTGTCAAAAGTGGCGTCTGCAAGAATCCACTTACAAGAAGACACAGAGCCGGAAAGTTGCGGGTTATGTAATAAAATCGCTGTATCTGTTCCGGCTCCTGTAATTTCGACATGTAAAATGTGCCCTCTATCGCTTTTCAGTAAAGTTTTTGGCGACTTCCCTGATATTAAATATTTCGCCAACTGCTCCAAACTTCTTATGCCTCGCAAATTTGTCTTCTCTCCGCTTCCCTTCGCCGTTTGCCTACATTTCTTCATCCGCTCTCTTGTTTTCCCTTGAAACGGGACATACTGCGCAGTATCGTAATGACTGCATACACAGATTGAAAAACGTTTCAAATACAAAGAAGATACAACAGTATTATATGAATGCTTAAGGTGAGGGTACACCCACAAAATCAGCTCTATGAAATGTACCTTTAAAAAATTTGAAAAAATTGTTTATTTATTTACTAATTTTTGACGTGGAATTAAGTTGTGCTAGAATAAAAATTGTAAAAAGTTGAAAAAATAGAATTTGCTTAAATCCATTCGTAGTTATTTAGAAAATGTATTTTTGACACTGCGTGCGTAAAATTCGATTGTACACACCATTCGGAGTGCGTAAAATACGATTTTACGCATTGGTACTGACCGGCGACTACCCGTCGGATCCGGCGAAGCCGGGCCCCTCTGGTGTCGCGGTCATCCACCTGCGTAACATCGTATTTGACCCACTACGCGTAGCGCACGAATTTTGCGCACGCATAACAAAAAATGTTGTATACAACTCGAGCGTCAAATGTCGATCTTACGCACTCTCTTATCTAATAACATGTCGTGCGTAAAATTGCATTTTACACCCCCCTGGTAAAAAATTCAGAATGGTTCGGATTGGTTCGTGCATAAAAATCGGATTAAAACGGTTCGAATAAGATTCGTTCCGATATACACTGCATTATTGCGGCGATTGGAAAATATAAAAACTCTATATCGGACTCGGTTCAGATTCATTCGGATGGATACTGTAGGATTGCGCGGATTTAAAAAGATAAAAAACAGATGTCGCATTGGGTCGGATTCGTTCGGATAGATATTGCAGGATTGTCCGGATTAGAAAAGATAAACAGGGAATGTCGGATTCGTTCGGATAGACAGTGCAGGATTGGGCAGGATTGGAAAAGATAAAAAATAAACGTCGGATTGGGTAAGATTAGTTCGTGCACAAAAATCGGACTAATTCGGATAGATTCGGACACGTTCGAATTGAAATTCTATCCGAAATTTTTACCAGGGCTTTGTGCATAAATATACTTTTTACACGAGCAGTCGTTGACGAGTGCAATCGATGAGAGTACGAACGTAAGGATAAATGATTTTTATATTCTTAATATTCAAACAATAGTAATGATAATGAAAGTGCCACTTCTTACGTTTCACTGGTACTTATTTTATTATAGATTTCTTCAAGTGTCCCACTCTCGTTCGCTGCTGCATTATTCAGAGCCTTATTCAGTTCTTAAATTTTTTCGTCTTTGTCATTTGGAACACATTCTGAATGTGTATGGCGAAAAGTTAGTGCAAATACACCGTTTGACACTGTTCCCCGTCCGTAACATCCTTCTCGTTTGCAACACCTCACATTACTATTATAATAATTAACGACTATTAATAGTTAATAATATTAATACATTCCCTGGCGAAAGATTCGGATTGAAGTTCATTTCGACCCATATCAGGCTGCATCCGTCCCAATCCGGAATCTGTTTCCGATCTAATCCGATTTTAACCAATGCATCTCGCCCAAACCTTTTGAACCCGGCAGAAACTTGCAAATCAATCCGTCTAAATTCGAGGAAAGTTCGAAATTGTTTCCTTGATTATTTTAAATCCGAGCATCCATTCCTTCTGAACCGGGGGAAAATGTAAAAATTTGTTTCAATCACTTCTAATCCGAGCATCCAATTCGGTCGAATCCGAGGGAAGTTAAAACTGTTTTCCTTCATTGTTTTCAATCCGACCGAATCCGAGGAAAGTTAAAAATTTGTTATCTTGATCCTTTCCGATCCGAGCATCCATTACGTCCGAATACAGGGAAGATGTTTGAATCATTTCCAATCCGAGCGCCCAATCCGATCGATTCCGATGAGAGTTTAAATTTGTTCCTCGGTCCTTTCCGATCCGTGGCAAAGTTAACTTTCCGCTGATTCGGTCGTGTTGAAAACATTGAAGAAAACTGTTCTCGGATTCGAACGGATTGGACGCACGGATCGGAAAGGACCGAGGAACAAATGTAATCTGTCTTCGGAATCGATCGGTTTGGGCTCTCGGGTTGGAAATGATTCAAACATCTTCCCTGGATTCGGATGGAATGGATGGTCGGATTGGAAAGGATCAAGAAAACAAATTTTGAACATTCCTCTCGGATTCGGTGGGAATGAAAACAATTAAGGAAAACAGTTTTAACTTTCCTCGGATTCGACTGGATTGGATGCTCGCGGATTAGAAGTGATTGAAACACAATTTTACATATTCCCCGGGTTCAAACGAAATGGATGTTCGGATTGTAAATGATCAAGGAAACGATTTCGAACTTTCCTCGGATTTAGACGGATTGAGTTACACCTTTCTGACGGATTCAAAAGGTTTGCCCGAAGGCATTGGTTACTATAAGATTAGGTAGGAAACAGATTCCGGATTGGGGCGGATGAAACCTGATATGGGTCAAAATCCCAACGAATCCGAAACTTTCGCCACGGTTTGAGTGATTCTACTAAAAGGGAGCATGTTTCGGAAAAATTTTGCTAAGTTTCGAAAAAATATTATATTTTGAAAAACTAACAACGAATTCGTGATCGACGACTTCGAAAACCCCTGATTAACTACTTCCCAGTTAATCAGGGAAAGTTTCGGATTTCAACCATCCATATTAAATTCGCCAATTTGAATTTTCAAAATCTGCCAATACATTCGTAAGCGGTCCCTAAAACTCTTCGAGTCCAAAATTTAGAGTTAATGAAGCAAAGTTTGGGAAATTGATCCTCCATATTGGATCCGAAATTTTCAATTTTGAATCAGCGGCCTAACCTATTTCTGAATTTTTTACTGAATTTAGTTACTATTTATTATTTTCAAAACGTTTTAAACCTCTGGGCGAATTAAAAATAAATAAAACAATCTAAATTGCAACGTAAAGAGCATGCATTGCTTGTTCAAGGAGCCTAAAAATATTATTTGAAAAACATATAACAACGAAATAGAGACACAAAATTTTGTGGTTCAAATATCAAGCAAACGTTAAAGTTATGATGCTGACATTGCAATTAGACAATTAAGGAAATTTCAGCAATGCGAATATACGTTTTAATCAAAGTATTATTATGAAATGATGAAATAAAAAGATTTGCACTTACATCACATCGCCTTTTCTCTCCAAGATATGGTATCGTAAACCACCATAGACATGTTTATCCAACCGCTTCCTCATTTTTTTCACCTTTTGGGAATTCAAGTTGTCACAAGACATCCTTACAAATTTTAGCACATACACCGTAGATATAATCCTGGCGCGCATATGAAAATCGGCCATTGCTTTAAACAAATGACGATAAAAAACAAAACACGCGCGCTTAGTGCGTGCGCAAGAAGCGCTAATTTGAATTAGATTAAAAAAGAAATAAAAATTATCCATCATATTAACTTACGGTATATAGAGTATACTTTTATTATTAATACTCCGCACGTATATACTATAAATATTTTACACGATCCCCAGCATCTCGACACTCACGCAACAGGTGGAATAGACAAACGACAGACACACAGAAATGTTTGTAAAATTTTATTCATATAGAAATTACATAAAAGTACACATATAAATGTTGGGGTATTGAAACCCACTAAAGGCAGTATAATATAATATATACTATTATATAAATGTACCGTTAATTAATTTTAATAACCCGCTTAAATTTTTAAGCTACAATTTTCCCAATAATAAGCATCTATTTTTGATTCAAAACAGTTTTAGTATACATCGTAGATCTGTGAAAATATTTATGAATGAAAATTTACAGCGTGTACAATTTTCTGGTCGTTTTTGAGATGCCAGCGTATATAAAGTTTCAATTTTTACTTTATTTATAATTTTGATTACTTTTAGATATTAGTAATGAAAATTAAGCATCTACTTTTTATTAAAAACAGTTTTAGTGGATATCGTACCCCGGTGAAAATTTTTTAACTTTAATATTTCTAACGACTATAGTTTTCAGCCCTGTTTGGAGATGCTATCGTTTTAAGAGTTTGAAATTTTAGTTTATTTATAAATTTGATTAGTTGTAGATATTATTAATGAGAATTAAGCATCCACTTTTGACTAACAACAGTTTTAGTGGATATCGTAGATGGGTGAAAGTGTTTAAACTTGAATATTTTTAACGACTATAGTCTTGTTTGAAGATGATAGCGTTTTCAAAGTTTGAAATCTTAGTTTATTTGTAAATTTGATTAGTTTTAGATATTATTAAGGACAATTAAGCATATACTTTTGACTAAAAACATTTTTAGTGGATATCGTAGACCGGTGACAATTTTTTAACATTAATATTTTTAACGACTTCAGTTTTCAGCCCTGTTTGATGATGCACTCGTTTTCAAAGTTTGAAATTTTAGTTTATTGTAAATTTCATTAGTTTTAGATAATATTAATGAAAATTACGCATCTCATTTTGAGTACAAACAGTTTTAGTGGATATCGTACCCCGGTGACAATTATTTAACTTGAATATTTTTAACGACTATAGTTTAACGACTATAGCTTCAATATAGGAAAATTTAGAAATAGGTTTTGCAAAATCTAATATGACATGTTTGCCTTTTTAATTATTGAATCAAAAGTGCAGTAATTAAAAGTATTGCAATGAGGACCGTATCCTGTTATATATTGTATAGAAAAGAATTTTTATTAGTTTAAATGGAAGAGCTCAACTTCCTAAAAATGTATAATAGAGAAACGTTCTTTAGTAGTAATATAGAACTTTTTAACCTAACCTGATTTTTAACCTCAAAATTGCACCTGGAGAAACCGAATGCTGGAAACACATGGACCATTGTCGTCGGGAATGTCATCCTCGTCTCCTCGATAATTCCGTCCCGTCCGGACACAGTGCGCGCACTCCAGAGGACACAGGTACGTCATCCACAGGCCTTGTTTACATGCGCTTCACATATACAAGAAACGCATACATGTGTGAGTGATTTCACGCACACATGTATACAGATTTATGTCCCAGTCTCGACGTAGTACAAATTAAAATTCATGAATGAACGCCCCGATCCTAGCACCATCTTCAGTCCAAAAAATGAACTCTATCGAAACTGACCGCGTAGTAGCGTAGGTCAAATCTGGCAATTTTCCCCCTATCCCATTTGGCGATCCTGCCAGGATCCGGGTTCGTAGGGAGTGCATTACTGCTTTTAGGACATTCTAATAATCGGATTCTTTATGGAACATTGGACTTTTCTTCAAGATTTGGATAGTGCACCGTCAATGATAGTGTTTGTGCAAGTGATTTTAAAGGAAGGACTCCGAAATCGGAGCAGAATTTAAATTAGTGCACGGGCATTTCGAATTAGCGTGAGAGCGCACTAATCAAATTAATTAGTGTCTCATTAACGCTCCTGTTCGGCTATATTGGGCCTCATTACGAAGTCTTCCGACTTCTCGCGATGGTTCATGACGTCACGGCGAGCGGCCAACTTGGCGGCTCTCACCGTAGACACTTTCCGGAACGCTTCGGTCACACTCGACCGTATCCCCAACGCGGCATCTTCAACCACGCCTTCGCACGGTTCTCTATACTCGCGACACTTGCATTCTCGCATCAGCTCGCAGCTGAAACGCTTCCACTCTACGAAGTGTCGTTTTGAACCGCAATTCGAATTGTCAGTATTTGTTGGCGTGTTCTCACGCATTTACGTTTCAATTATAACGTTCCCGTATTTTACTGATAACCGCCGAAGAGTTCAACATGCCTAATCGCCATCATAACAAGGATGTTGAAGAGTACTCCGAATTCACACGGCTTGCCGTATTGCAGACGCGTGATTTCGCCTCTATAAAAAGAGCCGCTACTTTGCTGGAGAATCCTGAGCTTTCGGCGCATCGTGCTAAACCGCGTCTTAAATTGATCCAAGGAAATTGGACAGATATCGTCGAACGTGATGACATGTAGTGAATGTGATGAAAAGTAGTCCAGTGTGTGCTGCAGATGACTACTTCGAAGATGACTTTATGGGGAGATCGGAGGAACTTTACCTCGATACTGTTGGCGGATTGGAGCGCATCGTCGGCACATTAGAAGCAATCACGTCAACATCGAGTTCAGCATCCTTTCCAAGCATCATAGACCATCGAAGTCGTAGGCAAGTACCCAAGATTACCTTACCGCGTTTCTCCGGTCTATATACCGAGTGGACCGAATTTCGTGATCACTTCACCGCGCTTTTTATTAAAGATCGTTCGTTCGATAATTTTCAGCGATTATTTTATCTTAAATCATGCCTCGACGGTGAGGCAGCCGCGGTAATAAGAGGCGTTTCGACTAATAATGATAATTTTAAATGTGCATGGAAATTGCTAACTAGTCGGTATGAGAATAAGCGCCGATTGTTTCGTTTACATTTGCAACAGTTATTTGCAATTAAACCGATTACGCGCGAAAACTCTTTATCAGAAATAGGGCGACTCTTAGACGCGGTTCAGGAGTCTTTAGACGCTCTTACCAAAATGGAGCACTCTATTCCTGATAACATATCTACATTTCTGATCTAGCAGAGACTTGACAGCGGAACGCGAGAGGCGTGGGAATTCACGTTGGAAGGGGAAGAACTCGGAAATTTAGAACAATTGAGAAAATTCTTAACCTCGAAGATCAGCGGGAATGGTCTGTTGGTCAGAAATGGGATTGTGTCAAAAAACATAATTTATGTGTGATTTGTCAGTCAGCTATGTATACCGTAAAACGCTGCAAAAGCGAGAAATCATGCTCGCATTGCAATAAAAGGCATTACTCGCTTTTGCACGATAGTTGTAAAGTTTTTAAAGCACCGGTTACGACCGAATCTCAATCGGTGGATAATACGTCTAATGTCAACGCGAATCTAGCGCAGACGCATTTAAGTAATCTCAATACGAATGCACATATTCTACTGGCTACCGTTTGGGTGTTCGTGACAGCTCAATCGCAACGCACCATAAAGTTACGCGCTTTAATCGATCCCGGATCTGAGCTATACGCCCACCTTCAAATTTCCGCTAACGCACTGGCCACATCTAAAGAATCTTGATTTCGCCGATGGTAACCCCACCGACGACACCATGATACAAGCACTCATTGGTGCAGATGTATATCCCTACGCGCTTCGCGACGGTATCAAACGCGGGAGCTCCGATGAGCCGGTCGCAGTGAACACCGTCTTTGGGTGGATTTTGATGGGTCAAAGCGCAACAAACTGCGTTAATAGTCCGGATAGCCCGGAAATATATGTCATGCATTCGTTCACTCATCACGCGATGTCTAATACGGAATTAAATTCGTCCTTAGCTCGATTCTGGGAAATTGAGGATATCAAAGACTCCTCACCGGAAAGCGAGGACAACCGCTGCGAACAGCATTTTGCCGATACGCACTCTCGCACGCCAGATGGACAATATGTGGTGCGAATCACCTTAAAGGATACCAATCAAGTCACAATAGGTGACACTCGCAACCGTGCTATGCAGTGCCTGTACAATTTATTTTGACAACGATCATTTCTTTTATTCGAGAAATTTGTTTATGTCAAAATTATGCCACACATATACTACATAAAAAATATTATTCAATAAAAATTTATTACAACACTGCTTGTTACTAATCTACGATGATTTCTCGAGATTAAAAAGTAAGTGATATGCAGTTTGTAATTGGGCAGTTTTAAATTTTAACGGGAAGCGTAGAATAATTATTATTCTTTTACTCGAACATTTTTTTATTCCGATATTATGTTACCCGTTTAATATTACCAATACCAGTACTAAGACACTGGTTTTTAATTATAGCTAATAACATCTTTTATTTACTACGTATTTCAGTGCTTGTTTTTCATTATATTTTAACTAGTGATGTAATTAATACAGTACGTCCCATTATGTTAGCCGCATAAATATATGTAGAATAACTGACAGTTTTGTTACTGATTTCTAGATGTTACTATCTACTTCGTATGAATACAGATTTTTCATTACAAAATACTCTTTTATTGCATTTTGTTAAAAAAATTGACGGCTAATAATGTAAAATATTTATTCTCGACTAAAATGGGAATAATGTGGAGCTGAGTAATGCACATTGTTTAAAAAATGCGTAATAATTTATTCAGAAAATATAATTAACCCAATAATGGTACTGAATGCTGCTTGAAAATAAATTTTAATTAAGTGTGGTTCTTGGCTTGAATTTTCATAGAATTATATATGTGTATATAGAATACACACGCCGGCCAGAAATATTGTCACTATTGGTTATTGTTGCCATTAAAAACATGTGAAATTAAAACAATAAAAATTTGCTTTATAAAAATGGAATGTAGGCTAGTCCAGCCAGTCAAATGATTTTTATTCGCTCTATGCTGTTTACGTATGAACAGAAAATCAGTTTTCATCAAACAGTAGATTACTAGAGGTAATCGTTACCCGCTGTTAAAGTACTTTATATATTATTTCGAAAAATATGCAAAGTAGAATTGAAAAAGTGATTTTCAGAATATACTCATATTTAAACATTTTCAGCCTACATGTGTTGTACTTCAATATAGTATTTTGTATTTTGAAGAGATACCTAAAAAATATTTATCATATTCGGCTTTACACAGCATCGTTACGCTACCGAATACGTAAAGTTAACAGGTAATTGTAAATATTAGTAACCAGAAATAATCGTTACGTATGTTTAAAATTATCCTAAAGTAGTGATTTTCGTTAAAGGACCAAATAAAATAAATTGTGCGTCTTGTAAAAACGAAATTTGTACACATGTTACAAAACTTAAATTTAACTAATTATACGTAAAAATTAGTTGCAGTATACGTGAAGATTAATTTTTTATTAATATGAATTGAAAAACATCCCATTTTATCTCAACACATCATTTGACGATTGAAATGCGTTAGATTTCAGGCGCGAATTCGTTTCGTTTTAATTCGTTTTCGCCATCCTTCGTGTCGAATCCAGTTCAATGCCCTTTCATTCATTGAGATAATTTCATTAAAAATCATGAGTGGGTCAAAATGAATTAACATACAGATTTCAATAATTCTATATCAAGTTATTTAGAAATTTTAAGAAATACCAGTATATTTCAAAGGGATATATATAAAAAATAGTTATTCTATTCGGATTTCCACACCACCATTGAGGTACCGAATATATCCCTGGTTAACGTGAAGTTACGAAAAAGGGTGAAAATTATGTTTTATACAACATTCGTATATTTTATTAACCAGGAATTGGTGCACTTCTTTTTTTTTAAGTGGAAAGATCGCCTGTAGCTATAGTGAAAACCACTCTTCTTACACCATACTTGAGGATTGTCAAGATGTGAGGCGAAACATAGCTCCATAAAAAGAGCGAAAGGTAATATTGCAAAAAAATTAATGAATAAAGAGAAAACATCATTGGATTTCATGCGTACAATATATTTGATTTTAACAATTCTATGTGACGTGCATTGATTAGAAAGTTCTGGGAAGTAATTCCATTGGCTCGAAAATAAGTCCTAATTGTGCAAATGGAATTGAGTACTTTATTACTCAAACAATTTCTTTTAGAAGATTTAATGTCCGTAACAATGGAAAAAACCCTTTCAGCTGGAGCGTTAGAATGAGGAAGGACAGCAATTAATCTGTATAATTTTATTAAATTTGGAAATTTGTCAATTCCTTTCGCATCTTTTTCAAGATGTATCCAAAAATGAACGGGCGATTTCGACATAAGATTTTCGCCTCCCTCACCGGAAAAAAAATTAGGCAACTCGGTCCATTCTTTAGATAAATCGGTAGCATTAATCAAATGTGGAAATTTTTCGTACACTTTTGTGATATTTATAGAGCTTCTTAATTCGCGGGAAAGTATCACTTCGGGCTTTATAAAATTAAGATTTTGAAAGAAACTGTCGGAAATAAGAAGGGAATAATTATTTCACGGATAGCCGTTTGATAAAATTCTAGGCCTAGGTTTCGGATTTTTTCGGCTTCATCCGGGTACATCTTGAGGTGATCCTCGGCTTCAGGTCCTAAATGTATACTGGAGATAGCTTTTAAGACAGTCGAATCAGTGATTGCTAAGTTTGCAATATTGTCAACGTATTCGGGAAGAACTACATTTTTTTAAATATTGTTAAATAATTTAGAACTGGAATATGACAATTGGTGAACTATTAATTCGGTTGATTGGAATTTGGCGTTGCATGCATTAAAATAATTTAAAGCGTATTTCCGGAAGAGTAATAGTGCTTTTATAAAGGGATTATTTAAAAGATCAAAGGGGGTCTTCTACCGTTTCAAGAAGAAAAAAATCGCGTACCGGTGCCCAATTGTCTAACAGCCGCACGATGCAATTGTACCGGCATAACCACCGAGTCGCAGAAAGTTTTAACAATCAATTTAGTTTTACATTATACAATGTTTGAATTTCACGAAGTTGCGCAGTTCTCTTTGAACTACTATTTACGTAAATTGAAACTCCGCGGATTAATTCATCGCAATCTACCGGTAATTTATTGCACGCATGATTCGCGATAAGTGATAAAGAGTGACAAATGCATTTCATTATTATTACGTGCGGCACGCGTTCTTTAAGGAGAGTTGCAAACGATTTTTTATAGCCTATCATAACGCTTGCATTATCAGAAGCTACTGCAACTATATTCCGTAAAGGGATTTCTTTCTGCTCAAAACACGATTTGAACGCATCAAATACTTTTTGAGCAGAACAGTCCTTTGGATCTAGTTCCAATAGATCTAATAATGTGATGGTAGGCGAACCATTATCATTCACGTATTGAACCGATATGCACAATTGTTTTTTAAGACCGATATCCGTACTTTAATCAATAAACACGGAAAAATTAGATCGTTTTAATTTTTCGATTAACGACTCTTTAATTTCTTGCGCGATTACGTTTGATACGATTTTTGTGCATTTAGTTACCCCGAGATGAATACTTTTCGCGATATTAGAATGCAGAAGTGCAGCTTGAACTGCTTTAACAAAATTTTCTCCGGATGAAAACGAAATATTATGTTCGGCCATTAACGCGGAAAAAATAAGCTCGGCTTTTTTTACTGCGGTTTCGTATTCGGTTAAATTGCTATTATTTGTGCAATTGATATTACTCGGTTGAAAGTTTTTTTTATGTAAATCCGTATTGAAGTGTTTAATAATTTGAGATCTACCGCAATTTAAAGTTTTCTCGCAAATTGTACAGATGAATTTAGTGTCATCATTTAAAGCGGGTTGCAACCATTCACCAAATTCCACTACCCATTTATGAGAAAATTTCTTCTTTTTACTCGCGGTTTCTTCACTGCTTCGACTACTCATTGCTATTTTAAGAAATAAGTAATGTGCTTATTGTTGAGAGCAAGAGAAAACGCAAAGGAAATCGGAAGCTATTAAGAAAATCGGCGAGAACGATTAAGCACGTCACTAACGCGTAAATTACGAACACGATTGTGAACAAATAGGAAAATTAGAAAAAAAATGTTGTATAAATTAAGTAATGATATATTGATAACTTGCCAAAATATTCAGTCGACTTGTAAAATTCCAAGAGAGCTCACACAATTCTATTGAGGAACCGGCATCGGAATGTTTATGTTTGGCATTATAACCTAACAAAAGAGCGGTAAAATTGGAGTAACTAATAAAAGCGCGCTAAAAATTCATGCTACATAAATTAAACAAAACGTAATGTAAAATCAAATATGATTTTTGCAACCATAAAACGGTAAATTGTGGTGGAAATTCAATGCAGAATTGAGTTGTTACGTCTCCGTAACTAGCGCGATTACCCTTTTTTTGTATGTATTGACAAATCCGAAAATTGTCGTAATTGTATGTCGGTATCGGACAAACGAGTCCCTTTTTTTTAATATAGCGTTGAGATCACGTAGACGTAGCATGTTGCAACGAAACCGTTTCAAATTAGACCTTCTTTTAACTTTTATTAGCCACAAATCAGAAGATGGCTCGCGTTGCCTAAGCCGAAAAACTTTTCTTATAACTATCAAGTTACCGGTTTTTGACTTTTCTAAGAATAAAAGAGAAAACGAGTACGTTCTAAATAGATATCTACGACACCGTATGTTATAACAATAATGTAAAAGCATTAGTTAATGCGTGCTTCCTCCTTGGCCTATTTCCAAAACCTGTCCAACACACAAATCCACCATTTTCAAAATAGAAGGGGAAAAACTCAAAGCGGGGATAAAACTATGGCTCACCATAAATACGCTGTCGCGTACAGAAATGCAGACTAGAGAAGTACCAGAGAGAGGACGAGTGGACCAGAGAGAGTACCAGAGAGAGAGGACGAGTGGACCAGAGAGTGGACTAGAGAGACCAGAGAATAGTAGGAATCATAGTAGAGGATCGTGGGGAGATTTTCCGGACGATGCAGACTACTTCGTCTGCTCTACCACGAGAAGAATTCTAGTTCTTCAGTCACAGAAGTTCATCTGGCCAAGCAACCGATTTCCATAGAACGAGTCCGTCGTTCAGCAGATAGGAGGCTCCGAAAAACTCCAGGGAAGAATACAGCACGCCCAATCATTTAGAACACGCCGTTCAAAAAGGGACCAGCGAAAAGAAATGGTACGTATCTCTTTATTTTATAAATAAACAAATGATCCCTCTCTTCTCCTTTCCTTTCGTGACATATCGGGTAGGCCTGCGAAATCACACCAACCTTTTCCCTTTGCGACATAGCGGGTCGGCCTGCGAAAGCGCACTTCCTTCCTTTTCGTGACATAGCGGGTAGGCCTGCGAAATCACACAAACCTTTTCCCTTTGCGACATAGCGGGTCGGCCTGCGAAATCGCACCCCCCCCCCTTTTTTTTTGTGGCATAGCGGGTAGGCCTGCGAAACCACAGCTCCTTCTCTCCTACATATTGCACACAGCCCACCGAGACGAAGTCACCCCTCTCACGCGACTAATATTCCTGTTTTTATCATTATTTTTTTCCTAAATAACTGATCTTTTTTCAATTCTAAAAATAGAGACAATATATATATCTAATATTAAAGACCAATTCTTAGGGAAATACCTTCCTCACATTCGATGTTCGAAAGGTTTCTAGCAGAGCGTTAACTAAATGAACAATACAATTGATTAGTTTTATAATATTTTGTTTTCTCACTTTCGCGAGTTCTAAAATAAAAAAATGAATATCTAAAAGAAGCAAATATTTTTCAGTCAAACGCCGTCGAGCAGGACAAAAGTTTCAGCGCCCAAACTTGCCAAAGGTCGTTCACCTTATCCTGGAGGAAAATGAGCGACAGACTGCTGAGGAATTTTTCCCCTTAATAGAACCTCCCTTATCCCTCTTTCCCCTCATCCAACAACACCACTTTGTACACCTAAACAAATGTTATCAAACCAGCAATAAATTAATTAATTTCAACCAAATAAAATGTTTCCTTATTGTACCCTTATTCCCGACTTTCCTGTGTCATCAGTAGCCCCTACTCACCTCAAGAACCCAGTAATTCTACTGAGTTACACGCCCTTGTTGCAATTCGGTTAATATCTCGTTCGAGATGTTCACTGGGTCGTAACAGAGTAAAAAATTAATGAAATGAAAATTCACGTTCAAAATTCAGCGAAATTAATCAAAATCCGCAAAAGCAAAAATAATTCGATGATCGATAGGAATGGGTAAACTGTTTAAATTCTCTACTTTTTATACATTTTCTCAAACGTGAACTTCCATTTCCTTTTGTTGAATTTTGACGAACTTCGATGAATTCTACCGAATGTGAATTTCCACTTAATCGTATTAGTGCCTAAACGCTAGGTATTACACAGAATGTTCTCTGAAATATAAACTTGTCTTACAACAAAATATTCTTTCGATAATATATTACATTTTTTGCTATGTTTACGAAGCATTTATTGTTATCATGTATTTATTAATTTTGTAGTACATCGCACTTTTGTTACCTAAGTTAAAATATAAAATTATAAACTTTCTGCCGCGACAATTTCTTGACAATTTCGTGAGCCTTTGAATTTTACGGCTCAACAAACTAAAGGTTTGAATTTGCTGAATTTCGCTAATTTTCGCTCAATTTCATTGTTTTTAATAAAAATTTGCAATGAATAGAAATTTTAAACAGTATTTCATTTAATTTCACGCAAATACCCCATAATCTTATTAAAAATGCAATACTAAAATCGTCGGTAAGAGGGTGTTTCATAACAGAATACTTTGTATATAAATTTTGCTTATTACAAAATACAATTTTTCGACAGGGGCAAAAGAATGCTGCAAGCATAATATCAAATTCTACGTTTACTAGGCTTTAAGGTATTTTCAAATGTGAAATATCTTTTTGCAATTATCGTAACAAATGAGAAAATTATAAAAATAAACATTTTAATTGATGTACTGCATGTGTATATAAAACCCGTAACATTTTTAATATAATGTTCGAGTGGGCACATACTGAAGTCTACAATAATGAACGCTTACTTTTTGACTCTACATATTACGTGGATTAGAATTATTTGTTATAAATTCGTTTTTGTATTTTTTAATTATTGAATCCTGCTTTATTTGTAATTTTAAAAAATACCTAATTATTAAAATCTTTATGTAAGTCGTAAAAATTCCTACAATTTTAATTATTATTTCTTAATATTTATAAATAATTCGACATATTTTTTTAAATTCTTGATGAAACAAAAAGATTATGAAAATAGATAAACGAAACGAATTGGCGCCTACAATCCAACACATTTCAGATCGCCAAATAATATGTTGAGACAAAATGGGATGCTTTTCAATTTATATTAAAAAAATTAATCTTTACTTATACTTACGTACAACGAAAACAATGGAATTACTTCCCAGAACTTTCATGTTAGAATAAAATATATTGTACGCATGAAATCCAATGATGTTTTCTCTTTATTCATTAATTTTTTTGCAATATTACCTTTCGCTCTTTTTATGGAGCTATGTTTCGCCTCACATCTTGACAATCCTCAAGTATGGTGTGAGAAGAGTGGTTTTCACTATAGCTACAGGCGATCTTTCCACTTAAAAAAAAAGAAGTGCACCAATTCCTGGTTAATAAAATATACGAATGTTGTATAAAACATAATTTTCACCCTTTTTCGTAACTTCACGTTAACCAGGGATATATTCGGTACCTCAATGGTGGTGTGGAAATCCGAATAGAATAACTATTTTTTATACATATCCCTTTGAAATATACTGGTATTTCTTAAAATTTCTAAATAACTTGATATAGAATTATTGAAATCTGTATGTTAATTCATTTTGACCCACTCACGACCCACAACGCCTGAAATCTAACGCATTTCAATCGTCAAATGATGTGTTGAGATAAAATGGGATGTTTTTCAATTCATATTAATAAAAAATTAATCTTCACCTATACTGCAACTAATTTTTACGTATAATTAGTTAAATTTAAGTTTTGTAACATGTGTACAAATTTCGTTTTTACAAGACGCACAATTTATTTTATTTGGTCGTTTAACGAAAATCACTACTTTAGGATAATTTTAAACATACGTAACGATTATTTCTGGTTACTAATATTTACAATTACCTGTTAACTTTACGTATTCGGTAGCGTAACGATGCTGTGTAAATCCGAATATGATAAATATTTTTTAGGTATCCCTTCAAAATACAAAATACTATATTGAAGTACAACACATGTAGGCTGAAAATGTTTAAATATGAGTATATTCTGAAAATCACTTTTTCAATTCTACTTTGTATATTTTTCGAAATAATATATAAAGTACTTTAACAGCGGGTAACGATTACCTCTAGTAATCTACTTTTTTTTTTGTAAACCTGGAGGCAGAAGAGAAGATCAGGTATTTTAACATAGGATGCAGAGTAGAATCGGATCATCACCCAATATTAATAGAATTTGGAAAGGAATATAGAAGGGAGGAGAAGAAAAAGGAAAGGGAGGGAGAGATGATGCAAGATTGGTCAGAAGAGGGAGTAGAAAATTTTAGGAGAAATATAGAGGGGATAGTATGGAAGGAAATGGATGTGAAAGGGGGGGTGGGAAGAATTGGAGGAAGGGTTGAAAAGAGCAGTTAAAATGAAGAAGGGAGGGCGAGGAAAAGGGATAGGGTGGGTACCATGGTGGGATAGAGAATGTAGAGAGAAAAAGAAAGAGGTAAACAGGTTAGGGAGAAAATATAGGAGAACAAGGATGGGATATGAGGAGTTTCTAAGGAAGAGAAAGGAATATAGGAACCTGTGTGAAAAGAAAGAAGAAGATCTTAGGAAAATGGAGGAGAGGGAGATAGAAAAGATAACTACAGAAGCGCAGGCATGGGAATTTATTAATAGAGGTAGGAAGAAAAGGGGGGAGTAAGTAAAGAAATTAAAATGAAGGAGTGGGTAGATCATTTTATGAGAACACTAGGAGGAGTTACAGAGAAAAGGATAGAAGTTGGAGAGAAGCAAAAAATAGATAAAGAAGTCGAAGAAGGGATAAGTCGAGAAGAAATAAATAGAGAAATAAAAAGGTTAAGGAAAGGTAAGGCGGCGGGGATTGATGGGATAAGAAACTAAGTATGGATGAAGGGAGGAAAGAAAGTGAGCAGAAAATTGGAGGAAATCTGTAGAAAGATATGGGAAGGAGAAGGATTTCCGGATAAATGGAAAATAGGGGTGGTGGTTCCGATATGGAAAAAGGGGGATAAACATGTGGCAGATAATTATAGGGGGGTAACGTTAACGAGTACTGCATATAAGATATATGCGAATCTTCTAAATAGAAAGTTAGTGAAGGAATTAGACGAAAGAGGAGGATGGGGTAGGACTCAGGCAGGATTCAGAAAAGGAAGAGGAACTATAGAAAATATAAAGATTTTAAAATATTTAGTAGGAAGAAGATTAAGGGAGAAGAAGAAGGTGTGGGCTCTCTTTATGGATTTGAAAGGGGCTTTCGATAA
Organism: Trichopria drosophilae; assembly: GCA_030407085.1. Taxonomy (NCBI): domain Eukaryota; kingdom Metazoa; phylum Arthropoda; class Insecta; order Hymenoptera; family Diapriidae; genus Trichopria; species Trichopria drosophilae. The sequence goes on along the minus strand of CM059583.1, from coordinate 103,686,953 downwards.
AATAGATAGGAAGATATTATGGGAAATGATGAGGAGAAGGGGGGTGAGTGAGATTTTGGTAGAAAGAGTAAAAGAAATATATGAGGAGACAAGATGTGCGGTAAAGATAGGGGAGGAGTTCTCGGAGGAATTCTGGGTGGATAAAGGAGTGAGGCAGGGATGTCCTCTAAGCCCGACCCTTTTTAACATATACCTGGCGGACATAGAAGAGGAATTGAGAAAAGGGATAGGAGGAGTGAGAGTGGGAAGAGAGAAGGTATGGTCATTGGAGTATGCTGATGACATTGTGGTGGTGGCGGAAGAAGAAGAAGGGCTAAGAGCGATGATAAGAGGATTGCGACGGTATTTGAAAGGAAAAAAATTAGAGCTGAGCCCAGAAAAATCGAAAGTGATGGTGTTTAGAAAGAAGGGGAGGAGGGAAAAAGAAAGGTATTGGTGGTGGGGGAAGGAGAGACTAGAAGAAGTGAAGGAGTATAAATATTTAGGGTATTGGGTGACAAGATACGGGGGAGAAAAAGAGCATATAAGAGATAGGATTAGGAAAACGAGAGTAGCGATGGGATGGATATGGAGTTATGGAGAGAGAAAGTTTAAGGGGGACCTTAGACTTAGGAGGTCCATAAGATGGAGACTGAAATTGTTTGATAGTATAGTGAAAGGAATATTGTATTATGGGGTGGAGATATGGGGGTATAAGGAATGGAAAGAAATAGAAGCGTTACAAGAAAAGTAATTGAGATGGATTCTAGGGTTGAATAGAAGCACTCCAGGGTATATAGTAAGAGAGGAATTGAAAAGGGATAAATTAAGGGTGGAAAAGGGTGGAGAGCGGGAAAGTTTGAAGAGCGTTTACAAAACGGAGAAGGAGGAGAAATAGGAAAAGAAAGTATGATAGAACGAAGGAAGGATGAAAGAGAAAGACGAAAAGGGGAGTGGACAAGGGAAAGTGCTGAGAGAATGGACTATCTGTGGAGGGTGGGGGTAAGTGAAGATGCACTAAATGGGTGGGGTGGGGAAAAATGGGAGCGATTGAGAGAAAGAGATAAAGAAGTAGATTGGCAGCAAAGGAGAGAAGAGGTTAGAAGATCACGGTCATGCAAAAACTACTCCAGAGTCATAGGAATCCCAGAATACCTAAGGACGGCCAAAAAAAGAGAGGGGAAGAAAGTTCAGTTGATAGCGCGGTGGAGATGTGGAAATGAAGAAAGAGGGAACATGTATTGGCTGGAGGAAGAAGAGAGAAAGTGCAGAGTGTGTGGAAAAGAGAGGGAGGATATAGAACACATAAGGGATAACTGTGAGTTAACGGAAAGGGGAGGGGGAAAGAGGGAAAATGTGTTGCATGAGGATGGAAGAGGATATGAATGGATGAAAAAGGTAGAGGCAGTGAGGATGAAGAAAGAAAGAGAGAGAGAAAATGAGAGAAGAGAATGAAATGTATGTATGTATACGAAATAGTGAGGCGATGTAAAAGAAATAGAAAGGGGAGAAATGAGTATGAAGTAGAAAAGGAGAATGAAGGTGCACAGAGAGAAAGTAGTATGAATGAGAAGTATTAATGAAATTATGTATTGTAATTGTAAAATGATTCGGAAGTCCGTGTAATCACAATGGTGAGCACGTAATAAACTACTACTACTACTACTAGTAATCTACTTTTTGATGAAAACTGATTTTCTGTTCATACGTAAACAGCATAGAGCGAATAAAAATCATTTGACTGGCTGGACTAGCCTACATTCCATTTTTATAAAGCAAATTTTTATTGTTTTAATTTCACATGTTTTTAATGGCAACAATAACCAATAGTGACAATATTTCTGGCCGACGTGTGTATTCTATATATACATATATAATTCTATGAAAATTCAAGCCAAGAACCACACTTAATGAAAATTTATTTTCAAGCAGCATTCAGTACCATTATTGGGTTAATTATATTTTCTGAATAAATTATTACGCATTTTTTTAAACAATGTGCATTACTCAGCTCCACGTTATTCCCATTTTAGTCGAGAATAAATATTTTACATTATTAGCCGTCAATTTTTTTAACAAAATGCAATAAAAGAGTATTCTGTAATGAAAAATCTGTATTGATATGAAGTAGATAGTAACATCTAGAAATCAGTAACAAAACTGTCAGTTATTCTACATACATTTATGCGGCTAACATAATGAGTCGTACTGTATTAATTACATCACTAGTTAAAATATAATGAAAAACATGCACTGAAATACGTAGTAAATAAAAGATGTTATTAGCTATAATTAAAAACCAGTGTCTTAGTACTGGTATTGGTAATATTAATCGGGTAACATAATATCGGAATAAAAAAATGTTCGAGTAAAAGAATAATAATTATTCTACGCTTCCCGTTAAAATTTAAAACTGCCCAATAACAAACTGTATATCACTTACTTTTTAATCTCGAGAAATCGTCGTAGATTCGTAACAAGCAGTGTTGTAATAAATTTTTATTGAATAATATTTTTTATATAGTATATGTGTGGCATAATTTTGACATAAACAAATTTCTCGAATAAAAGAAATGATCGTTGTCAAAATAAATAGAATCAATAAATAAAATTCGGAAAAAAAAATTGTTCACCTTTCGCGACGCGATCTTGCGATTACACGAGCGCGAAGCAAGTACGCAAACCACTGAACCACAAGAACATATTTGATATTTATCAAAAGCTGTATTTGGGTTTCAACCAGCCGTCATTTGTTTGACAGTTTCGCGCGACATGCTATATATTCTCCGCCCGCGCTCCGTTCCCGTCTCAAGAGCCATCCAAGGAAGGTGCGCGAGGCAGATGCGCGGTGGAAGGACCCCAATCTGAGAGCACTGCTCGAGCAGTCTGGATAGTGAAGAGCATCGGTGTCCCGCCTATCTTGATTCATGATCAAACCTGCGTAACTGAGAATATTTTCGCGAAAGTGCGGTTTGGAGCTACCTCGCAACTCACCCAGGACAAGGACCAGCCCCGACCGAGGTCGACCCAACTGTTAGCCGAGGAGGACGCCAGCAACCTCGTCTCCGAGGACGGATACCCCGCGAGTCCACGTGCCGAAGTATCACCCGTAAGTAGACCTTTTTATTAATACCCCGCGAGTGTCAGTTTATAGAGTCCCGGTCATCTCGAAAGAAGTTCCGCCGTCGCGCGATTAGAACCCGTGCCCCCGTCCTTTTTATATTCACGGAAAATACAGAGTTTCGGCCTCGTCCTGTTAAGGGTGAGGTTATAGTTTTATTGAAAATATTGTTAAATGTTAAAATAATAATTAATATTGTTGCGTAAATCTAAATGTTATAATTTATCGAGGACAAAAACTAAAAATAGGAAAAGAAGGTCATTCTCTTTGCCTTGAGAAAGTGTTTTCTCGAAATTCCTCTTTTTTAAGTTTATGACTTTTGGGTGTCGGTGCGTGTATGGCTTGAGAATGCCTTTTTTTAGACTTTTATATTTTAACATAGAAAAGTTTTCGTGTGTGTAAAAATTATATATATTGAAATAGGAGTTTGCTTTTATGAAAATATATTGAAAAAAAATTTAACAAACAAACTGATGCAATTTTGTATATTTTACTTAATTTTAATTTTTGTTGATAATATAGGAATCTTACTTATTTGTGGGCAGAGAAAGACCTGTTCTTTTCCGATCTTTAAGTTTTTATGGTGGCATCGTGTTACCTGGAGAGGAGGTTGATTTTCTACGGTTTCGGTCTTGTATAACTATCTTTTGAGGCCGGTATGGAAGGTTTTACAAATCATGAAAATACATTGTAGTTCGGTTAGTGTATTGTATATCGGCGCTGTTATTAAATTCCCATATATTCGGGGATTCCCAAAAATATGTTTCGTCACAATATCCTAGTTACGTGAGACGTAACATTATCATTGGAAAGGGATATCTGTATCAATAAAGAAATTCGTAGTTTGCTGCGATATTTGTCAAAAAGTAAAACATTTAAATTTTAGTATGCAGAGTCCCTATGAGATGGTGGTGTCGGAGGGACCAAACGATCTGGTATCTGTTGATTATTATGATCCACTTCTATGACCAGTGTCAATTGAAGGCGTACAACATATTTTTGTGGTTTTTGATGTTTTTACTAAGTATGTTAAACTTTACGCACTTAAAAGAGCTTCAACTGCGGCAACTATTAATATGTGGCGGATACTGCCCCTTTAAAAAATACGCACGGAAGCCGAGAACTATTATTATAATGTATCGGGAAAATATAAGTAATAAAAGTGGCAAGCCCAAAACTATTTGATATATTACGAATACTCGTTTCATAAGCAATTAATTTAAAATCTACTTTTTTGGCCTGCAAAAGAGGCACGAGAAACAATGCATCTTTGGTACGAGGAATTTTTATAGAATCTGTAAGAGATATCATAAAACTCAGATATTAGGAGATCTCAGGTGTAATATACCACAACATTTTTATCGTTAAAAATTAATTGTCTTAATTCTGTAAAGTTTTATCCTTCTATTATGAAGAGATAAGAACGCATTTTTCAAGCTGAAAAAGTCAAATTTTGTTTTTTTTTTTTAGTAAATTAAGGTATGAGGCATGTTAACTCCTTTTTCGAACTTTTGGCCAATCAAATAGGTCCAAAATACAGTACAGTACGGATAGTACAGGGTATAAATAAGAGACCTTTCATAAGTCTCACATAAGTCTCTTCCCGTCCGCAGCATCATCTGGAGCTGAAGTTGAAGTATCTTAGAGAATCCAGCTGGGGACTGACTTATTCATTCATTTTCAGTCCTTATCAAGGCTACTTTATATTACTTTTTTTATTTACAGCTTCCGACGCATCTTCTCAGGCCAAGTTGAGTGCAGTCGCTTCATCGCAATCATTGTCTACAGTGCAGTTTACATACCGCCTGTTAGGCGCTGTCACAGGCTTACAGAAATCGAAGGAGGTCTGCTACTATCGGTAATTGGCAGCCGTGTGGTAGGCAACCGGTAACTACTTCTCAAGTTCTGAATCCTGTTGCCGCCTGTTGGCTGGCTCGCTGCTTCAACGTTTTTATAGCTTAAGCCGCCTGCTGGGCAAGTCTTGATTAGCGTCAGTGTTTCGCGTATAGGTTATTTTTTTTATGAATCAGTATTTTTAGTTAGATTCGTATTAATCACATTCTAAACATGCTGGTACAAATTCCACATGTGAAACCTGCGATTTTATTCATAGTTCCGGTTTATTAGAAGACGATCATTTTAGTGGCGTTGAAGATGAATGTTCACATGTCATCCCGCCTCGTATTAAATCTATTGCCGTCATTCCGAACCGTTGGAAATTGTACTCTGTTGAATCTGTCCGAAAACAGAAAGCGCCGTATCAGTCCGTCTTAACCGTTACCGATCCTCGTTTCGATAGTGAATTCGGAAAATTTGAAGCAACTTCATCTAACCTTCAAAAGTTATACGGATCGGTTTTAGTTAAAAAAACAATTCCGCCTGATCTAATCGAGATAGACTGCACCGAGCAAGATGTACTAGCAAGGTTACGCTGCAAAAAGAATACAAAACGGCATAATCGCGCCAAACGACTCCGTCTAATAAATGCTAAATAATTTTTGTGTGGTTAATTTTTGTTAAATATATTTTTATTTTGAATTATCATTCGTCTCGAAATTGTTTGTCTTTAGAAGAGCATCGTAACAGGGTAGCGGTATTGCAAGGAGCCGTCTTAATTTATTTTCGTAGAAATTAATTTTCATTGCGGAATGGCAATGAATAAATCGGGCTTAAGAATCAGCATTCTATTACAGAATTCATCTATAAAATCAGTAATATCCGCTGCTATTGTTTAGATGGTATTTTTTTGCACTAATAATTTTTTTTTTAATTTTTCTCTAACGTTTGCTTCTAAAGCCAGAAACTCACCTGGATTCATTAGAAGAAATGCAAATATGTCAGAGAAAATTTTAATTCGTAAAGATGGAAAGGATGGAATTTTTTACGAAACTGTTTTTTGGATTGTTCTCGATTTTCGAAAAAAATGGAGGGCCGAACTCGAGAGATTCGACAGGCCGGGAATCGAACCCGGGATCTTTCTATTGCCGGTAGAATGCTCTTTCCATCTGAGCTACCCGCCCTCTCGCAAGTTCGCATCATTAATTTCGAGATCTTAAAACAATCCAATCATAATTCTAATTTAGATGACATGTGGCACCATACTAGGCCAGGCGCTAAATTCGAAATGAATCATGAAAGTTTTATGGTTCACTTCGTAGTAATAATTACTAAATATAAAGATTTATGGCTGTAGATGAACCGTTTAGATGGTATTTTTTTGCACTAATAATAAAGCCGGGTTCGATTCCCGGCCTGTCGAATCTCTCGAGTTCGGCCCTCCATTTTCTGCGAAAATCGAGTACAATCCAAAAAACAGTTTCGTAAAAAATTCCATCCTTTCCATCTTTACGAATTAAAATTTTCTCTGACATATTTGCAATTCTTCTGATGAATCCAGGTGAGTTCCTGGCTTTAGAAGCAAACGTTAGAGAAAAATTAAAAAAAAAAAATTATTAGTGCAAAAAAATACCATCTAAACGGTTCATCTACAGCCTTAAATCTTTATATTTAGTAATTATTACTACGAAGTGAACCATAAAACTTTAATGATTCATCTGCTGCTATTGTTTTTAAAGTCCGCCTATCAGTTCCTAACCAAATAAACGTAGATAAAATTTTATGCAGTCCTGTAGAAAAAACCGAAATATCTGGACATAGTTGATAATGAGGAATATAATGTATAATGAAGTATTGGATACTGATGACGTTAATATTACTTGCCTCCAGCATTACCTAGCAACTTTTGCACATTATGCATACACATACTGAGATCGTTCCTTTTGTTTGGGCAGAATTCTTTATATTTGTAGCGGCCCCTGAGGTAGGCAACCCGGCATGCACGCGCGCATCAGCGAGGGAGCGCTCGGAATGACTACCGCACCAGATATACAGGGGACGTAACCCGCGAGTAAAGTAGGCCATAAATGCGGCCATAAGAAGATCGCTGGGACGACGAAAGCAGCTCTGCTCGACGGTCATTTTTTGCCATCCGAGCAAGGGAGAATATTCTCTCACCTCGTTTTCCTACAAAGGAACTAGGAGAAAATCTCGACGAGAATTTTTTAGACCTTTCCTGTTGTCCTCTCATAGCTAGCGGATGCTACCTCCGAGGCATCAAGCGGACGTCAGGCCACCAGCAGCAGAGGTCATCTACACCGTCGCCAGCCAACCTCGAGTCGCCTTCACCTTCCGACCTCGGCTACGGGTATGCACCACCATCCTCTGCAGCAATTTTCAAGTGGAGCAGTATTCCGGTCCAGCGCCAACCTCGAGCATCGGACATCAGCTAAGGGACAAGGCATTCCTCCGGCGAAAGCAGCTGCGCCATAAGTTGCGCATCCGACCAGTCAACCAGATCCCCGAGGAATCCGCGTCGAAGCAAGTAGACGTCGTATCCTCGTCCACACCGGTGCGGGCCGAAGGTGTCGCTTCCCCGCATACGCCACCAGGAACGCCACCGATCATTAGCGAGCAACGAGAGCGATTAATAAAAATAAAGCGTAATTTATTCGATACGCCAGCTGTTAAATTTACTAAGACTTTACCATCAATCATGTATAGAGAGAGATTATATTAGTGTTAAGTTATTTTTGAATAAATTTTAATTCGTTAAATACTGCAAATTATTTATAGCGGCACCGCAAACCCTAAATATTCTCCAAGATTCTGGAGCAAGTGTTAAAATTGCTAGCCTTGCAAACGCAAATTTATCTTTCATCCATCTAATCATTCAGGTGGTCGCAAAGAGGATGATTTATCTTTATTATCAAAAGATAAACTTGAATATTCTTAAAGGTCTTCACTTGGATTATCGTAACGAGTTAATAAATTTTTTAATAGGCAATTATTACATGCTGCAGGGTTGTTGCTGGTGAGATATATGACGACTTACATTGGGTCTTCGGATCTACCTGAAACATGGTATAATTATACTTCTATACAAGATATCATTTGTACCTAAAGGATTTTTGACAATTTTGAAAATTATGTGCACAACGGTGTGATGAATTTGAAATCGCTATATCTTTTGAAAAAATAATTCAATTTTTATGAACAAAACACGATATAGAAGCTAAAAATATCTAATTTAAAAATAAAATGAATAGATGCAATAATTTTCAACTTGGCACAACAAAAATTAAAAATAATTTTTAAATCAATTTTTTAATAACTTACTTTTTTAATTAATTCCCTTTTAATAAATTTGTTGTTTCCGTATAATTTCATCTTTAATTTAAAAAAATAAAATCTATGGAGTCTTCTCAAGTCTTGAGATATCGCGTTTTTAATGAGCGGACGCCACACGAACTGACACATTGTGCGCCTTGTGACGTCCTCGCAGTCTCACCGACGGCAATTGCCCTATGGTCGGCGCGACGCGCAGTCGCACCTTCAAGTGAAGCATCCTGATTGGGATGACGGTCCATACTTCGAAAGATAAAACATGTATCTCGAACCAATGCACACGCTGTAGGCACATTTATACACATTATATACGTAGCATCAGAAAGGAGGATGCCAACGGATATAGGTGGTTTCTGCCCAGGATATGGAACCTCCCTAATTGGCATATTCGTTTAGGGTATTATGGGAAGTAACACCCCATAGCAAATTCGATAACCCAATCATAGCAGAAGGTTGAGAAAAGCCCTGTTGAAATTTATTGTCTGGCAAGTACATACCGTTACTACTTAAGTTTCAATTCATCTATTTGAGATTAATGCATCCGACAAAAAATTCATTAAATTCACGTACATGTATACGGGTTTCCGAGGTCAATATACACATTCATATACACGCGCTAGACATGGGAGCATTTTCCAAAAACGACGAAATGAATACACCGGGCCACGTGCATTTTTTAGGACACAAAAGGGACACGCGATCGTGCGCGTATACGTGTGAGGATGTGTGGGTATCCGCGTGATCATATGCACTCACATGGCCCGGTGCATTAATGTTGTCAATACTGATTTCGCTGTGTTAAGAAAATGCGCCCATATCTAGCGCGTGTGTCTGATTGTGCATTTGAATGTGTATATTGACCGCGTGGACCTTATAGTATAAGCGGGTGTAACCGTATCTGCTTACATTTTATATTTAATGCATTTTTTGTCCGATGCATTATTCTCAAATAGATCAATTGAAACGCAAGTAGTAATGGTATTTACGGATCAGACAAACAATTTCAACAGGGATTTTCTCAACCTTCTGCTATGATTGGGCTATCGAATTTGTTATGGGGTGTTACCTCCGATCATACTCTAAACGAATATGCCAAGTAGGGAGGTTCCATCTCCAGGGCACAAAACGCCTATATCCGTTGGCATCCTCCTTTGCACACCACAACTATGCGAAGGTTAAGGCATCACTAAGTACATTTAACATTAATATTCCCAGTAAAGAAGTTATATTTTGCGACGCATGTGCAATTTCATAAGGCTCATCGGCTACGTTTTCTAAGCTCTGGTTCAACGATTAGTCAGATTGGAGAAATAATACCTGGAGACGTATGCCGGCCCTATGCAAGAAAAATCTATAAGTGGCGTAAGATACCTTTTATTTCTTATAAATGATTATTCCCACTACAGAAAGATATATTTCTTAAAAGCCAAATCTGAGGTAAATGAAAAATTGGAAGAATATGTGCACGAAACCGAGAAACATTGCCCTGATGGAATAAAAACGATGAGAATGAAAATGGACTCGAATTTTGCAACGATCAAGTATCAAAATTATTAAAACGAAATGGTATTCATCAACGTACTGTAACTGACTTTCCTGAACAACAAAATGGATTGGCTGAGAGAGAAAACCAAATGGTAGTAGAGCAGCCAGAACTATTTTATACGAAAAGATATTCAAAGATTCTCTTCTGGGCTGAGGTTGTGAATACAGTGACACATGAACTAAATGCTACAAGTTCAAGTTCGATGAAGAATGTTACTCCTTTTGAACTTTGACATAGACGCAAATGAAATATTCAACATCTACACATATGTAGGGGAGAAGTTTACTCGCATATCTCAAAGATCGAAAGGAAGAATCTGATCCAAATCTGAGAAAGGATATTTCTAGGTTATGAAGAAAATATTAAAGGATACATTACATTATATGGTTCCTAAATTTGGATAAAGTCAAAATAAGATGTAATGTGACATTCACAAAAAGAAATGTGCCAACAGAGTTCAATGAAGAAGAAATGTAATAATTATATATTATTGTACCTTCCTGATGAAGAATTTGACTGTTCAGAATGCCCTGTGGAACCTGAAAAAGAAAAAAGCCTACCCGAAAAGGTGAAAAGATTCAACGAAGAAAAAAATGGAGTATATGAAATTGCGTTGCACTATCAACAACAGATGCAGAATATATTGTACCAGGCCAAGCCGTGAAAGAAATCATGTCGGTACGTCGTATATTAGTAAACTTGAGTGTAACGGATATTTTGAGAACAGCTCTGTATTTAGATAACATGAGTGCTCTTCAGCTGACAAAAAATCCGGTTTACCACAAAAGGACCAACCACATCGAAGCGAAGTACTCCTATATCAGAGAGAAATTCGTTGAAAAAGTGTTCAATTTGGAATACATACGCTGGAATGATCAACCAAATGATAGACTGACGAAACCACTGACAAGCCAAGTTTCGAGATGCATCGATCTACAATTGTCAAGAAGATTAACTTTCAACATGGATTTATTTTAAAAGTGATTAACAAGTGACTATTGTTTCATAACCTGTACGATTATATAGCAACAGGGAGAGTGTTCTTCTTCTTCTCTTCCGGACAGCCTAAATGGCGGCTGGGGTTGGCTTTATCCCAAATAAGGGCAAGGGCCATACAGTTTCTTATTTGTGAACGGATTGCATTTGTTTGTTAAAGTTCCCATATTCTGTATTGCGTCCTTCCTCATACACAAGTTGACGTAGTCATCATATCTTGTATACAAGTGTATCACCAGTAAACGTACTTATGTACATAAGCTTGATTTCGTACAAGCTGTATCACAGTGCTCTTCTTAACTATTATTATGCAGTTTAGCCGGGAAAGCACCATTCATTTTAAAATCGGTATGTATATATATTAATTGATTAACAAAACGTCCTACAGCCTATACAGCTGCGTCATAGATTCTACTTGTAAATAAGGTAAATATATGGTTTAATAAAAGAAGAATCCACCCGTCAATGTTGGTTCTGTATAAGAATGCAAGGAATTGTATATTAAAAACAAGTCTATCTAACCTTAGCAATAAAAGTAAAACGGATAATGGTAAATTTAGTACATGGTCCGCTACAGGTATCCCCATACAGAAACTAAATACAAACAAAATCTTTTATATCAATAAAAAATGTGACAACAATTGATAATATTTTTAACTTATTTGAAAAAGGCAGTTGGTAAATTTACTTTATATCAACTTTACTTATCACATTCAGTCCAATATTTGCTTTTCTTCTTGCATCCTCGGTCTCCGGACAATCCAAAAATAGGTGGTCCAAAGTTTGATGCAAATATCCATAGTTACAAACTAGAATCTCTCCCATACCCTTCCTGAATAAGTGATTTACTGAACAATTGTGGTTTGATCTTATTCTATTTATAATTATGATAAAGTTACGCTTAATCTTTTTTTTTTATGAAACTGTTACGTTTTTTGTCATAACTTTATATATCACTTTTGTTGGGTTGATTCTCGGTAGCTAAGAATCGGAACTATCAGGATCTAATGCATTAAAAGGATCGACACCGCAAGTGACGGTACAAGAAATATAGTTTAAATATTTTATTATAACTGGTGCCAACTGTCGGTCGTACAAATATTGCGGATCGCGTCTATATCGAGTCCTGAACGGTCTCGCGTTACGATTACGCAGGCAGGGTGCACATCGGAGATTTTAAGAACAAAAACATTTAACTGATGACATTCTTCCCGTCGATAAATGTCACGTAGGCACTACCGCGGTGATCGATTCATCGAAACACCCGATATCTATTGCGCATTAACTCTATTTTTAAATATCATTTATCATGCGAATGCGGGATCTGGACATAACCCTGCATATGTAACACGCCCGGGGTAAGAAAAAATTGGCGTTTCACCGTCAAATAATGATCGTACAAAACTAAATACTAAACGCGCTTTTCGATTCTATACGCGTGGCCTTCAGTTGGCTGATGTTAGTAAGATTTTACAGAATTTTTACGTCATCTTATACACTTAAAAGATCTTATTCTATGTTTAGTATTACAGTAATAATCGCTCGCTTTAATCTTAATTCTTAATTAAATATCGCGTTCACCACTTGTTTTAATTCGGAAATATCAATACGTTGAAGGTGTGTCGCACATTATTAATTTTCATTCTGAAGTGTGTTGATCCGCACTGTGACTTATACTAACCGTGAATAGGAAAGTACTTATTCCTAGTATCCGTATGTACTGAAGGTAAGTATTTTAAATGCTCGAGAAAAGAAATGTAAAAAAAACAATTGTTTCTTATTACTCTAATTAGCCTAAGAGGACAAAGTTGTTATTCCTTTATGAAAGTGTGTGAGGTGGCTTTAAAATATTAGAGGCGCCCGACGCTAGTTCTACTGGTGCCTGTTCGTCTCGTCTACCGGACGGGCCAACCAATGCGCCCTTGACGTTTAAGTCCACATTTTCGCGCCCTTTATTTCGATTATTCCTAAACCTATATATATTGACATATTTCGCATTCTAACGTTTTTCTCGTTTTCTATATTTCATTCGCGATTTCATGAGCTTTCTTTATTATCTCCTGAAACGCTTTGCCTTTAATTAATTTGTTTCGCGAGGTTTACCTATTTCCATTTTCTGAATACTTTGTTTTAAGATATCATGAGTTGTGTTATTGAAATGTGCGAAAAATAATTTTGAAATATTAAAATTGTGAATGTGTTGCTCGAATACGGTACACAGTGATTCAGAACGCTCGAATTCTAGGAAATTGAGCGTAAAATAGAAACATTTAATTTAATTCTTTTGTTGGTGAAAATTTCATTTTGAATACTCCTGCGACTTATCTGTTTATAAAAAAATTAAATATTTACACACAGAAAAACGTTACGGCCCCCTGAATCGTAAAGATACTGGTTTAATTTTAAATTGATTAAAATATTCGCTTAACTGCAAATCAATTTTACCGTAACGAGTAAATATATTTTCTAACTTTTTCTTTGCACTGTTATATTCGGGTAGTAATATTTTGTAGTATTTTAAACTTAAAATAGTCAATATTGAATTTTAAGTAACATAAAAATAGTATAGAAAAAAAAATTTCACAAAATGAAATTTTCAAATTTGTTTTAGTAAAAATCTCCAAAGTTGTTCGCTATGAGACATCCCCCATTTTAAAAAGCATCGTCTGAGGAACAGAAATTAGCTTAGTTTGATTGCTTAGAGGTGCAAGTTTTTAAAATAATGTATTTTAACCCGTTTCTTCCTGAAATACTCTAAGTGTTGACTTCTTTTCATCAGATGCTTTCATAGGGAAAAAATCACCTAATCGTTCCGGAACAACGAAGTCTATTGTATTTTTTCCTGATCTTTCGAAATCTGCTTTTAGAATGATGCTATCTGTCGCCATTTTTTCAAAATGGCGGTTTAAACGTCAAAAAATCGTGAATTTCGGAAATTATTTTCTAAAAAACCGTATTGTTCAGCACGAACCCGTATTTCGATCATGATACATCTTTGTATACAATGGCATAAATAATTATACTAAAAGATAGGTTGGTTATTTAATCAGAATTCTGGGTGCCGGATTCAAGATGGTGGTAATTGTTTTTAATTCAGTTCATTGAAGTTTCTTTGTCAAAATTTTCAAACTGAATAATATGAAACAAAAGACAGCCGTTTTAATGACAAGACTTTTTCCACAAGTTTCAGCAACGCAATATGAGCCGGAAATTACACACGGGTAAACAGATTGTAATATTCCGAAAGACCTATGACAACTGCATTCTGCCGCCAGGTGGCGACATATGGAACGGACTGATAAAGAACAACCCGATAGAGAAAAGATTTTTCGTAAAGTATATATGAAAATAGAATAGAGTACAAAATACAATTTTACTTTTGAGCATTTTAAAAGATTATCATACTTCAATGCTCATTATTTGATAAAAGTGCGACGATGGACTCAGTGAAATATTCTGAATTGTTTGGCATTTTGCGAGCTAATAACGCACGACTGTCTGATTCAAAAAATCTTTTAAGACTTTTGTTAGCTAATCCCAAGTTTAAATTCTCCGAAGATGCAGAAAAGTATACTTGCAAGAACCACTAAGATTATTTTGCAACCGACTTCAAGAGAAATGAGTTTCTTCATGTCGTGGGTACAATGTATTATGCTTAAAAATAAACAGTGGTTAGAATCGTCAATGCAATTTTCTACGGAAGCTTCAGAAAGAAATCCGAAAAATGTTACATCGTCTGAATGATCAACATCCAGAACATCTCCCCCGACGTCAACGAAAAGATTACTAGAAAAGAAACCATTTTCGGAACTTACCGACAGACAAAAAAGAAACCGTACCGAACCGTTAAGGATTAATAATTCACCAGATGAATTGATTTTGGCAGCCAAAATGACCATCCATACTTCAGGAAATAAAGATATAGCCAAAATTTTATCCTTTTTTACAAAACATCCAGAAGAAGCTGCGAAAATGAGGGCATTTTGCGAAGGAAAATATGTCAAAAGACCCATGAATCTTTATTCGAAAGAAGAGGCTTTAGCAATAATGTTAGTTTTAAAAATGTCTCAAGCTAGATATATTGAAAATCGTAAAATAAATTTGAAAAGTGGTGAGAACACTTTTCCATCCTATCATAAAATTTTACTGGCAAAAAAGATTGTTATCCAGCCTCGGAAAATATCAAAATTACAGAAACTCTTGTGGAAATAAAATTACAATCTCTGCTTGATTTAACGACAATAAGATTACTAAAGGTATGCAAAGTAGAGGCACATGAATCTATAAATTTAACTTTAATTCACAAATGGGGATTTGATGGTGCAAGTGGACAATGTCAATATAAACAAAAATTTAGTGATACCGATTCGACTGTTGACATTGAGGCCTCAAAACAACTAAAGGATACTGCAGTAGTTACATCATGTTTAATTCCCTTAAGATTAGTCAATGGCTCGCACATTTTGGGGGAAAATCTACAACCTTCTTCCACTAAATATTGTCGTCAAATTAAATTTGAATTTGTTCAGGAATCAGCCCACTATATTACTGCAGAACATCAACGAATTCAAACTGAGATTAACAATTTATTTCCGACATTTATCGATGAAAATATTACCGTTTCACATGAATTGTTATTAACCATGGTTGATGATAAAGTCTATCCTACATTAGCAGAACCATCGTCAATGAGATGCTACATTTGTGGAGCTAGTCCGAAAGAAATAAACAACCTCAAAGTCGTTGCTAAAAAAGTTCCTGATACGGAACAGTACAAATTCGGTATATCTTCACTTCATTCGCGAATAAGATGTATGGATTATTTGTTGCACATCGCTTATAATCTAGATATCAAGAAGTGGTCAGTAAGAAAAGCAGAAGACAAAATTAAAAAAGAACAGCGAAAGGTTAAAATACGAAATTTATTTCGTCAAAAACTAGGTTTGCTCATTGATGTGGTTAATCAAGGTGTAGGAACAACGAACGACGGTAATACTGCTCGGAAATTTTTCAAAAATCCTTCCATGACCGCTGAAATACTTGGATTGAAGGAATCTATTATTAAAAATTTTAATATTCTTCTTCAAGCAATCGCATCTGGTCGTGAAATTAATGCAGAAAAATTTAGTGATTTGTATATGAAATTAGCGAAGCACACGGAACGAAGGATCTAGGTTATGTAGCGTGATTGTATTCCATTGCATTGTACCATGTATTTTCCCAATAATCGATCATAATTTCTAACCTTTTAATAATGATGGGCTTTATGAAATTTATGCGTGACACATATGACACTACAGTTAGATAGCATGGTTAAAAAGCAAGGTGTTTACATTCATAAAGCGTGGCTATACATTATCGCAGGAGATGAGTGTCCTGGAACTGAAAATAACGCGGAATGGCGGAATAGGGGATCAGATTTGGCGCATAACTGCGTGCAGTATATGACAATCGAGCTCTTTGAAGTTGCAGGTATGTACCCCGTATACCAGTCGTGTAAAATCTCAACATTTTTGAAATAATAAGAATTAAAGTTTAATAAATATCAGAACATGAATTTGAATATGTGATGAAAGTAGGTTATAATTCGAGTATAACTATTCGGTGCGCCCAATCTGTTGTCATTTTCTGGAAGGTGCGACCGGAATGGCGGAACTAGCCGAATTTGAACTGCGCGATAGGAACGAGCGAACGAGACCGATCAGTTCCAGAAGTCGCTTACCCTAAAATAGGATGAGCGCGAGGAACTGTAGGATGAGGCTATATTATGCTGTATTTACATTAACTGGCTGCTTTAATAGTACGGCGCCCTTGACATATTACGATGTTAGGTTATCTTTATTAGCTCGTAAACAGTCTATGCTTTATAGGAGTGAACTTATACTGCAATAGAGTTCACTTCTAACCAATTTAGCATAATAACATTCAATGCTTTAAAAGCGACAGTTTTCATGCTATGAAACCTAAATCCTTCGTTCCGTGCAGGTAACTGACAATTATCACTGGCATTACATGCCAGCCACTGTTCATAAATTATTGATTCATGGTGCCGAAATAATTAAATGTGCGATTATACCTTTTGGAAAACTTTCCGAACAAGCACTCGAAGCAAGACACAAAGAGTTTAGAAAATTTCGACTTGACCATACAAGGAAAATGGACAGGAATACGACAAATACTGATATAATGCATATGTTGTTGATTTCGTCTGATCCCTACATATCCTCCTTAAGACCTGCTCTCACCAAACGAAAAGAAAAGGATATGTTTCCGGAGACACAGGACCTCCTCAAAACGGAACATGTACAAAACTCAGAATCTGCAAAGCGATGATGATAATGATGATGATGATGATAAGGCAATGAGTACATGCAGTTCTGATATGTCGAACTGAGCGAGCGCCAAAGAGATATACTATAAAAATTCAAATTTACCAAAAAGTTAGACAATTCTGTATGTAGGAATGTATTATATATTAATGAAAAAGATTTGAAAAATGTTTAAAAAGTATAGAAGAAGTTGAGACAGGTCCGCCATTTTGAACTTTAATAATTTGACTGCAGATTCAGAAACAGCGGCTTTTAAAAATATTGTATATCTATTTTTACGAGAATTTCATGTTTTCCTGTTTTTTATGTCCCACATTTTGTTTCCGCGGCAGGCCGCCATTTTGAATTTCATTATTTCTAGATTTGAAATCAGCGATTTTAAAAACTATTGCATATCTATTTTCAAGACGATTGCATGTTTTTACGATTTTCAGGTCCGCCATTTTGTGGCCGCCATTTTGAATTTTAATATTTTGACTTCAGCTTCGGAATCAACGACCCCAAGAACCCCTTACTACAGTTGAATAGTTTACTCTATCCAAAGTAAGACCGCTAAATAAGTGATTCAATGGCCATTTCCTGAAATTCGAGGATTCTGAATCACTGTGCGGCGTTTTTCGTTACGGCCGTTAAGGCATTTGTTAGTATCGCACTAGAAGCACTGATCTATACAATATGGATAGGCTATACAATGCATTCTGTATGGCTAGATTGTGATGCATGGTAGGAAAATAGGACGACTGAGTGGGGAGAACTTTCGTGCCCCGTGATCTCTCCCACCTTGCATCTATTGGCGAACGTAGCCTCAAGCGAACGGAAGGAGTGGTGTCCCGCTAAATTCAAAACGGCATTGCTCGCAATGTAATGAAATTAAACATTTGAAAATTTCCAGTATTGCCATCACTTATTTATATGTATATTTCCTCATAAATTTGTAAAAAACGAAATGAAATAGACAAGACAGTTATTTTATATATCTAATTTGTTCAATGTAGATTGTTTTAGTAAAACTGATATTCGCAAGATTTGTATAAGGTACATGTGACGGCAAATTAATGAAATTTTGCTGAAAATGAAGTATTTGTAAAGTTATTAAAAATAATTAATATGTTGTAAAATAGATGTTTTATAAACTGAAGCGAATATGCGACTTTTATAAACTCTAAGATATCTGAGGAAGTAACCGGCAAAATCTTTACTTTTACATCGAAACGAATCAGATCCGCGGAATATTTATATTATCATTTAAAATTTCGTTTTATTAATTACTTATTTATTAGAATTATTTATGTAGTATACGATTCTTATTTTTTTGATATTTTTATTGTTTAAAATAATATATACAGGTTAAAATTTCTCATGTAGTCAGATGTGCATATGCAACATCTTTACAGTGACTACTATGTCGTTCGTTAGCACAGTGGTTGAGACATCGTAAAGTTGTTTCAAGTTTTGCGGGTTCGAACCCCGGCGGACAACATTTTTTTTTATACTTATTTTGTTATTTTCTTAACTATTCATATTTAGCAATTTTCTTTTATTCCTCTTTATTTATTCATTTCTATTAAAAACAATTGTGTCACAATATGTGTAATGAAACGAAACAAATAGCAAATTGACAATATTATTGAACGTTGTTACTTATTGCTCATCTGAACACCGCTATTTGTATAAAAATATTTTGGTAGACATTCATGTTAGGAATACAAAAATTGAGGAATCAAAAAATGTATTACCAAATTTATATATTTCCTATTTTAAACAATTATCACAGATGATACAGTGGCTTCCGTGCACATAAACCTATCCATCATCACTTAGATTAATATTCATTATTAAATTATTTCTTCCTTTTTTTATTTTTATCAGATACAATTGTAGACCATCATATTTGTTCATATTCCTAATTTATGTAAATTTTCTACATTTTTATATATTTATAGTTTTTAATTATATTTAAAAGAACATTTGTCTTCGTACATAAATGCTCATATAGATAGATAGATAGATAGATAAACTTTATTTCTCATGTATAGGGATACAATTGCCCCGTGGAGAAAGGGTTCCGGTTCGAAAGATTATAATAAATTTTTGTGAACAAACGAAAAATCTAAAACTATGTACAGTAATATTGTATACTTGACTATTAATAGCCTTCAAGAAAATTCCGAAGAATAAAGCACGCTTTGACATATAAAAAAAGGCGTTTCGCAGATGCAACGTCCTTGGCACAGATAATTTCTATTAGCGCGGCTTCCGAAAAGTCTTGAGGTGACGTGCCTGTTCCAAAAAATTCGTTGCGCAGATTAATTAAAAGAGGACATTCAAATAAAATGTGTCGTAAATTCTCAAGAGCACGCTGGTTACAAATTGAGCAAATCGCTGATGGATCATATCGATATCTGTACCCGCTAATTATTAATGATCTTGAATAAACTGTCGACAATCTAATCTGCATTTTCATTCTTAGAAAGTCCAGAGACAGACGAGAGGGGTAAAAAGTTGAGTAGTTATCGGAGTACTGTCTAAAAATGGGCAATTGTGGAGAGTCTGAATTTAGGTACGATGACAGATCCTTTTTTCTATTTTGTTCTGCAAAACCACTATTTTGTTCCCAATAATCCGGAGTGAAATTTTCCCAAATATCGTCTGCCCTAGGCTATTCAGAATGTCCTTCAGTTGAAGCAGCCAATTTAAGGATGTCACAGATTCATCGTTATTTGCCAGTTCTCTTAACCTGGAGAGAAGAATTTTGGGCAGTCTGGAATCCGACATTCGTAGCACTCCGATAACCCATTTAATCGCTCGACTAAAAATTTCCACAGATATAGGATATAGTCCCAGTTCAAGTCTGACCAAATAAGATGGAGCATTTTTGGGTAAATTAAAAATTCTTTTAAAGAAAGACAATTGCGCAGACTCCAGACTGCTTAGATAACTAAGCCCCCATATGGGAGATGCGTACAATAAAGTAGCAACTATAATTGCACCATATAATTTCCAAATTGCCGCCCATGCATCAATCTTTGCAGACGCGATTATCGCCAAAACCGAGGCATTCGCAGCATGCGTTTTGCAGATCGCATCTTCACTCGCCAGCAGACTTTTCGCCGAGGAGGAAAAAATTATCCCCAAATATCGATATTTATTAACCACTTCAACTGGATTTCCCTGGTAATAAAAGTGTCTAGAATACGAGTCAAGAGGCCCGCCCCTTCTGAAACAGATGATTTTGGTATTTTCTGTATTGACTGAAAGCCCATTTAATTCACAGTATTCTGTCAGAATTGATAACTTCCTCTGCAAGTCTGCTGGCGTGCGAGCAAACACCGCCAAATCATCTGCATACAATAACATAAGAAGGTCGTAGGTATTTGTGATATCCACACCATACAACCACCTTTCTCTAAAAAATAATATGATATCCGATAAATATAAGATAAATAGCAAAGGGCTCAAAATCTCTCCCTGTAGTACCCCTACTGATACAGCGTAATCAGTGGAGGGAAATTCCGATGATTGCAAAATAAACGAGGCTGTATGGTACATAGCACGTAAAATTCTTATAAACTTGCCACTTACGCCCAAACTGTACAGTTTCCTCCATAAGAGTGTCTGAGGAACAGAATCGAATGCTTTCTTGAAATCTACGAATAAGCAATACATTTTTGATTTTTTCTGTCGGAGAGCAACCTGAACTGTAGCAAATAGAGTGAAGATGTTATCTTCTGTTCCACGTCCAGCTCTAAAGCCCGACTGTTCCTCAGGTAGAACATTATTTCGGAGTGCCCAGTCTGAAAGACGCTTACATAAAATTTGTGAGAGAATCTTTGCCAACGCATTTGTGAGCGCAATTATCCTATAATTGGCAGGGTCCTGTCGTGAGCCCTTCTTGAACAAAGTAAAGGCATAAGCTCGTGCCCAACCAGCAGAAAATATCTCGGTTTCAAGAATGGAATTGAATATAGCTAGTAGTTTTAATAGCCATGAGTTGTCCAGTAGTTTGAAAATTTCCGCGGGGATGCCGTCAGGACCTAAAGCCTTACCTAGTTTAAGGGAATCAATGCTACATGTAAGCTCTGTTAAAGAGATCTGTCCATCCAACATTGAATCACAGGTTTCAAGATTAAGTCTTAAAGGGTCATCTATTCGAGGAAGCATATTCGTGAAGTACTCACGCCAGGACTCAGCCGAGACCAACGAACCGACCATTGGTTTTTTGCTATAAAAGTGCACTGCACCCCAGAAAGTTGCAGAATTTTTGACTTCCGCGAATTTATTAGTAATGTTCGATAAGTAATTACGCTTTTTTTCCGCAACGGTACGCAGATAAACCTTTTTTTCTGCCGTAAACACGTGCACAGAATTAGAGACATAAGCGTTTCTTTTCATGGCTAATAGAGCGCGCTTAAGATTTTTTTTTGGCTTTCATGCAATCGCCATCGAACCAAACCTTGCGTGACGTGTACTTAGTACGCGAATTTTTTACATTAGTTACATACAATAAATTAGCTTCGATAGCCAGGTTTCTAAGATTATTACAAAAATCCTCATAAATATTTTCATTAGAATGCTTAAATTGACGGTTCGCATCAAAAGAAAATTGTCTTAAAGCAGTACGAAAAATTTGGTACACGTCATTCGACCTCTTAAACCTTGTTCTTGGTCCAGATCTCGCTACAGTAGTTAATTCCCGTTCTACTTGCGTTGAATGCAGGTACAAAGTAAATTGCACTGGCAGGTGATCTGAACCGTGGAGGTCGTCTCCGACCTTCAAGTCATGAATGAATGGAAGGTGAGAAGACGACACCCACACAAGATCAACCACACTAAAACCTCTAGACCCAAGAAAAGTATAGTGCGCAGGGCTATCGCTTAATGAACGACCATTTACTAATAAAAAATTATTGGTACTCATAAAATCATATAATAAGGAACCGCATCTGTTTGACCGGCTATCGTGAGATCCCCTGAGAACATCAACACTGGCATTTTCTGTAAAGTTCTGCATATCTAGACTGTCGTCCAATGTGCCTGTCCTCGAATTGAAATCACCACCCAGAACCAGCATACAATCAAGAAACTGTGCTTTTATTGAGTCTAGTACATCTTGCAAGTTTATGAGCACATTAGACAAATCGGAATTCGGCGATATATAAAAAGATCCGACAATCAGATTAATAGGCAGAGTCTTGGCATGGTAAATTATCCAGAACGGCGAGATGTCTAAGTCGTTATTTCATATACTTGGTCAGCCATTGTAAAGAGACCCCCACAATAACGTCCCCGATCAGATGTACGAATGGCTGGAGAGAAGACGAACGAGGAATCAACAGCTAGATCCCTCAATCGGTTATCATCATAACACCATGTCTCCGATATATTTACCATGTCATGATCTGAAGCAAACGAATTATTTAAAATATTTAGTGAACCACGGGCATTCCAAAATACAATACTTAAAATATTACGCGTCGGAGCGTTGTGAAGCGCACTTTTCTCAGAAGAGGATGTGTTCGGCGAGTTGGTCTTAGCTGAAGAGGAGCTATGACAATTACAGTGAAGACTGCTCTTAATTAAAATTTTGAGTCATTAACTATTTCCGCATTGGATAGTGACTCGGTTTCATCCATCAGAATTACTGCACTGGAGGAAAGCTTGGACTTGTTTGAAGAAAGCCACGATGCTGAAAATATAAATTGGTCCATTTCATCTGACCAGGTCCACAAAAATCCGTTAATAAAAAGTTTTTGGCAGCTTCTTTTTATCGTTTTATTCTCTTTTTTTTTGCGTTCTTTATTAGTTGACGGGCATTAAAATCTATTTTTCTCTCTCTATCAGTAAGATCGTTATCTATATAAATATTTCTGTTTGCTAAAACCTGTTTTTTATTTGCCATAACAATTGTTTTTGCACGAGAGGAAGTCATTTCCACAATAATTATAGGCGGTTCCTTTTTTATTTCGTATGCTGAGTCCACCGCATTTTCCACCTTAAAATTTGTTTTCAGAAATTCTTCCACTCCTACCGTAACATCGCCATTGACTTTAAGGCCTCTAATCCTTATATTTTTTTACGCAGAATTTTGTTTTGTTGCTCCAACTTGGCGGTAATGTATTTTATTTCTTTGTCCTTTTGATCTAATTTGGACTTAAGCTCTTTTATTTCGGACGAAACTTCGGCTTTAAAAGAGTTCAAAGCTTGCCATGTTTTTTCGTTTGTTGCATCGATTTTAGCCGACAGGATTGAAATAATCGACTCTTGCATCTGGGCGAGCAAAGTCTCAGTAGCGGGTTTGTCCTGATTAGGCATTTTAGCTAAATTTTTAACCACGATCTTGGATGGCTTTTTCTTTTTGTCTACGCACAATTCAGCACCTGACAAGTAAGATTCCTCGGGAGAGCGTTGCCGTTTGGAATATTCGAAGTAATCGGTTAATGACGTAGTTGAGGTGTCTCTATAAGCAAGCCACCGATTAGCTTTCGAAGGACGGCCCACGGCTGAACTGATTGGTTTGGGCGTCGACAGTAATTCCTCTTCCTTCTCTCCAAATGTGAGAGCGGGTGAAATTTAGGAGTGGGAAACTACGGGACTTATTTCGTTATCCGACATGTATGATCTTGTATAAAGCACTGCGCGATAAAGAAACAACACAAACAAACGAGGACAACATATGAATCATGCGCATATGTGACCGGAGCAAACACGAGGCACCAATGTAGCGAGAGTGTGGTAGGCCGCACACAATCATAGAACAAACTCACCGATACGGGCGAGTCTCGACCAAAAGGTAACCCGATAACGGCAGCCCGATGAAAATATTAACAGCTGAGCTGTTGACAGATGCAAAAATTATGATGCAGAATGACGGCGGCGAACAATTCTTGAATCCCAGTGTCAGCCAACATATAAGTACCTAGGATGCGGGAAGTCAAGCCAATACAATTTTGGAAAAAACGTTTCGCATTCAATCTCGGAATTCTTGAGTTTCTTGAGGCAACGGTTCCGATGATTGGCTCTCCAAAATGGAATTCAAGCGCGTGACGTCACCAGATGACCGTGAAACGAAGCCGCCTTGCAAACTGTCACTTCGGCGATTGAAAAATAAAAACTTGATGAAAATCCGGAATGATGTCTCGGACACTCACTGGCTCGTACCAAACACAATCCGAGCCGCTCCGGAAGCACAAGCTGGAGCGAAAAACTCGCAAAAAAAGACGAATTTAAGTTCAAAATTCAATATATAGAGCGGAGCGATATGACACGCGACTGCTCTACTTACCACTCGGACCGGAACTCCCATAAATGCTAATATGCTTATATGTATTATGAAACGAAAGGACAATTGTCAATATATAATATAAAAAGCAGTCCAATTTCGCCTAAATATATTGAAAAATAATTATTTATTACTGCCTTAGATACAGAATTTTTTATTAATAGTAAACATTTAGAAATAAAAAAATTCGCAGTTTATACTTAAACCGATTAAAGAAAAGAACGAGTACCAAACAAAAACAAATATTGTTATTGGTACTTATAATCGCATGCTATTTTTAATCTCGGAACTATTTCTGAAATACGGAACATTATTTTTTAGTACCGAGACATCTTTCCTTCATCATTCGCATGCGATTACGTATGTAGCGAATTATTCGTTTTATTTTAACGAGTCAATATAAAGTCGTCTTCAGTAAGTACTTGCAGTGGTTTCATTTGGTGTGTTTAATATATACAAATAAGATTAACAATGTGTATAATTGGGGAATGGTCGACACAATTTTGGATCCAATTAACCAACAAATAATAACGTTGAAATATATTTATTATAAATATTCGTACTTTTTGTAATGTGTACAGTCAATTTTAGATTCGTTTGATCGTTGTATATAAATAACATTTTAGTGTTGTATTTCTTTATAAGTATTATATAATATTTACAATAGTTACAAAACAATGATACATCAATTTAAATTCTGCAGAATGTAATTAATTTCTTCGTGTAAAGACATAATTTGATAGATACGTGATACACTTCGTTTAATTATTACCTACATTTTATGTAAAATAGGCAAATCACAATTTTTTTTGTCTTTTAATATAAAGCGATTTCACTTTCCTTTTTAAACGATTTTAATGATTTCTGTTGATTTTGTTGCATTTTTATTTACTCTTTGTTTATATAATATTTGATATCCAAAAATGCTTTAAGTCTAATTGCTTTTTGATATATACTATTTACTTTTTAAATATACTTTTTCAATTACACAATAACATCAATTTAAAGAAATTGAAATTATATATATAACATTAAATATAAAATCAGCAAAACTTTCTGTATTCTTTATTTAGAATTCCAAATATATCAGAATAAAGAATAATAGGCATCATATTCTCTCTATTCTTTTTTTTGAATTCACGGCAATTGAAGAGTAAAACAACATAGAATTGAAGCGATGTTCAATAATTCACATTTCAATACCTATAGCAAAGAATGGGGATAAATATAGAGATAGGCAGCCGTAACCGTATGTTTTGACAGGAATTCAAACAGTAAGCTCCAATTCCTTAAAAACAATTTAATGGAAGTGAGAATAGAAAAGAATTGCCGAAAGTCAAGAGACTCAATTCAACACATGAAGTCCAAATTATATTTAATACAGTTCAATTATTTTTCATTTGTGGGGTACATTATACAAGAAGACATTTGAAAAAAAATTAACAAATATTAAAATGAATATATAAATAAATAAAATGGGAAAAACAAGGTTTTATAACAGCTCACTGTCATCTTACATGCGACTGGCAATGAGCATATTTTGAATGTGCACGTCTCGTCGGAAGATTTCTATCGGATAGTTGATATTGTAAACTACGAACATTGAAAACAAATAAAACCAGAAGTAGTTATTGACGAATATGAATAAATATGTTTAAGTAAAAGTTTAACCACTGATAAAAGATTGTAGATCTAAAATCTTGAATGTAGTTTTTTAATCGATTGATGTTACATAAACAAGTATGTAAAAAATATTATTTTCAGAAAATAGTCATTGCATTCATATCTTGAATAATAAATATTATGAACTATTCATTGATGTTTTCCGATTTTATGGACACTATTCTTTTCAGAAACGCTTTATACAAGTATGACTGAATTTCACTTACAGGTACAAACAAATTTTCTCCTTTTAACTTTATTTGTATTTACAATTGTATATGTAATTTAGGCACCCAGACAGCAAAATAAAAAAGGCATTCACAATGAACTCAAACTGTTCTTTAAAGGAGGTCAGATGACCCACTGTCTGAGGTGTTTCTGAGCATGATATCATTATGGGGACTTTTTGAGCTCATGTTCCTCATAAAGTGGCGCATCTGACCTCCTGTAGAGAACATTTTCAGTTCATTGTGAACGCCTTTTTCATTTTGCTGGCTGCGATAATTCTCTTATTACTGTTAAGTAGAAAACTTTTCATAATAGCAAACTTCCATTAGATTTTCATTATCAATATTTCAGCTATAAATTTTAATTATTTCGTAATAATTACGATTTCAGGATTGATAACAAATTTTAGTTCGAAAACCTATTTTGGTGGGAGTTTCACTATCGATACATTTAATGAGAACTGCACTATTTACATAAGATTTCAAATCTAAAACCTTTCAATTAAAGTTTCACCAACAACAGCAGATTTCGGATCTACGAACTTTATTCGATTAGAGTTTCACAATCGATTGAAGATTTGAGATTTAAATCCTTCTTCTGATGAATTACACTATTGATATAAGATTTCATATCTAAAACCTTCTTTCGATTGAAATTTTACCAACGACAGCAGATTTCAGATCTAAAATCTTTATTCGATTAAAGTTTCACCAACGACAAAAGATTACAGATCTAACACCTTTATTCGACGACAATTTCATTATTGATATAAGATTTCAGATCTAAATTATTATTCTGATGAGATATTTACGATCGACAGAAAATTTCAGATCTACATCTTTCTTTACATGAGAGTGAATTCGAGATCTAAAATCTTCTGTCGTTGGTGGAACTTTAATTGAATGAAGGTTATAGATCTGAAATCGGCAGTCCTTGGTGAAATTTTCATGAAAAGAACCTTTTACATTTCAAATATGCTGTTGTTAGTGACATTTTAATCCTATGAATTATATGTACACGATTGTACTCAATTTTGTATTGCAGCCTTACCGCTTAAAAGGCAGTATTGCCCGTATATAAATAAATAAATGAAGGATTGAGATCTGAAATCTGATGCTGTTGGTGTAATTTTGATCGAATACAGGCTTTAGACCTGAAATCCTCTGTTATTGTTGAAACTTTCATCGAATAAAGGTTGTAGAACTGAATTTTCCTTAATTGTATACCTTAATTTTTTATACACTACATATGCAGACACGATTCTATTTTCAATTAAAATTATTAGTTACAGATTAACATAATAGTTCCCTTTCGCACACCTGATTGTTGATGTGCAATATTTACACAATTGGATATCGATCGCCTTTAAGTATTAGTCCCGCACTGCAAGTAATTTAAAAGAAGTGTAAAATCGTCCATCTTTATTTCGGCATCTTATTGGACACCTGTTTCATTCAGTTAAATTCAGAAAATAAATCGTTAATTTGTATTTCCGCGTTCCAACGCATTGGTCGCCTATTCCATTCAACTACATTCATATAGTATATCTGTATTGTACGAAACCAGTCCAACCCGGCCTGATTCCGTTGGTTCAATTAATGCGTGGTTTGGATTAGGATTGTTGAGTGTGGTAGGATGCAATAATCTAATCGATTTGAGAAGGCGTGACATGTGTCTTTAATTCTCAGAGGGGAAAAAGCCCGAAGGCATAAAAAACCCCTTAACTTTTGTACAATCGTATGAGTACGAACGTGTGAAGCGAATGTGTTAACCGACGTGATCGGCGTATCGAATTAGGTACCGCGGGCCCCGCGGTAATAGCATCGTGAGGGGCGTTTCACCCTGGCACACGTAAGTGCAGTTGGCTGTATACAGCAGGGGGGTTTCACCCTGGCACCATGCGGGTGCGATCGTTTTGTTTTGTTTCCGGAAACCGTATAGCGTCGAATTATCGTTAATCGTAAATCAACGAGACAGCGGTAATCGTATCGATTCGTGTAAATCGCGGAACGCGTATCAAGACGTCCGTATCTTGACGACTCCCGACCGAGACTGACTCATCGCCGATCGACTGCCGAACACCGCGCGGCGGCGAGCGCACGTCAACCGTGAATCTGCACCGTTGCCACGACACACGGATCCCCGCGAAAATTTAAATGGCGCCCGTCCAAACGGCGCTCCCGAGGTACAGGTTTACTTAATTCTAATTACAATGAAACATCGACGGAACATGCTCCCCCCGTTGAGAGCTACGCGATCAAGATATCGTGTTTCGCAGAGGTGGTCGTATACACGGCTACACCTTTAAATCGTGTCGGAGTTCGGTAGAGGGCACAACAGCTTCATGTTGCGCTTGTAGACTCCGTGCGTCGTTTTTACGGTGGCAACCCTCGCAACGCCATCATCTCCTGGATGCAGGGCCAGGATCCGCCCGAGCCGCCATTGCATGCATGGCTGATTCTTGTCCATGACAATGACGATAGTATCTCGGCTCGGAGTGACGCCAGGTTTGATCCACTTCTGACGTTTCTGCAACTCGCTCAAGTACTCCTGCTGCCATGTTTTCCAGAAGTCTTGGCGAGCTCTCGTGATCAGTCGCCACGATGACAAAGCGGATTCTGAAACCAAAAGTTCATCTCTTTCAGGCAGCATGTTCAAAGGACGTCCCACCAATAGGTGAGCAGGTGTTAAAGCTAATGGATCGTTCGGATCTGCGGATATTGGACACAACGGTCGCGAATTTAAAATAGCCTCGATTTCTATTAGTAGGGTATTAAGCTCCTCGAATGTAAGAAGTTGCTCACCTATGACGCGTTTTATATGGTGTTTGAACGACTTTACCGCGGCCTCCCATATACCTCCGAAATGAGGAGAAAGAGGGGGGTTAAAATGCCAGACTATGGCCCTTTGTAATGCGAATTCTTGCACGCCAATTCGAAAGGCGCCCGATTCAATCAAAGCGTATAATTCTCGAAGTTGGTTAGAAGCCCCGACGAAATTTTTTCCGTTATCCGAATACACGTGAGCGGGAATCCCTCGCCGAGCGACAAATCGTCGAAACGCAGCGAGGAAACCTACCGTGGACAATTCGCTAACGATCTCAATATGGACTGCTTTAACCGCCATGCAAACGAAAACGCACCCATATACTTTCACACGCCCGCGATTACGGTGTTTCTTTTCTTTTACGAACATGGGCCCGAAAAAATCTACGCCCGTGTGGTAAAATGGGTAAGCCGATTCTAGACGCGATTGGGGTAAATTTCCCATTTGGTATTCGACCGGCGTGGCTTTGAAACGGATGCAGCGGACACACTTACGCACGATTTTCCGGACTTAGTTTTTTCCGTCGAAAACCCAAAATCGGTGTCGGATAGCATACAGTGTAGACTGAATTCCCGCATGGAAATTCTTCTCGTGAATCTCCCGAATAATCAGATCGGTCAAATGGTGATGAGTGGGTAACAGTACCGGATGTTTTTGGGAAAAAGCGATGTCGGCATTTTTTAAACGCCCGCCTACACGCAATAAACCATGTTCATCGATAAAAGGGTTCAAAGGTGTCATTCGTCCGTTTTTTGTCCTTCCTGCGTCGGAAAACTGTCGCATCACCTCGCAGAAAGCCGTGGTTTGTACCACTTTCAAAACTCGGCGTTCAACGTCGCTAATCTCCACTATCGATAAATCTCCCTTGTATGTATTTCGCGGGCTCATACGCAAACAGTACGCTAAAGTTCGTAACAAACGCGAGTAAGATGAAAACCGAGATAGAATTTCGAGAGGTTCAATTGTACTGACGAGACACAACACCTTCCTTAAGCCAGGAAGTTCCTGAACTGGAGATATGACGTTCTCCGGCCAAGAGCATTCGTCCTGCCGTAGCCACTCTGGACCCTTAAACCAAGATTTGTTTTTGAGGAATTCGCGAGGCAATTGTCCTCTCGACAACGCGTCCGCTGGGTTATCCTCGCTCCTGACATGTCGCCATTCGGTCTTTGGGTCAATTTCTAGTATTTCGCGAACTCTATTGGCTTCGAAAACCTTTAACGTCGACGGGTCTTTGCGCAACCAGTGAAGGACTATGGTTGAATCCGACCAGCAAACTATTCGGGATGGATGAAATTGCGCTATATTGGCTTCGACACATAATCGAGCTAACGTCAACGCGGCGCATAACTCGAGTTTAGGAATCGTTAACTCTTTTATTGGCGCGACGCGTGATTTTGCACAATACAACCTGACCGAAACTTCTCCTGATTTATCGCGAGATCGAACATAGAGGCAAGCACCGTAGCCTGTCAAGCTAGCATCGCAAAATCCGTGAAATTGCACCTCGACTGGAGTATGTGTAAGAACGCGTCTCTCTATCGTTAGTTTGTTTATGCATGCAAGTTGCGTCGCGAAAGAAACCCATTTAGTGTGCAATGCACTTGGCACGGACTCATCCCACGCGATCTTTGACTTCCAACAATCTTGCATGATGGATTTCGCGGCTAGTACGACCGGGCCCAGCAACCCCAACGGATCAAAAATTTTTGCGATTTCAGATAGAATAACGCGTTTCGAAATTCTTTCAGTTGCATGGATCGACTTCACAGAGTAACACAATTGATCGCGTCCCGGATTCCACGAAATCCCCAACGTACTCAACGTGTCTGTTTGTTCGTCAAGAAAGTCGACGGTACTCGGACCTTCAACCCGTGTATTTGAAATTCGCGCGTCATTGGATACCCATTGTCGAATGTTAAACCCGCCGCGGCGTAGGATCTCGGTCGTTTCATTTTTTATTTGCACAACTTTCTCAATGGTATCGGCTCCGGAGATCAGATCATCTACGTATAAGTCTCGTTTCAAAATTTCGGAGCCTAGCGGAAATTCCGCCGCCTCGTCGTCTGCTAATCGATGAATCGATCGGATAGCCAAAAATGGAGCCGACGATACTCCAAACGTGACCGTATTAAGTTCGAGAACAGTAATCTCGCCGTCTAACCGCCAAAATAATTGCTGATATTTTCGATCGTCCGGATGTACCCATACCTGACGGTACATTTTCTCGACGTCTGCGGTAAGGACGTATTTATGTCTACGGAAATTTAGAAGGTGTTCGAAAAGTTTGTTCTGTATCGTCGGTCCAACCAAGAGTTGGTCGTTGAGGGACTTCCCATTGGAGGACTTTGCCGACGCATCGAAGACCACTCGTACCTTCGTCGTCGCACTAGATTCTTTTATGACAGCATGGTGTGGGAGGAAATAACCGTTTGGCGTTTCTCGAGGCAATGCTGTCGCGTGTTTTAAATCTAAATATTCTCGCATAACCCGATTGTATTCAAGTTTAAGTAATGGATTTGCGTCGAGTTTGCGTTCAAGAGCGTGGAACCGACGAAGCGCATTGGATCTCGATTCACCGAAATCTCTACCGTCACCGCGAAATGGCAATCGGACAGTGTACCTACCAGACGTGTCCCGTTGGGTATGCCGCAAGTAGTGTTCCTCGCACTCAGATTCGTTTGTGTCGCTGAAATGTTTCGTCGAAGTCTCTTCGATAGTCCAGAATCTCGCGATTTGGTCGCTTAAATTGGTCAATTTACACGAAACCCGAACTCCTCCGTCTCGCGACACTACACCGCCAACTACGACCCAACCGAGACTAGTTTTTTGCAGATATAAATCGCAATTATCGCTGGACAAATTAATCTGTCCGATTGACAGAAGGGATAACGTAGCCCCTGCGCCTATGAGCAAATCGACCGGACGCGGTAGATGGAACTGTGGGTCAGCTAGTTTCAAATTGGCCGGAATAGATAGTAATTCGCGCGGGAAAATTTCGTGTGGAATGGAGTCTGCAATTTTTGGAATTATCAGAAACGATAAGCATTTCTGGAAATTATGGTGTAGAGAGAAAATGGTCGCTTCGATTAAACCTTTGGAAGTCGTGTTCATCCCATCGATCGCACCGACTGATAACGAACATGCACGGATTGGGAGGTTTAATTTTGCGGCCAGATTGTCCGTAATAAAATGAGCGGTAGCACACGTGTCTAAGAGAGCCCGACATGTAATAAATGTCCCTGTGGAATCACGAATGCGAACCGTCGCACTCATCATCAGCTGCGATGCGGGGGCGCGCGATATTGCAGCGTATATACCCTGTTCTAGTCAGGAGGCCTCCCCTTCCTTGATTGTCGCCGAAACTGCCGTCGAATTGGATTCGCGAGGATGTCCGCGAACGCGAGAAGTTGATGAGCTCGGATTGTGCAACGTGGTGTGATGGAAACGTTCACACATTTTACAATGTGAGGCATTACATGTTCCTCCATGAGCTCGAAGGCAGTTTTTGCACAATTTGGCCCGGTTGACCATTTCCCATCGTTGTGATAGTGTGGCTTTGGCTAATTTCGAACACTGATATGAGCGATGTTGGTTACTCTTGCAAAATGCACACGAAAATTGTGTCATCGATAAAAACGCGCGGATATTCGGTTCAGTCTTACGAGTTTTAAAAACGTTTGTCTCGTGTTGAGAATTGGCCCGTTTTCTATTATGAACCGATTTCGTACGCGACGTTTCCTCTTCGAAAGACGCTAAACGAAACGCAGATTCCGATATGAACTTGTAAATTTGCTCCAGCGTTGGAGATTTATCCAGATCGAGGGTTTCCTCCCATTTAGTGCGGATTTCGATCGGTAGGGAGCGTTCTAGAATTCGGATTAGTAAATGTTCGTCCGGATTGACTTTCAAAGATTTCAGCATATTCACGTGATGTCGCATATCATCGACTAACTTTGTCAAGGCCGTGGGAAGCGGTTTTGTTTGTATCGACATATCTAAGATTGCGTCTAGATGTTTTGCAATTAGAATCCGGTTTTTTTCGTATGAATCTAACAACAATTTCCATGCATTCTCGAAATTTGCCGCGCTTGTATCGTAGATTGAAATCTTATTTAGTGCCTCGCCCCGTAATGAATCTTTAAGATAAATAAATCTCTCGAGATCAGTAATATCATCGCGGTCGTTCACTATAGTCTGAAAGGTGTTCTTATATGATAACCACCTTTCAAGATTTCCGTCGAATTTCGGTAATTCAGCGATCGGAAGTTTGATGCGACGCGTTTTTTCGCCTGGGTTTAAAGTCGCGTTAACAGTTTCATGTTGTATCGCAATGGCCGATTCGAGCACCTTTACTTTACTCGCGACATCGTAATAGCGAGTCTGAATTTCGTCGATTTCGGCCGACCGATCGGTTTCAGGATCTATGATCGTTAACTCGTCGTGCAGCTCTTCGTATGCATGAAATAATGTCGTTATACGTTCGACGCGGAGATTCAAATTCGTCGAATCGGCTCGACCTTGCGTAATTAAATTTTCAATGTTCGTTAATTGGGATTTAAGCGTCGAGCGTTTTTGCGTAATGTATTTTACTCGATCCATTTTGTCACGACGAATTTACTAGGAACGTTAAAATGTTCAAAATGCACCCGGGTTCGACGCCGTTATGCTGAAACGACAAGGACGCGTCACGTGCAAGCTACGATTTACGTACGAAATCGCCCATGCCCGCTAAGTCACCTTGCCAAGGGCGCGCGGTAAACAAAAGATTTGTGCCACAGAAATTCGCGGCAACACAAAGCCGGTGAGCATTAAACGAAGAAAGTGCGCTGCAAAGAAAGCTTCCCGCCGTAATGCAGCAAAATTATTTGCGACGTCCAACTGTCCGCAGAGCACTCGAGGCCCGATAGCGTCTTGTCGTGAACAAAAAATCGCCTCAACAAAGTCCACGCGTTCGCGCGCGAAATTCCCGAAAAATGACTGTTGAACAGGTCTAACGCGCCTGGGAGTCCTGCAACGAACAAAGAAATTTCGTCCGAACAAAGGCCGCGCGGTCGCTCGCGGAAATTTCGAGACTAGCGGCGAACAGGTCGAATCGCGCCGAGAGCGTTGCCACGAACAAAGGGATCGCGTCTGAACAAAGGCCGCGCGCTCACTCGCGGAACTTTCGAGATCTTGTCGTTCAAACACCACTGATAAGCACACCTTAACGAAAATTCGATTGTATTGCGATATTCTAAATCACGCGAACAAGTCCACGAATACTATATACCGAAAGATTAAAAGGAATACTTAACTTTCATGTGTTGTTCTTCTTGTAGTACTTGGCGTATGTCCCAGTTGTCTTTGGCGTTCGCCTTCTAGCTGATGTTTGCGATTTCGTCGAAATGATGATGATAGGTCACGTAACCGCACTGTGACCTCACAGGAGGCACCAAAATGTATTGTACGAAACCAGTCCAACCCGGCCTGATTCCGTTGGTTCAATTAATGCGTGGTTTGGATTAGGATTGTTGAGTGTGGTAGGATGCAATAATCTAATCGATTTGAGAAGGCGTGACATGTGTCTTTAATTCTCAGAGGGGAAAAAGCCCGAAGGCATAAAAAACCCCTTAACTTTTGTACAATCGTATGAGTACGAACGTGTGAAGCGAATGTGTTAACCGACGTGATCGGCGTATCGAATTAGGTACCGCGGGCCCCGCGGTAATAGCATCGTGAGGGGCGTTTCACCCTGGCACACGTAAGTGCAGTTGGCTGTATACAGCAGGGGGGTTTCACCCTGGCACCATGCGGGTGCGATCGTTTTGTTTTGTTTCCGGAAACCGTATAGCGTCGAATTATCGTTAATCGTAAATCAACGAGACAGCGGTAATCGTATCGATTCGTGTAAATCGCGGAACGCGTATCAAGACGTCCGTATCTTGACGACTCCCGACCGAGACTGACTCATCGCCGATCGACTGCCGAACACCGCGCGGCGGCGAGCGCACGTCAACCGTGAATCTGCACCGTTGCCACGACACACGGATCCCCGCGAAAATTTAAATGGCGCCCGTCCAAACGGCGCTCCCGAGGTACAGGTTTACTTAATTCTAATTACAATGAAACATCGACGGAACAATATCTTTAATCTATATTTCAGTGTTCTAACGTATTTCTCATTCGTTCTATTGGGTTAGATTCAGAAAGCAAATTGCCAAAACGTATTTACGCATTCAAATTAATTGCCCGCAAGTTTCATTGCCATGCGAATTAAGATGACATTTAAAAAGTAAATGGTTAATACGTAATTCCGCATTTAAGTGAATTGGTCTTGACTTTAATTTCGATACATATTGGGCGATATACAAAAAGTAAATCGCCAATTTATATTTCCGTATTCAAAATGGATTCAAAGGACGTACGCATTGAAAATGGATTGCAGAAAACCAATAACATGATTCAAATTCGGTTCTTTGAATAATTTTGAATGATTTTCAAGCGGTTTACCTTTGCTGGGTACGGCGCGCGCGATATTGTAGCTCGAATTTCGTTTGGCCGAGGCGAGCCGAGGCATATCAAGACGAGAGATCCAAGCATTGCCCGAGCGTAAAATGCATTTCCGCCCAAGATGCACGCGAGACTTTCTGTCAAACCTATATTTATACAAAAATGCCATCTTTGTAACGTTGGTAAAGTAGGATGGTTCCCGCAAAAGACTGAACAGTACAACCAATTCAACCTTTCTTGTTTGACACCTCGCTTGTTCGATAATCGACGGTTATTTCCCATGATAAAAAGAAATGTCGAACTAGCGAAGTCAGAGAGCGACCGGAACCGGTCGTGGCGAACAAGTGAGGTTCGGTAGCGGGCGGTAAAGTGATGAGTTGTCCGTAAAAATTTCAAAACGCCCGTGCGCATGCGTAGTTGCGTTTTTAGCTGCACATGGCCGTAAACAGCTATTTCCCGTTCCCTTTACGGACACAGAAAGGTGGCGTTTTTGTGCAGTTGTGACAAAAAATTATTTTCTTACATATATGTATATGGTCAAACTAGCTTTGTAATCTGCTAGTATGCTCGTCTTATTATCATTTCGATGATCGTCATAAACGCAGATGAACCGTATCTGTCTTTGCTACGAACTCGTTATGAGGATCTTCATGAAGCGTAAATTGTTGATCTCAATGCTGATTTGCTGAACAGAAGATTGACATAAATCCTAGTATCTTGTCATGATGACTCAATTCTGTTTTCAACTGTAATGGTGTACACTGTTCATCGTCTTTTAATGAATCAGAAGCTTGAACAAAAAATTGCATCATTAATACTGAGTTAAATCAGTGACAGCCTAGAGTTATTAGCAGGTAAGTAAATGAAGCATAGCCATGCATTGCGCAAACGATCAATAATTATTTCCTTAATGCAAATATTTAACACAATAAACATATTTACAGTGGCAACAGTATTAATATTTAACAGGTATTACGCTAGGTTTTACAACGCATGACAAGTAAACCCACCAGGAAAGGCAACATAACCAACACGTAAAGCTTCATGCATAGAAATAAACAGAATATGAAACAGAGTGTCATTGTCGTTTCCAAATGATTTGTCTTGACAGATAATGTCGCAGTTTTTGTCCGACCAACATTTCGCTCGCGTTCGTCGTATATATGTAAGCATTTTAAATTTCACATACGCTTTACATATTTCTGTACACACAAATTCTCGGTGTGTTATCGCTTCGTCGGGTGTATCGTGCGACAAAATAATATTTGGGAATAGATTACACGCTGTAGAAAACAATTCTTTTTTAACAATCGAGCATAGAACTGCCCGAAAATTTGTCTCCGCTATAGGTTTATTTCCATTAGCATTGTGTGCTGTACGAAACAATTCCTCCGCCCGTTTACAAATAGTGATCACCGATTCGTATGCGTAAATTAGGCCTCTCCGATTTTTAAATTTCACGAGTTCATGATTTACACACGAAACAGGAGTAGCGACCAAAGCATTACGGCATTTGTCACATTTAATACTTGGATTATGCGATTGGGTTAGTTTTCTCACCAAACACCCGGCAATGTTTCCTACGCAATTTTTCGAAAAGTCACTAAGGGACTGTGGGTGCGTGCAATGAAAATTTAAAAACTCCCGCAAACTATCTTCATTTTCATAGTCATCATTTCGCAACAATTTATATTTATTTGCCACAAATTCATTATCTGCTGCATCGTATGACATAACCTCATATGCATCAGATTTACATGCAGCGGTTGACGAAACATTAAGAACGACGGTGTCATCCATGGCTTCGGCATTACCGTTGCATGATTGAATTTCGTGGCGAATCAAAAGTCTACGGTACGCAGATATGAATTGAGCAGTCGTAGGGTTTGGGCACCATCCCCCACAGCGACGAATTGCGCAGAAAAACCATTCGAGGTGGTCTTGGCTCAGTTTGTACGTTAATAGATAATTGATTTTCGGAGAGGCACCTTTCACGTACTCATCAAATATTCCAATGACTGATATTACCCCGGTTATCAAACCAATGAAAGGGACACGTCGTCTCGATATGTTTTCCTGCAATATCTGTGATCCCCTTCAAATAATCGATATCACCTACAATAGTTTTCCGCCAGTATGTTTCATTAGAGCTTCGTAATGGTGATTTTAATCCTTTTCCGTGCGGGTCGCGTGAATTTAAAAAATCGAATAGACGATCGACGCGTCGAATGAAGTTGATAGTCGCCTCACTGCCTTGAAATTGTGGCAACTTTGCTGCTTTATCACAGAAATGAATAGCATTAGCTACACTACTGCTAAGCGTTTGAGCAGCTAATGCTACTTTCATTTTTGATTTCCAGTACTCGATGTGGCGTCTACGAAGCCGGTTACCGGCTCGCAGACCCTCATTCTCCCGGACTTGTGCTAAAGCGAAAGATAATAAGGCGACCGTCATTA
Source organism: Trichopria drosophilae (assembly GCA_030407085.1). Classification (NCBI taxonomy): domain Eukaryota; kingdom Metazoa; phylum Arthropoda; class Insecta; order Hymenoptera; family Diapriidae; genus Trichopria; species Trichopria drosophilae. The sequence continues at coordinate 103,648,854 of CM059583.1, read as the reverse complement.
TCTTTCAACTGCTTCATATCGCCTAAACAATTTCTTACAAGTTAAGCATATGACACGCGTCAAAGATGACCCATATTTTTTCTTTCGTCTTGGGGTGAAGGAAGAATGGTCTCGGACTGACAACCTCAAATGAAGCTCCTAACAACACCATACTGGCGAAATGCTCCGATGTACCGTCCAGGGTCACAGATACTATGTTTACTCCAATTTCATGGAAACGAGTGAAGCTTTCACGAAGAACATTTACAGTCTTTTCCGCACTGCCACCGTTGGTGAAAAAATAACCCAAAGGTATTTTCCAACGATCGTCGATGCTGACAACCATCAAAACGAATGCGTCTGTTGCTGTCCTTGTGGATTTTTCCGGCCCCATAGTTTCGTTTATATATCCCCTCAGTGTTCCATTGGGGGCACGTTGATACCCGGTTTTTATACTAATTTCGTCTAGCATAAAACTAACAAAAACTTCATTTTCTGTTTTATTTGCCTCCTGTACTTTACGCCGTAATGCTTTGAAACTTTCGTCTGTGAATCCGGGTTCGCATGTAACATGCGAATACTATGCTCGTAGCGTGCGGGGATGTGGAAGTGCATTGCAAAATTTACTGCGTACGAAATCATAGCATTTCGGCGAATAATAATGTAATGTTAGAGCAAGGGAGCGAGCTGCAGGCGAATACAGCTAACGTGCAACATTCAAGAAGGATTTCCCATGGCCGTTAGGGGGCCTGACCTTACCATTCAATTTCATTTCGCGTAAACGATTTGTTTTAAATCGTCTCAACATTTGCGAAACGTCCTCTTCAGCGATAGACTGAAGTTTGTCTGGCACTGTTTTTGCACAATTTTTGTTTTTACGAAGATCCTTAATGATTTACATGCAGAGATGAAACCCGTTTCTTCAATCTTGTGGTTCGTAGCCTCTCCCGTCTCAGTTTGGCATACATTGAATCATATTTTACTTTTAACGAACTGTATCGATCCTTCCATCCATCTTCAGAATTGTAATATATGTGATCTCCAGAATATCTCGAGTCACAAGTGGACTTCCTTTTTCTGTTTTGAGCAGATATCACTTGTGAACCTTGAATACATAACAATGATTACTTTTACATTCGGTTCTTTTGTTACCCGTTAAAGTACAAAGTATACAAGCAATGTAGGTAATTTTCATAAAGTAATTAATTGCAAATCTCTGGTACACGATCGTGCTAAATCATTATATATATGCACTGAATCAATCTATAGTATATTATGAAACAGTTCCAATATCACAGCAAACCAACGTTGATTTTAATTCATTGAAATTAATTGCAATTGATTCACGTTTAATATTTCTAATATAATTATGAAAATGCTGTAGTAAATTTGAATCTGAAGCCTTCATTTCAATCCAATGTATGGGGCATTTTTTCTTAAATATCCCAGCCAAAAATTACAAATTTTGGGATAGGCTGGATACTTTGTAAAATTGTTGTCCTATATAATAAAAGTAAAGAATTTCTAAAATATGAACTTTTTAAAAACAAATGTACCCAGCAAACACATCTTATAACCGTTACATCTTTATTTAGTCTCTACACCGACATCACTGTTCTATAACATTGTTACATTATTAAGATGTAATTGCGAAATGATTATGTAACAGTGGCATAGTCGTTATGAGTCATTTAAACATAAATATTATGTAACGATATTCTTTAAACATTACATCATGGTGTTACGTGTTTATTATGTTCTGTGGATGTGACGGGATGTGATATAACAGTTACCAGATTCTTCTTACATAACAGTATCGTATACCAAATTAAATAACGGTTATGTAACCGTGTTATTATATTTTATTTTATGTTTAACTGTACCCTTAACATTCTTGAAAATGATTAAGAGTATTTACATTATTTAACGAAACTAAACATTAAAAAAATTCTAGTTTTTAATAAAATCCACATAAAGTTATTTTTAAACATCGAATAGAAAAGAAATTTATTTTATATATGGACTGGCAAAATGGGCAATTTAAAATTTTCGAGAGCAAATTATATTTGCAATATTTGTACTTGTAAGGTACAAATGAATGAAAATTCATTAAATTTGGCCAAAAAATGATATGCATATGCGAGCAATGTAGTTTGAATTAAGCGGGATATAGCTCGTTTTGCCGACCAATAGACGCAAGGTGCGCGAGATCATGACGCACGAAAGTTTCTTCTTTAGCGCCAGAAATTGAAGCGATGTACATATGTACAGTCAAAGCCATATATGCTGTAACATTTGGAACTAGGGGAAAATTTGAAATCCGCATGCTCTCTTGTCTTCTCATGAACCGTGGAATGACATACGAACGCATCCTTAATATCGATATCCATCTAACCTGAAAGCAGCAGATTTCGTGGTTAAGTGTTTGAAAAGAGAACAGTTTTTAATCAAGCAAAATAAAATAATAATATTTATTATAATAACAGTGATATTATAATAAATAAAAAAGCAACCGTTATTGCGCCACCGGAAAGTCAACCTGTCAGGTATTGAATTTATTTAAATGATCAATTTTTATTTTGTCAACTTCGATTTTAATCAATCGTTGTCTATGCCTTTTTGATATACAGTTTATATCTTTACGGACTCTAGTCATTTTACATTAAAAATATGAATTATTTAAAATATATTTAATCTTATAGGGCTTAATTGTACAAAGATTATCTAGTTATAACTATTTATATTTATCAAGATTAAAGAATTTTAATGTTGATTTTAGTTTATTTGATATTAATCTTCATTTAAATCATTTACCAGTGTTTAATAAAAAATATAACGCGTATCTTCTAAATTTTAGGTTCATTTCAAATGGATATATGAACTTTGCAGAAAATCAAATAATATTTCTGTCTAAAAAAGATAAACTAAGTAAGAACAAATAAAATGATGTGTGCAATATTATTGTATACTTACTTTTCTTTCTTTTCACTTTTTGCGATTTTTTGATGCAAAGAAACGTAGAGCAAAAACGGCAAGTTGACACGTGTGTGGAAATTGGTGGCAAAATTCCTTATGTATATTATTACGATGTTCGGCAAACTAACACAACAAATTATATATAATTATGGAAATGATACGGGATGGTGGATATGTGATGCAAATTTAAAACTGTTATAAGACAGAGGGTTCAGAGAAACAGTGAGATTGCCGACAACATATTAAGACAAAGAAAATACGGAAGAATCCACAAAATCTACGGGCTGAAAAATATGCTTATGCTAATTATGTATATACTAATATGTCGTTAAGCACTGTTTAATATTCACTTACACACGTCTATAAAACGGAAGAATTGATATTAATCTTATTGAAAATTAATTAATAATTCGCAATTAAATACTTCTTGTCAGAGATTATTGTAAAGCACTTGTAAAGGCGCTAGCCACGGAGATAAAAAACAATGCTTATATGCAGGCACTATACATGTACAGTCAAAGCCATATATGCTGTAACATTTGGAACTAGGGGAAAATTTGAAATCCGCATGCTCTCTTATCTTCTCATGAACCGTTGAATGACATACGAACGCATCCTTAATATCGATATCCATCTAACCTGAAAGCAGCAGATTTCGTGGTTAAGTGTTTGAAAAGAGAACAGTTTTTAATCAAGCAAAATAAAATAATAATATTTATTATAATAACAGTGATATTATAATAAATAAAAAAGCAACCGTTATTGCGCCACCAGAAAGTCAACCTGTCAGGTATTGAATTTATTTAAATGATCAATTATTGATTGTTTTGTGGGTAATTATCCTAAATAATTAATAGAAATTTATATTGCTCTACAATACATTGTTTTCAATTTATTTTTAACAAGGCTATAGTTGAACTGGTTATTTATATAAGATAAATTATAAATTACAAAGCAAACCTCTCAGGTATTTACATTTTTTATGTAAATGACGAATTATTATTTGTTTTTTGGGTAGTTATCTTAAATAATTAACTGAAATCCCTAAATTACTTTACAAAATAATTCTCGATTTATTTTCACCAAGACTATCGTTGGAATAATATTATTATAACACGAGATAAGTATTAAATAACATTTGAATTTTGAAATTCTGCAACAAAAGTAATATTGAATTTGTTAAATTTTAATGACTCGTTTAATTACTATTTTAATTACATAAATGGAAGATGTTAATTAGAGAATTTTTTAATTACATTTTGAACGGTGAAATTAAATTTAAAACTATCAAAATGTTTTTTCAAAATTTGTCGATAGTTATACTCCAATATATATAATTTGTCGTTATTAATCTAATATATATAAAGATAATATATAAAAATAATATGTATATTTGAGTAATATCGATAAATCATACATATTGGAGTAAATGTCGACAAATTTTGAAAAATTTTTGGATAATTTGAATGATAATAATAATAAAAGAGTGTAATTAAAACATTCTCTAATTTACATCTTATATTTATGTAATTAAAATAGTAATTGAACCAGACATTGCTCCAAATATAAGAAAAACTATCGACAAATATTGAATTAATTTTAATATTACTCTTTTGGAGCAACGTCTGTTGTTTTTGTTGAAGTTTTTGATACTTTAGGACGCCCATGGTAATGACGACGACGACGAGCACGAAGACAACGAGGTTGACGACGACGAAGACGAGAACGGGAACGAAACCGAGAACGATGAGGACGACGACGAACAAACCATTGATCCGGGAGATTCTAATTTCACAAAAATTTGGGATAAATATTCAAACAATTTATTAAAAACAATACAGGAATATAATGATCGACATTTATAATTTGTATGTAAATATATTATTTTCATATATTTATAACATTATTTGTTGAAAAAATTAATTTCATGATATTTTACGACATGTTAATAATCTATTTGAAGAATAAAAACTGTTATTTTAAGGTAATTAGTAACATTTCTTATTGCCTAAAATTTTATCATATGTAGAGCAAATTATTTTTTGATTCAGTTTGTGTAAAGTGTTATTTTACGCACTTCTCACTTTTTCGGACACACTTTACACACACTTCAATAAAAAAATAATGTTCGGCGCATGTGCGAAAATGGTTTTTTCAACGAATGTGCATGCGACCCTCCCTTCGCTCCGGCCGCAACCCCGCACATTCGTTTCAAAAAACTTTTAAGCACTTGTATCGAAAACTACTATTACTAATCTACCTGTTTTCTTAATCAATTGATCGAAATACCACGTGTTTATTACATTTCATTTTAAAAAAATTTATTTTCTGACACAAAAAATTACTTTATGTACGTCTTTTCGGTGCGTAAAGTAAACTTGTGGGTAAAGTAAACTTTACGCACTCGATTATACTTTACACACGAAAAAGCCGTACGTAAACAATATTTCGGCACACGCGTGTGTGTGTAAAGTTCTTTACGCATACGCCCTTGTATCGAAAACTACTATTTCTCAAAAACGGCCCGACGAATGTTGCAAAAAATTATTTTATACACTATTTTTTAACTCGTGAATCGAATGCACGTAAAAAATTTTATGTAAAAAAGTTATTATTTAAAGTTGGTTCAGGCACACCGTAGGAAGCCATTAATATTTATAGAGTACTATTGATAATATAGTTTTTGATATTAACTATTGAAAATAAATATACTTGTTAAGGAATCAAATTATTTATTATTCACTATTTTGAACAAAATGAAATCAAGCAAGTTACAATTGCAATTCAATAACTGGTCCAGTAACCATTTGCATCCAGCACACTTTGCAGGTGACGGGGCATCGAATAAACACAGTTAGCAAGAATTCCTGCTTTCTGGCGGAGTTCATTCCAACAATTTTTAACTCGATTTTTCAAAAGTGGTCGCTCAATTCCAGACACCCAATATCTCACCATTAGAGCCCAAACATTTTCAATTTCGTTCAAGTCTGTTGATTTTGGTGGGTGTGGAAGAACTACAAATTCTGGGTGTTTGTCAAACCAAGAACGCACAACACGAGCTGTGTGAACCCCACTGTTGTCATGGACCACTTTTATTTCGGGAAATTCATCAGCTGGGAAGGTTTGATGAGCACTCGAAAGAAAATGATCTTCTAGTAACTCCACATACGTGGTAGCATTCATTCTGCCTGGGACTTCCACCAACTCGCCTACTCCACGTGATGACATCATTCCCCAGAAACTTAGTGAGATTCTTCCACTATGTTGCTTACTAACAACATATTCTGGGGAAAGTCGGGAACCTCTTGGTCTCCAAACTTTCAAACGACTATCTTCGGCAGTGCAAAACGACTTTTCGTCCATGAAAATGCAATCTTTCCAATATTCCACTGGTTTTGTCACATATTCTGTTGCGTAGGCCATTCGTTGTTGCCTATGGGCATCAGTTAACGCCTGTCTTTTTGCCGGAATATAATTTTTAATTCCGTTTTAATGGAGTCTTCGTTTTATTGTCGATTCGCTTATACGGTCGTTGACATTTGTTTTGAAAGACGAAACGGAAGAAAATGGGTTTTCCTCAACAAAGTACGTAAAAATTTCTTCATCCTCTTCCTCTGTTGTTTTCCGAGGACGGCTATTGAAGTGGCGATGGTCTGCGAGTCCTGCGTTTCCAAATTCTTGGTATTTTTTTACCCATCGTCTCACGGTTTGCCTAAATACGCCAACTTCATTGGCAATATCGTTTGTTGTTTTGCCATCTTCAAATTTGCCAATAATACGCCCTCGTTCACTTTCTGGTAAATAAAAGTTATATAATTTGTTATAATATCATTTCAATCATAGTCTTCATGAAAAGAAATTGAAAACAAATCATATGCAAAGTAATTTAGGAATTTCAATAAAATAGTTAAGATAGTTACATAAAAAACCAATAATAATTGGCCATTTGCACAACGAAATTAAATACCTGAGCGGTTTGCGTTCTAATTTGTAATTTATGTTATAACAATATAAGTTCAATTGTAGCATTCGTAAAAAGAAATTGAAAGCAATGAATTGTAGAGCAATTTAGAAATTTATATTCATTATTTAAGATAATTACCCAGAAAACCATCAGTAATAGATCATTAAAAAAAATTAAATACCTGAGAGATTGGCGTTCTGGTGACGCGACATCAGTTGTTTGTCTTATTTATTGTAATGATAGGTTGTTAATATTATTATTATTATAATTATTATAAATATTGCTATTTGATTTTAACTGAATAAACCTTTTGAAGAACTTAACCGCAAAACCTAATGCTTGCAGGTTAGATAAATATCGATATTCAACTGATGACGTGTCACCAGAATGCCAATCTCTCAGGTATTCAATTTCTTTAAATGATCAATTATTGATACTTTTCTGGGTAATTTATCTTAAATAATGAATAGAAATTTCTAAATTTCTCTACAATTTCTAAATTGTTATACAACATAAATTATAAGTTAGAACCCAAATCGCTTAGGTATTTACATTTTTGTATGTAAATGGCCAATTATTATTTGCTTTTTGGGTAATTATCTTCAATAATTAATTGAAATTCATAAATTAATTTGCAAATCAATTGTTTTCAACTCCTTTTCATGGAGGCTATTATTGAAATGATATTATTATAACATAAATTATATAACTTTTATTTACCACAAAGTGAACGTGGGCGTATTATTGGCAAATTTGAAGATGGCAAAACAACCAACGAAATTACCAACGAAGTTGGCGTATCTATGCAAACCGTGAGTCGATGGATAAGAAAATATAAATAATTTGGAAAGACAGAACTTGGAAATCATCGCCGCTGCAACAGTGGGCCCCGGAAAACAACAAAGGAAGAGGACGAAAAAATTGTATTTAAAAAAATATTAAAAGTTTGTTTCATTATTACTTAATATAGGTGAAAATTCACGTATGGGTGAATTTAAAACTTTAAAATTTTTGAAATTTTAGGACGCTTGATGATTATGACGACGTGATGATGACGATGCCGAGCACTAACCGCCTAGGCGTTTAACTAAATGGCGCCTCATAGACAAACTAACTTGATCGTTGCTCTTTTTCATCTATTGGCCTGGACAAATCCGCCACTTAGCAAACTGGCTAGGTATAGTAGCAATGTCTGATTCAATTACTATTTTAATTACATAAAAATATAAGATGTTAATTAGAGAATTTTTTAATTACACTTTTAACAGATAAATTAAATTTAAAATTATCCAAAAATTTTTCAAAATTTTTCGATATTTACTCCAATATGTATAATTTGTCGATATTAATCCAATATATATTATTATCTTTATTGGAGGAGTATGGACAAAGTATGAAAAAACATTTGGATAGTTTTAAATTTAATTTTTCCGTTAAAGATGTAATTAAAAAATTCTTTAATTAACATCTTCCATTTATGTAATTAGAACAGTAATTACACCACATATTGAAACTTTAACAAATTCAATATTTCTTTCGTAGTTGTCATCACCATCGGCGTCCCAAAATTTCAAAAACTTTAATAAAAACAACAGATGTTGCTCCAAAAGCGTAATATTAAAATTAATTCAATAGTTTGTAGAAATTTCACAGTAGGTTGACCATTTACTTGCTACCGCAGGTTGACTACCGTTACTACAGAATAATCTTCATTGCTTTATTTTTACTGGGAAAATCTCGATTTAAACCAATTTATATATTTATATAATATAATATAATTTAAACAAATATATATATTGGTTTAAATAGGAATTCTCCCGGTAAAACAAATCACTGAAGATTATTCCTTAGCAACTGTAGTCGATGTGTGTCAAGTAAACCTGTACCAGGTATCAAGTAAAGAGGCTAGAATCTGCTAGACTATAATTGCAATAAATTATGTAATTAATTTCATGATTTTATAAATTATTCTGTATCAGGGTTTCCCACCAGTGAGCCATGGCTCCCGTAGCTCCCCGAATTCTCTTATATAGGAAATGCTAGGGAAGTCACGAGCTCAAAAGATTAGGAACCCTTGTTCTATATGGTATAATTGTATTTTTATATCATACAGGCCGAAAACATCTTCAAGAAGACGGGACTGCCCATCTGAGGGGCAAGTGGCGGAATTGTTAGATTTCGTGATGAATCACGATTACTTGTGGAAGGTGAACCACGGAAAACATCAGATCCTTATAGATTTCTGGTGGCGGATAGCTGCCAAAAAATGCAATCAACGGAGCCGCAGCTTTCAGCGAGAGCCGCATTTTTGGAAGATGGTAAAAAATTATAAACATAAACTTAAAAAACTTAAAAAAATTAAAAACATAACTTATGGTGAAACATAAATATATAAATATTAATTTATTTTTTTCAAATAAATTGACGATTTGTGATGTTTTTTTTAAACGTTTTAACCTCATTCTAACCTCAAAACTAATTTTGTTTTTGCTTATATATATCTGCTTCAATTTTCTGCAATAAAAAGAAGAATTCCGATTCTTTCTGTTTTTTTAAGAACTTTTTTTAATTATTTCGAAGCGAATTGGGGGCGAACCCAAAAATTCCTTAAGGGCCCTAGAGCGTGAAAATACTGTCTGAAAAGTGATAATATTTTGTGCCGATTTTTAGGAATTAGGAAATAGTTTTCAAATAATTTTTCACAACCAAAATAATACTTATTTTATTAGGTACCGAATAAGTAATTTTGGATAAATTTTGCTGTTGTAGTTAAAAATAGATTCAGAAGTTACGAATTGAATTGCAGGTTAGAGATGTGACAGGTTCACTTTCTCTAACCTGCTATTCAGTGCATAACTTCTCAATCTAGTTCAAACTACTACCTAGGTGTAGAATTTATCCAAAATCGCTTTTTCGGTAGCCAAAAAAATAAGAAATATTTTAGTTCTAAAAAATATCTGAAAAATTTTTTATATACATATATATTTATATATTTATTCATTTATTTATACATTCATTGATTCATTCATTCGTTCGTTCGTTCGTTCGTTCGTTTGTTCATTCATTCATTCATTTATTATCATTATCATTACATATTATTATATCTGTGCGCAGGCCCGGTATATATACAGGGTGTCCGAAAAGTATGGAAACACTCAAATATCTCGGAAAATCGACATCGAATCGAAAAAGTAAAAATACACGTATTCAATGGTTTCAAGAGAGCTATCCAGTGACACCTAACACAACCCCCCACCCCCACCCGCTGGGGGTGATAGAGGGGGTAACTTAAAAATTTTAAATGGGAACCCCCAATTTTTATTGCAGATTTTGCTTCCTCAGAAAAAGTTACGTAAATTTTGCCTACCATTATAATTGTTTTTGTTGACAGATGGCGCTGTAATCAACGAAATTAAAAAATTATTCTAAAAAGTTTTAAAAATCTCGCGAAAAACACAACGGATCAAAAAAGTAAAAACACACGTATTCAATGGTTTCAAGAGAGCTATCCAGTGACACCTAACACAACCCCCCACCCCCACCCGCTGGGGGTGATAGAGGGGGTAACTTCAAAATTTTAAATGGGAACCCCCAATTTTTATTGCAGATTTTGCTTCCTCAGAAAAAGTTACGTAAATTTTGCCTACCATTATAATTGTTTTTGTTGACAGATGGCGCTGTAATCAACGAAATTAAAAAATTATTCTAAAAAGTTTTAAAAATCTCGCGAAAAACACAACGGATCAAAAAAGTAAAAACACACGTATTTAATGGTTTCAAGAGAGCTATCCAGTGACACCTAACACGACCCCCCACCCCCACAGGCTGGGGGTGATGGAGGGGGAAACTTAAAAATTTTAAATGGGAACTCCCAAATTTTATTGCAGATTTCTCTTCTTCAGAAAAAGTTACGTAAATTTTACCTATTATAATTATTTTTGTTAACAGATGGAGCTGCAATCTGCGAAATTAAAAAATTACTAAAAAATATTTAACTTGACGTACATGGAATAGCATACCACGTTTTCAGAATTTTAAATAACGTCTTTTGCCTTTAAATATTTCTAGTTTACCGATTCTCACCGCGAGGAGGTAGACGATTTTGAGAATCTTCTGTTTTACTTTTTTTTTTATTTGATTTCTGTTTTTTACCTTTTTTTTATTCTTCACTATTAAATTTTTTTATGTTTTTTTTTAATGTATTTGCTTACCTTTTCTTCCAGATATTAAAATTCTTTATTCGCTCCCCCCTTGTAATTGTGCATACAAAGTTTTTGACAGAAAAATGAAGAATCGACATCCTTATTCTACGAGGAAGTGAATGTCGTGTATCCGAATAGCGTAAATGGTGACCAAATCCGCATATGGTGTTATGGCTTTCTTGCATGACTGTGATTTTGTATACTTGTGTGAAAGTACTGTAGGTATCGCTTGCGGAAACCCATTGCATACACTCGGTCGATTTTTTCAACTGCCAGTGTTACAGAGAAAGTAGTCAATAATCGAACATCGTCAGCGTCCAAATCAAAACAGCACGTCTTAGTATTAGTTAAGCTCTATTGTTTGAATGAGTCAAGGTCTCGGTTATTTTTCAGCTTTGTGAAAATTACACATGCGAGCGTCACTCTTGTCGAAAACTTGGTCAAATTCGTACCGCAAAAAATCGCAATTCTCTTCGTTCTCGCTATTTGATACTTAATGTAATGTTTCTCTAACATTTGAATTTCTTCTAATTTTTTATATTTCTTTTATTTCTTCATTCTTTGCTTCATATTTCTTCCATTTCGATACATTCTGTATTCTGCCTCCTGTTGTAATTTGGCATACTATGTCTTTGACACAAAAAGAAAGGATCGAAATCCTTATTCTGCGAGGATGCGGCGATAAAAAAAGAACATACGAACAAGTCGTCCGCCAATTTAATGATACCCATCCTGATCGTCTACCTATTTGCAAATCAACTGTTTGTAAGACTGTTTCTCGGTTTCAAGATACTGGCTCTGTCAATGATCGACCAAAATCAGGAAGACCAAAAACGTCCACGAACGAAGACAACAGTTTAGCGGTCTGTGCAAGTGTCGTTGAGGACGTCCATACTTCGGTAAGAAAGATTGCGCAAGCCACTGGTATCGGCAAATCGTCTGTCCATGAAATATTAAAAGCAAATAAGTTCCATCCATATAAAATAAAATATGTACAAGAACTTTCGGAAGATGACTTCGATCGGAGATTAGAATTTTGTGAGGAAATGATGAGACGTTGTGACGAAAATGAATTATTTCCTTTCTGGATATGCTTCTCTGATGAAGCTACGTTTCAGTTGAGTGGAGAAGTTAATAGGCACAACCTACGATATTGGTCGGACGAAAATCCTCATTGGATGAGAGATACTCACACACAACATCCACAGAAAATCAATGTTTGGGCTGGCATTTTGTGCAATCAAATTGTTGGGCCTTTCTTCGTTGAAGAGAATTTCACGGCTGAAAGGTACTGTAATTTGTTAAATAACCAGATTATACCGGCAATACGAAATATTGCTGGTATAGCGTTTGATAATGTCTGGTTTCAACAGGATGGAGCTCCTTGTCATTTTGGTTTGATTGTACGCAATCTATTAAATAATATTTTCCCCCGACGTTGGATTGGTAGGAGGGGTTCGATCGAGTGGCCACCGAGGTCACCTGATCTAACTCCTCTGGACTATTTTTACTGGGGTTTCTTGAAGAACAAGGTCTACGAAACGAAACCAAAAGACATTGATGAGTTGAAAGAAAAAATAATTCAAGGTTCTAATACAGTATCTCAAGAAATGCTGCAAAAAGTTTATGATAACTTCTATGCACGATTGGGATATTGTCAAGTTGCTGAAGGACTTCAATTCGAACATCTTATAAATTAGTGGGCATAGACATGTTAAAAATCCAGTAAAGAAAATAGAAGCGAAGGAAAATTTAAACTTTAAAATAGAAAAAAAATTAAAAAAATAAAAAAAAAACAAATAAAAGGTAAAAACAAAAAAAAAATATACAAAAATAAAAAAAAAAGATTCTCAAAATCGTCTACCTCCTCGCGGTAAGAATCGGTGAACTTTGAAATATTTAAAGGCAAAAGACGTCATTTAAAATTTTGGAAACGTGGTCCGCTATTCCAGGTACGTGGTTCGCTGATTGCAGCTCCATCTGTTAACAAAAATAATTATAATAGGTAAAATTTACGTAACTTTTTCTGAAGAAGAGAAATCTGCAATAAAATTTGGGAGTTCCCATTTAAAATTTTTAAGTTTCCCCCTCCATCACCCCCAGCCTGTGGGGGTGGGGGGTCGTGTTAGGTGTCACTGGATAGCTCTCTTGAAACCATTAAATACGTGTGTTTTTACTTTTTTGATCCGTTGTGTTTTTCGCGAGATTTTTAAAACTTTTTAGAATAATTTTTTAATTTCGTTGATTACAGCGCCATCTGTCAACAAAAACAATTATAATGGTAGGCAAAATTTACGTAACTTTTTCTGAGGAAGCAAAATCTGCAATAAAAATTGGGGGTTCCCATTTAAAATTTTTAAGTTACCCCCTCTATCACCCCCAGCGGGTGGGGGTGGGGGGTTGTGTTAGGTGTCACTGGATAGCTCTCTTGAAACCATTGAATACGTGTATTTTTACTTTTACGATTCGATGTCGATTTTCCGAGATATTTGAGTGTTTCCATACTTTTCGGACACCCTGTATAAGCAAGAGAACTATATTGTAGGTTGTTTATAATAATATATAAAAATAAATAAATAAATATAAATATACTAAATATACAAACATATAAAAATAAATTTTTTTTCAGGTCTGGGATAATCGTCCAGAGAAGACAGCGATGAATGAGCGGCTTGAAGTTGAAGTTGAACAAGACGTATAATTCAATTACTTATGATGAAACCGAAAAAAAAATTATAAATGAAAATGTAAAAGCTTAATGTTACATAAATGTTGTGTTATGTGTGAATTTTGTTGAACTTATTAACACTCATACGTGAATTTTCAGCAATATTAAATAATGATTTTAAAAATTTTGAATATTTTTATTATGAATGAAAAATGGTCCCAAAAAAGGCTTAACAAAATCAATATCACTTTGGTAATAAATACCGACAAATATTGAAAAAGTTTTGGAGTATTTTAGATTTAATTTATTAGTTAAAAATTTAATTAAAAAATTCCACAATAGCTGTTGAATGCTTTTTAATTTTAATATTTTGGAGCAATTTTTAATTAAATTTGTAACGAATAAACTAATAAAAAATTGCGCAAAACTTTTTCAAAATTTGTCGATATGTATTACGAAAATAATATTGAATTTGTTAAGGTTTTTTGGACCATTTGAAATGAATAAATTATAGTAAAGCCTAAACATTAAAAAAATCTGTCAATAATTATGGTTAATTAATATTTTTCATGTTTTGTCGGTAAGTCAGTAAAAGTAAAATCCATTCTATAAGGTAGTAGTCTATGCCTAAAATTGTCAGTTAAAAATGACTAAATTAGTTTTTGAAAATTCAGACTTTACGAGGGCAATTCTAAACACTGTATGATCACCTAAAATAGTTTTTTTAAATTGTGAATTAACCGAGAATTTTCGGGAAGAGACGATGTTGATTTATTTGCGACAATTCTCGGTCAATTCTCAATTAATGCTTTTTCGTGATTTTTTGGAAATCATATAAGTATGATGGTTAGAATTGCCTTTGTAGAGTCCGAATTTGAAAAAATCAATTCAGTCATTTTTAATTTACATTTTTAAACATATTGACTGACCTGTCTAGTAGCCCCTTAAGAAGTTACATGATCTACCTCTAATTCCAAAAAATATAAAAAAATATCTATTGCTAAAGATGGCAGGATGCATGTATGGCGACCCAAAGGTAAAAGGCTGGATCCGAAATATGTGGTGGAAGACAAATATAATGGAACGATTTATTTTAACTAGTTTTAGGTTTTTCTTAATCAATTTACAGTTTACTTTTTTTATTTTGTTAATCAATTTACAGCTGAAATTCATTCGGTAACAGGGTATATTATGCCCAACTAGTGAACCATGGGCTCCAGGGGAGCTACAGCCTTATGAACACTCAGTAAAAATGTGTTATTTTCCTCTTGAACGCTATCGTCGTAGACGTCACCCTCGTCCGCGTCGCCATTGGCCTCTTTCTCGTCGTCTTACTCGTCGTTCTTGTTCTCCTTGCCCTTGTCCTCGTCTTCGTCATCGTCATCCTACAATTTAAAAAACGTTTACAACATCAATATATAATATATAAGTTCCCATCGTCCGGCGCGTTTTCGTCACCATCGTTTCCATGTTCGTAATCGTCATCGTTCTCGGTTTCGTTCCCGTTCTCGTCTTCGTCCCCGTTCTCGTCTTCGTCGTCGTCAACCTCGTTGTCTTCGTGCTCGTCGTCGTCGTCATCACCATGGGCGTCCTAAAATATCAAAAACTTCAACAAAAACAACAGACGTTGCTCCAAAAGAGTAATATTAAAATTAATTCAATATTTGTCGATAGTTTTTCTTATATTTGGAGCAATGTCTGGTTCAATTACTATTTTAATTACATAAATATAAGATGTTAATTAGAGAATGTTTTAATTACACTCTTTTATTATTATTATCATTCAAATTATCCAAAAATTTTTCAAAATTTGTCGACATTTACTCCAATATGTATGATTTATCGATATTACTCAAATATACATATTATTTTTATATATTATCTTTATATATATATTAGATAAATAACGACAAATTATATATATTGGAGTATAACTATCGACAAATTTTGAAAAAACATTTAGACAGTTTTAAATTTAATTTCACCGTTCAAAATGTAATTAAAAAATTCTCTAATTAACATCTTCCATTTATGTAATTAAAATAGTAATTAAACGAGTCATTAAAATTTAACAAATTCAATATTACTTTTGTTGCAGAATTTCAAAATTCAAATGTTATTTAATACTTATCTCGTGTTATAATAATATTATTCCAACGATAGTCTTGGTGAAAATAAATCGAGAATTATTTTGTAAAGTAATTTAGGGATTTCAGTTAATTATTTAAGATAACTACCCAAAAAACAAATAATAATTCGTCATTTACATAAAAAATGTAAATACCTGAGAGGTTTGCTTTGTAATTTATAATTTATCTTATATAAATAACCAGTTCAACTATAGCCTTGTTAAAAATAAATTGAAAACAATGTATTGTAGAGCAATATAAATTTCTATTAATTATTTAGGATAATTAGCCACAAAACAATCAATAATTGATCATTTAAATAAATTCAATACCTGACAGGTTGACTTTCTGGTGGCGCAATAACGGTTGCTTTTTTATTTATTATAATATCACTGTTATTATAATAAATATTATTATTTTATTTTGCTTGATTAAAAACTGTTCTCTTTTCAAACACTTAACCGCGAAATCTGCTGCTTTCAGGTTAGATGGATATCAATATTAAGGATGCGTTCGTATGTCATTCCACGGTTCATGAGAAGACAAGAGAGCATGCGGATTTCAAATTTTCCCCTAGTTCCAAATGTTACAGCATATATGGCTTTGACTGTACATGTATAGTGCATGCATATATGCATTGTTTTTTATCTCCGTGGCTAGCGCCTTTACAAGTGCTTTACAATAATCTCTGACAAGAAGTATTTAATTGCGAATTATTAATTAATTTTCAATAATTCTTCCGTTTTATAGACGTGTGTAAGTGAATATTAAACAGTGCTTAACGACATATTAGTATATACATAATTAGCATAAGCATATTTTTCAGCCCGTAGATTTTGTGGATTCTTCCGTATTTTCTTTGTCTTAATATGTTGTCGGCAATCTCACTGTTTCTCTGAACCCTCTGTCTTATAACAGTTTTAAGTAGATGAATAGGGACAGAGCCCACGAAGTTCCCGCCGCCGCCACCAGGCGTCGCCACAGTCGCGGCGCTGTCGCAGCATGCGAGGTGGTAGATTCGTGAACTAATTCGCAGACTGATTCGTGGACTAATTCGTGGTTTGAGTCGCGGACTGACTCGCGGGCTGATTCGCGGATTGATTAGCATTTTTTATTTACTGTTTAGTACGCGGGCTTATAATTCAAGACTCGTGGCGCTGTCGCAGCATGCGAGGTGGTAGATTCGTGAACTAATTCGCAGACTGATTCGTGAACTAATTCGTGGTTTGAGTCTCGGAATGACTCGCGGGCCGATTCGCGGATTGATTCACATTTTTGATTTGCTGTTTAGTACACGGTTTCAAGACTCTCACATTGGGAAATCTGACCGTCGCTAATGAGGTCATTTAGATGACGCAAGACTTCGTGGACGGTCCCATTAAGTTTTCGAAGATTAATGCTGTAGCGTTATGCATATATCTTTCGATCTTTTAAATGTGCCCTGTTGGGGAAATCTCTCTTTCAATATGTCGTTACCGACCTAATTCGGATGTTACATATCTTTTTTTTGATGAATTGAAAGCGTAGATTTCCATTAGTCTAAATACCAGCTTGAAGCGCAATCTCGTATATCGACGACCTACTTTTTAAATCTCACACAAATTTTAAAAACCTACAATCAGGGCGTTGACCTCTCCCTTACCATGTTGTAAGTTTCAGAGTTTTCTCTCGTCGGGGGAAATCTATTCATCAATATGACAGTCGTCTTGACAAGCCGTTAGTGTATCTCAATGATCTCCAATAGTGACGAAACCGCTGAGCCCCTTCACACAAAACCGCTAAGACCATTTTAAAATTATTTTAGAAAAGCCTCTAAGCAAGTCTCAACAGGTTCAAAAGACCTAACACGTCGACCCCCTGATGCGCGGGACCCGGCAGGTCTATTTTTCCCACATCTCTTATTCGAAAGCGCTCGGTCTAGATTCCAATCATTGTGAAAACACATGTAACTTCGACCATCCTTGGGAAAACACATGTAAATTCCAAGCATATTAGATAATATGTCGGGACCTATGTCTCTCAAAGATGGTATACGAGTTGAGATGCGTGTAAAACCCATTAGTGATTACGTCCCCCATGATCTCATTCTAACCATGCTTTTAAGATTTACGACCAGGGCCGACGCCCGAGACGTGACAATGACCTACTAACGCTCGGGGCCTGACAGCTATGACAGGTGCATAAAAGACGCCATGCAAGTCTCAACGCGTTCCTAAGAAGGTTCACTCTTGAACCCATTGTTAAATAATAACTCATTTTCTATTTTGGTACAATATCATGCAGGAAGGAAGATGAAGAAAATACAGAAGATGTATTTAATAAATTTTATTTTTCACATTCATATTCATACATTACATAAATTTTTTTTGTTTACAATATTGTTATACATAAGAATATAAAATAGCTATTACAAAAAATTTATATTTTCAATATCGTCAACTAATGCATCGCTTTTAATTTGACAACTGATGCAGTCTTTAATCATAGGCGGTTCACCATCTATCGTATCATAGCTTGATTCGAAATGTTTATAGCATCGACGACATTCACGTATTTCAGGATGCATTTGCATAGCAGGTGGCAGGCAGGTCCATGCTTCTTCAATTTGTCGTTCAGCAAACATGCAGATGAAATCGATCGGTAGACATTCTATATCTTTTGTTTCCATCAATGCAAGACGTTTCACCTCGTAATAAATCCTTAATGAACGTTGAAGAGATGCAGGCTGTTCAAGTAGATTTCCCAATACCCAATTTTTAAGTATTTGCACATTTTCTTTGGTGCAAGTTCCATTAAGCGAATGATTTTCACACTTCTCCGACAATTCATATTGCTGCTCTTGCTTCAGTTTTTTCAGAGATGGGCAGTCCAAAACGTCGAGATCAATAACATTTTCAGCGTTTAATATATCCTCCAACCAACATTTTTTATCGACTCCTTTTACATAAATTTTGTTGGCACATTTAATGATATCCTCCAAAGTCTCGTTTATAGCATCAAAGGGAACGTCGCCAGATTGCCATGGTAAGCCGTGGTAATTATGTATTAACCAGTTATTGACTCTTTTATAGTGTAACGGTAACCACACCCATTGATATGGCGCTTTAAACACACAAGTCTCAATTTCACCGGCGAAAATATTCATTATAGACATTTCCTTCGGTATGAAGCGATTACCAGGCCCGCGGAATCCCTGCACGTCTACAATGTATTCCATTTCGTATGATACTGATTCACTAGCAATTAAAGTATGACTATATTTTATTCATTAATTAGCGCATACGCAATAATGGCTAACCCCCTCTTAAACCAACTTCTTTACATTTCCACTTATGGGATTATATTCTACAATACGATCATGTAAAATTAAACAATAAGCAGAAGTGTTTGCAGGAAAATTTTCTTTTGATTCAAATTCGAGCCGCACATCGACAGGTGCGTGTTTTAAAGCTTCATTCTGCTTAGAGCAATCAATAATGATTAATGGAGCTTTCTCTAAAAATATTGATTTATTCAATATAGGTTTACCATTAAAATTTTTATTATAGTAACTAGCTTGAAAATTGATATACATATCGTATAATAAAGAAAATTGATTATTTGCAATATCAAGGTTTAAATTACCATACGGATAATATTTTGAATTCAGAAATACTTTAACATTACTAATGTTACAGTGATCAAACAGGCTAGCATTTTTCGCCTTGTCATTTTTTCGTGCTGTTTGGAAGCCGATAATAATATATCGTGGCTTTTCTAGTTGTGTCGCTGTTTTCACGGACCACACGTGGGATGATGTTACCGGTAATAGAGGATATTCATAAAGTTCCCATGTACGGAAACTTAAAGATATGCAAGGGTCTTTTTCAATGAAACGTAACAGCTGTATCCTTTCCCTATCAGCCAACGTCACATATGGAACTAACCATTCTATTTTATTCATCTCAATTTTGTAATGTTCTTCTGCATTTTGTATAATTGCATTATCATCATGTTTAGATCTTGTTAAAACAAGTTCGTGCTTCGCGTTTACAATTATCTTACGATAATCTTCCGCAAATCCGAGAATCATACTCAGAGGCATGATTACATCAAAATAACCATTATCATTTGTTATCTTTATATTTGAACTAGATATCCAACCTGCATTGATTAAAACGGGTTCATCATTTGGCGTGTAAGAAGGATACCCCTTCATCAAGCTAGTAATACCAACATTTCTATTTCGATCAATTTCAACACCATTCAATTCATATCGCGCCTCATCAAATAAATGACAGATTGCGTTAGACGTTAGATTAGTATTATTTGCTTTAGTTCCGTCGGTTTTCGTCAACCTTCCACTAACATGTATCAAACTTTTACACGGTAAAATACATAAATCTTGATTTTGCACAGCAATACGAATTTCATCATTTTTACCAAAAGAACTTGTATTGTAAAATTGATGTGAATGCAGCTCGTAATGAGCGACAGATTCGTCGAACACGACTGGGTTTTGAATGCTGAGTATTGGATCCTCCATTATTGCTATTATGATAACGTGCTATAAGTATGCAAATACAACAACGGCAATAACAATTTTTATTATTATTATTCACTGTTTGATATTGTGATGATAATGTAACTTGAGTCCCAAGCTTTTCAGAAATAGAGCGTTCCGACGTGTTAACGTCTTGCGAATTTGACGACGACTGATATGTTTTCTCCATGATGGGTTATTATTATAGTAACTATTAAGGTTCTGACCATTGTACATAATACCCATTGTTACGTAGATTTAAGATGGAGTCGTATCGTAATTGTTTCACCACGAAAATTCACCAAATCACCGTTCTGATCAACAATACGCAATTGAATATGATCTATTAATCTGACGGCAACAGGTAGGTAAATGACGTGATTCGGCACTTCCACAATCTTATATCCGGGTGCCACAGTAGGAAAAAATTCATGAATCGTGTGCGCTCTACTGCTATTAATATAAGCGCCTGTAGTTATATTACATTCCACGCGAAGTGCATTAACTTTATTTATGGTTACTGGCAAATCTGAAATGTGCAACTTGTTTGCTTCCAAAATTCGTCTATTGAAGCCCAATGTTCGCCCAATCGAATCGATTGGTGTAAAATCAATGTCTCGATTAGATCTGATTTCACTACGTAGTGTATTATTATTCGGTTTTATATCTAGCGTAATATCACTATACTCTGACAGCTTGTTTCTAATATATTCTGCTATATCCTCAATTTCATAGCTACCGATCGGCACAATAATTTCATGGTTACCAATATGAAATTTATTATTAACGTCAACATTTGGGATTGAATTAAACGTTAAAAGTTCTATCAAACCCAATTCATAATTCTTCTGTGGTGAAAGTTCAATAGGTGGAAAGTATTGCGCTTCCAATACTGAAGACTGCCCCGAGAGCGTCAACGTAAAAGAATCATTCATACTGATTGTTCAAATTACACTGATTATCATAATATTTTATGCGATATATTTATACAACTGATACTTGTTTGGACAAAACAGCTGATTTCATAAAAATTTGAGACATAAATGTCCACAATCAAAAGTGGCATAGTCTTGAAATTTTTCACGGTTATACATAATGCTACCTACACCGAGATATTTTCCCAACTCAGCAGGTGGGCTAAGGTTTCCGAAGCTGTCAAAATAAACGACTTTAGAACCACGTTTTCGATATGCTACCCAATGTGTCCCCGGACCGCTTGCATCGTCTAAATTTATGACTGCACATTCATTAACTTGGGGATTCTTTGGTAAATTATTACGCATAAAGACACCTCTAAAATTCGGAATTCCAGCTTCTTTCGAATATCTCAATATATCTACATCGGTGAGTGCTCGATGCGGTAGCTTTACAAGTTTTTTCGATTTTTTCTACATTTAACACCTGAACCCGTTTTATATGGTTTTAATTTCAAACCTAGACCATTTTTATAAGGTTTAAGATATAACCCTTTACCTATAGCTATTGTCTCCATAGCACGATTATGCCTCTCACTTTCATGTAACTGCTTTTGAGCAGCTTTTGCATCATTAACAGCCTTGGTAATGCCCGCTGCGCCACCAGCTAATGCACCTGCAGCACTTAATCCAGCAAATATGGGTGCTAGGAAAGGTAAGAATCCTCCAACCTTTGAAGGTATCGATAGCTGTCGAGTTTTTTGAATGAATCGTTTGCCACCTGCTTCTTTTACGGCTTTACGTGCCCCTTTCAAAGCGCTCTATATAACACTTTGAACATTATTACTTGGTGACATTGACATTTTAGCAGCCGCAATAATGTTGTTCAATGGTGTTGTTTTCTTTTTTGACACTTTTTTCTTCTTTTTCAGTCCCATGCCTAATTTACTTTTTAGTTTCATTGTGTTTGCAACACCCCAAGCTGCCGCCTTTTCTGCAATGCTTGCGTCTTTTGCTAAAACTCGCTTCCAAGCCTGCTCCGCTAATATTCGATCGGCCTCGCTTCTACCGGTAGGATTTTCATGAGTTTTGGAATAAGCAATGTCGTGTTCCTTGCAAGCCTTATCTAACGGATTTATCCCTGAGTCCCCTCTTGCTAATCGTTGCTTTAATTTTGTACCAGGCCCGCAGTACTGATAACCGGGTATATGAAGTTCTACCGGTAATTTATTAATTAAAGAATTGACCAATCCTCCCCCACTCTTTATCCGTTTTTGCTTCTTGTTTTTACCCACATATGTAATCATATTAAGATGTGCATCATTCAAGTAACAAACAGTTAATGACTGACATTACATATAAAGACGCTACTTATACTTTTATGATCAGTTATTATCAAAATGCGATTTCATAAACAACCAACAAAAATCCCAATCATCAATTTTGATGATTTAACATCGTCTGTACAAAATAATAATGCAACTAATCATAAACGACATGGGGAGTTGCTGCCCAATAGTATACGTGCACTTTTCTGTGGCCCGTCTAATTGCGGAAAAACAAATACACTACTCAGTCTAATCATCGATCAGAATGGATTAAAGTTTGAAAATATATATGTATATTCGAAATCGTTAAATCAACCAAAATATCAATTTTTACAAAACTTACTCGACTCTGTGGAGGGCATAGGATACTTTCCTTTTCACGATAATGAACAGGTAGTACCACCCGCCGAGGCTAGGCCAAACTCTATTATTATATTTGATGATGTTGCGTGCGAGAAGCAAGATAACATTAGATCCTTCTTTTGTATGGGTAGACATAATTGCGTCGATTGCTTTTATCTCAGTCAAACGTATGCTCGCGTTCCCAAGCATCTTATTCGAGATAACGTAAATTTTCTGGTTCTCTTTAGGCAGGATGAAATGAATCTTAAACATGTGTATAATGATCATGTCAATACGGATATGCCATACAACACTTTTAAAGATATATGTACACAATGTTGGACAGAAAAGCATGGATTTATTGTAATCGATAAAGATAGTGAAATAGAAGAGGGAAGGTATCGAAAAGGTTTTGATTGTTTTATAAGCATAAATGATTTTAAGAAGAAACAAAAAATGTTGTAACAAGTCAGTGCAGAGTGAGACTTGCATGCATTAACATGTCTTCTCCTCTTAAGCAGCAGCAAGACGTTTTACGTCAAATTGTCAAAGCTAGCGAATCTATTCGCCGAAAACATCGATTACTCAAAATGGGTAAAGAAACGCATGACCTTGCGATAAGTGAAACGCTCAAACCTCTGATAAGTCCATTGGAAAAAATAGCAGACGCTACAACAATGTCAATTAACAAAAATGCGATTGATGATATAAACGTACAGAATAAAGTAACAGATAGCATAGAAATTAATGATGTTAACGATTTTGATGATGATGATGATATGCTTGATGGATATAATACCCCTTTAGAGCAGACATTTAGCAGTGATATTAAAACACCTACATATCATACTGAAGAAAGGTTATCAAATAAGTTTCTATCTTTACTGGTGAGAAATATTCATGAGAAAAGTGATATTATTGATACAATTTATGGTGTTCGCATAGAAGGTGGTACTACAAGAATCGGTGATTCGACAATAGAATTTAAGAATAAAAATGTCATTGTTAAGGATAACAAATTTGCTATTACTGAAGGTTTGCTAGAGTTATTATTTAAGAAAAAAGCTGATATAGCTATAATCCAACAGTCTGATTTAAACAATTACAAAAGTATACTAACCTTAACTAATGCACATAGGAAAGATTGGAATCAGGAAAACCCTATTCGGTATAATGCTTCCCACAAGTATCGAAACTATATCAAGGAAATGTTCAAAGATGTTCCGAAAAAGGTTGGTAATTTGCCTGAATACATGATTGTTGAACAAAACCATAAAATTGACTACGTGCATTGGGATGATCCAAATGAACTTGTCGATCGTTTGCGCCTTCTAATAGCATCGCAAGCTGCTGGTAATTCAAGTCTTTCGAATGAAATCTTATCGATTATTGAAGAGTTGCGTGAAGCTAATATAATCTATTAATTGCGTGATAATTACGTCAGTATCATAATGAGCATCGATGTATTTGGACGTTCGTCTCAACGAGCACGGAAGCAAGTATTTCAAAGTGTCGAAATTGCTACAGATGGTTCTTATGATTTTAAGAAAAGAAAGTTATGTAATATCGGAATTCCGACAGATTCGGATGATGCCATTACTTTGAGAATGTTCCACACATCTATTCGCGATATTAAACAGCAAATAGATGAACTGTCTAAAGGTGTAATTAAAAATAATGAGAAGATTGAATATTTTGAAAAAAGTATAAATAAAATGCAGCAAGATATAAATAAAAATTACAATGAAATAGAAAAGAGGCGGATTATATCTTCAGATTTTGGAAATTATACTATTGAATTACATCAGGAAATAACTAAACATACCAATAATTTAAATAAAAATAATTACACTCTTAGCAATCTTACGAATAATATCACTGTCTTAGAGCGGGAAGTAAAGAAAAATAAAGATGATTTGAATAAAAATAATGGTTTGATTGATAGTCTTACGGTAGATATTGCTAATATAGAAGGAGACTTGAAAAAACACACCTATGACATAAGGGAGAGTAGTACTGTAGCTCACGATGCTGAGAAATTAATTTTTCTCCTAGAACAAAATGTCAATAAAAACAGTGAAGCCTTAAAGAAGATTAATGCACTAACTGATGTTATGGAGAGGGACATTTCACATTTGTACTCCTTACGGAAGAATTAATTAGTTAGTCTGAAAAATGTGAATAAATAAAGTATCTGCAACAATCCACCCAACAGTTTTAATCAAGACGTTGTCCTATCTGTTTAACAACAATGACTTCTAAAGAGAAGAGAGAAGTCGTGAAGGAGCTTCATAAACCAGCAAGAAAATATTATACAAGACGGCGAGTAGATATTCGCGGATTAGAAACTTGGCAAGCTGATCTTGTAGAAATGATTCCATATGCAGATGAAAATAAGGGTTACAAATATTTGTTAACTGTCATCGATGTATTCTCTAAGTATGCATGGGCCCGCCCAGTAAAAAGAAAGACTGGCGATGACATCACAGCTGCCATGAAATCGATATTTAAAATGGGTCGAATTCCAAAGAATCTACATACCGACCGTGGAAAAGAATTTTATAATTCAAAATTTTCAAATTTAATGAAAACACATGATATCAATTTATATTCTACATATAGTAATCTAAAAGCATCAATTTGCGAACGCTTTAATCGTACTTTGAAAAATAAAATGTGGCCACAGTTTAGCCTTCATGGTAATTATCAATGGCTCCATATCTTACCAGACTTGGTTAATGATTATAACAATAGCACACATCGTACTATTAAAATTAAGCCGCAAGATGTGAATAAAGACAATGAAAAAGAACTATTGGAACGTGTGTATAATGTAATTGTGAACGAAAATATTCATCCAAAGTTTAAAGTAGGTCAACAGGTTCGTATTAGTAAATTCAAACATATATTTGAAAAGGGATATACACCGAATTGGACGACTGAAGTTTTTAAAATAATAAAAGTTAAAAAAACATATCCAGTAACATATTTACTAGAAGACAATGCAGGGAACGCAATATCAGGTGGATTCTACGAATTTGAACTGCAACGGACTAAAAATCCTGATGTTTATCTGATTGAAAAAATTCTACGTCAAAAAGGTTCTAAAGCGTTTGTTAAATGGTTGGGCTTTGAAGAAAAGCATAACACCTGGATCGACAAGGAGGATATAATACATTAAGACTAATATGGTGGACAAATTATGGTTGAATAGATGGAAGCAGGATTTACTTAAGATAAATTAGATTTTTGTTGCATTCCTTAGCATATTTTCTTGTATATATACGGGTTCGAGCCGAATAGATATTAGTTAAAAGTGAGGAATCACTGAAAATACTAAGATTTTCCTAAATAGAAAAAAAAAATGTACGCCAAATTAAGATTTGTGCTTGCGATTGTGTACGAGTGGATGGGGGAACCCGCAAGTCTACACGAATTCAATGCAACGTGCCACGGAATTCGTCGCGAAATTAATCGGAGGAATAGAAGAGTGGACGAGTTGCGACGGCTGCATAATTATTTGCAGAGGAGGGATGGGCAACTGCAACAGCTATACGCAGATGTGCAAGGGGATACTGCGGATAATGCACTGCAAGATCTTCAACGCCAAATAAATGAAGCGGAAAATGAATGCTACAACTTCAAACAGAAGTTTTATAATTATTACATCAACTATTTCGACATGTCGCAGTTATACGTCGATATTCCCAGAGCATACGACCTGACTATCAACGTCGAAGCCAAATTGAGGAAGCGGTTTTACGAGGGAATTTTGCGACGAGAACGATGTCGTTGGCGTCTGCGCACATCACGTCTGGCGAAAGAGAAGAAAATGAGAAAAATAATTCAAAGGTGAGTTTCTAAATTTCATTTCATTTAATTTATTTATACACAATTTATTTATACATTTATATATTTAGTATTCATTTATATATTTGATTTTTGTTGCAAGGTTCCATTCTTCATCAAGATGACTGATGTTGCAGCATACGCCTTTGATTTGACCAGTCACCAATTATGGTCATGGATTAATGCTGATTCGAGAATGGTCTCCCCCCGAAGATGTCACATTGCCGCTGTATGAAATATCCGCTAATCATCCGGATTCGAGTGCATCGGTTTCGCTTCAAGCGGAAAGCTGTAATGATAATAATAGTAATAGATGTAAATTATAATGCATTAATAAAATATAAATTAAACAATATGTAATTAGTAAAACATATTTCTTACCATATATAATACCTTCTATTTCTTAATTTCGTTCGACATCGTCATTGTTAGTGGGATTCGGTTAAAAATTCGATGTTGTTGAATTTTGTTCCGATGTACTTCATGTATAGCTGATTATTTTCAACGATGCTTTGGTAACTCTCCATCGCATCTCGGAAAAGTGTTGTGTACCGAGGTGGAAGAAAACAGGAGATTTCGTTGTTCAACTCTACGCTTATTCGTTCTCCAAATTTTGTTGATACTCTCCGAATTTTTGAAACGACATATACTTTTTCTGGGTCCAGTTCTGTCAGTTTCATAGTCGGTAAAAATTTCGTTGTTGAATTTAGTGTTTTGACTAGCGCTGTCGCTGTAGCTGCTGCTGCTGCTGATGATGATGATGCCATTTGTAATATATAAATTTTCTTGCTAGTACTTTAATTTCAGACCTAAGTTTCAAATCGTCTTTTAATACTTGTATATTTTTTAAAAAAATGTCAACTCTATTTTTTAATTCACGAGTTTTAACTTTTAGATCTCTTGAAGACATATATCGAACCACGTTACTGATGAAAAATACTCGACTGCATCGGCATTTATAGTAGAAACCCCACCAGCACCTTATACGAATTAGGAATTGGGAAAGAAAATATTAGACGAATAGAAAAGTACAGTTTCAAAGTTTCGTAATGTAAAGAGAATGCTTAATTTAGATCCAAACGCGTTTGAACTTGAATCGTTTAAATTTGGGGGGAAAGTGAAAGCGGGTCAATACGAAACGTGGGTCTCTCAAAATGCATCAATGTCAAGGTACATTTCGAAATACATGTCAATTATAGAAACGCTTAATATCTATCTAAATAAGTAAATAAACTTGAAATATAATATAACTTTATTAAAAACTGTCTGCATGTACATGATATTTTTATACATTCCATAAATTTAAATAGTAATTTCACAATTATAACATTCACATATATTCACATATTTTAAAATTTATTTGATGCTGTATATAGTTACATATAATACACACATTATTCGTCGATGTCCATAATATCCTTATGTCCCCACGGTAGAGTGTCTGTACTACCAGCCATTAAGTATCGCTTATCATCGTGGGGACTTAGAGCAATTTTTTTCTCACATACCGTGTATACGTTGTGTAATTTTGAACGAATACATCTTTGCTCGCGCGTAACTGTAGACGTATTTTGAAGACAGTTCAGATAGTCGTCGAAAGTGATTCTTTTTCGGACGACGACTTCTTTCACACCTTTCGCTCTCTTCTTCTCACCTTCACCTAACACACGCAACGCATACATTTTTGACCTGAGTCCGACAAACTCTGTCATTATTTTTCCACTACATTCGTCCTTCATTAGTCCTAAAACTTTTTTATTGACTAGTGGCATACCGTACTCATTATTTTTGGAATAATCGCTCGTATCGTACATATTAATATCGCGTTTCATACAATCATATACATCATCACACTTAAATTGATAAATAAGACTATCAGTATCGGTATACAATAGTTTCGCATTTTCATTAAATTTTTCTAAAACATAATCGTAATGGAACTCATACAATTTTGTTTTAGAAATATCCAATATAGCCATTCCGACGTATATTGGCTTATTAATGGTAACTTCTAATTTTTTTAATTCTATCGCGACCAAGTCTTCATCAAATATCTTTCTTCGATGAAAATTTGGTTTCGATATTAAAGCTTCCACACCAAACCTTCCTTCCCATTTCGATTTGATACGAACATCAACGCGATTCCGAACATTCTCCATGGTTTTCCCAAATACCGCATTGTTCAACAATTTATACAAATTTTTTTCAAAATCATTTGTCGCAACTGTGCGGAGTTTGGTATTTAAGTCAATGTACGACTTTAACCATGGAGTCTGCTTGAATTTTAGTATCCTATGAATTTTATTTAAAATAATACAGTGGGTGAGCGCTTGCTTTAAATTTCGGTAATGTATGACATACCGTTCCTTGTCATTTAATGTAGCGAGTAATTTCGGTTGTTTTGAACCGGGTGGAACTGCTCGCTCGGGGCATAACGGGAGATCTTTCTGCTTATTATGTATATCTCCGGGATAGGTCAAGTCGACTTCGAGAATATATCCAATTTCCGAGTCATCGGGTACATTTTCCAAGTCAACGTTTTCCACCCATTCGAAACCTCCGGTAGGCAGTGATTGACTCATTGCCCACCCATACAGATTGTTTATATCGAAGTACATTAGGTACTTTGACTCTTTAGACGGGTCATAATCGGGCATGTATTTGTTATTGGCCTTTGCGTACCGATTTGAGCATTGAGAAAGACCTCCCCTTATACCGCTCTCGATAAACATTATCATGTCTATATCGGTGAGTAATTCCAACTCTACTTGAGTATGCTTGAGAGCACAGTCCCATGTATACCCAGGTAGAGTGTAATAATGTGCCGGATCTAACCCGTGTGATTTTAACATAGTTGCACGAAAATTTTCAAAGATATCCGCAAGTAGAAGGACATCTGTTTTCAAATATAAATCTGAATACTCGCCCAGAGTATTACACTTAAATACATTCCACACATTCATCGCATGCACATAATCATTCTCACTGACATCACACTCGTACAGTTGATTAAAAAATTTGTCTCGTGAAGGAAGATATGATTGCTCTAGGACGCTCATTTCGCTTATGTAATCATAATCCCTTTGCGTATTAATAAATTAAATTTTTCCTCATTTGGAAAGTGTGACTTTAAAATTTGTTTTTTTTTCATTACTTAAATAATATGCCAAGTTTTCGAGGGAGCAATTCAAAAATCTAATTGAATCTAAAAATGTTAATCTAATTTTAGTTCCTTTAACATACTTAATCATGGAAATGTACTTTTCCATATTACATGGGATGATATGAATATCTCCGTCAAAAGCATTGGCAATGTCGCGAATAATGAAATGAGCATCGTAACCGCTCAAATTGTGGAATATTATGGGGATATTAAAACGATATTTATACTTAAGGTTACACAAGTTGTGAGCGGCACCCCGAAATTGACCGGTCAAGTGATCGTGGTCGCGAACTTTGACGTCCTCATTTGAGAAGCATCCCCCGCAGATGTGACACATTGTCGCTGTATAGAATTCCCTCCACTCATTCGGACTCAAATGCATTGGCTTCGTATCACTTAGGATCTGAAAGCAAACACATAATATTACTTATTTGACTTTATTGTAATTAATTAATAATAAATTTTATATGAATATATTTTGTAATTTTAATTAATTTTACCTGATTAACTTCATCGGCCAACTCCTTCAGCTCGTTGGCAAACCAGGTAGCAGAGTCGAACCCCCGGTGAGAACGGTAACGACACAGCGAGGGGTCGTGTTGACAGTGTACGTAGTAGCCTGCACTGTAGATCTTATGTTGTTCGTAAGCCGTTTTTAGAGGTGCCTCCGTCTCCACTTTTCCCAGCAGGCACTCGGTATCAGCGTAAACAATGAAGGGTACCGGCATGGCTCGACCCAAACTATTAAATTTCAAAATGCTTGTTTTTGTTTCGGGGAGTTTTACCGCACAATCATTTTTCTTTCCACATTCTATCTTGTGCATGACAAGATTTTGTTCACTATGGAAATAGTGAAGACACCTGTTGCAAATATGCTTTTTTCCGTCATGTTTACTGCACTGTTTATGCACTAGTCGTGATAAATTTTTAATCCAGCAGTAATGATGATTGATCCTGTCATCTTCTTCGACTTCGACGTCGTCCAAAACAAAAGATGAGGAGGGGCGTGGGGGTCTCCTCCGTTCTTCTTCAGACACGAGGAGGAGGTTAATATGTCGATCCTTCTCATTTGCAGTCAAATGTACAGGTAGCACTTCTTCTTTTTTCTCGGCTACTATAAATACATTGACTGAAATGTCGTTCAAATTTTCGAACCTTGGAATATCCTTTAACGCGACGGGGAAATCAATGCCTTCGAAATTAAGATGCCTTCGATAATGTGGATATGATGATTGTCGCGATGAATTGACATTTGCGGGGAATAACGCAGACATAATCGCCCACGCAAAACAATCACTCGGAATTTCTACATTAATTACTGCTCTTTTGTTTTTAATCCACTTGGGCAAGTCGATCCATCGGCCGGCACGCATGGGATTATACTTCGCTGTTTGTATAGCCAGCGAATGTATGCATGATAAAGCCCATCCCGAACCATTCTCCTGAAATTCTTCGAGAGAAGAAAGAATAGGCGCTTGAACTTTTTCGGCGAACCACTCGTTTAAGTCCGTGGTCGCACATAATTGCCCATATTTGTTGGCAAAATATTTTACATCCTGCAGCTGCCCCGCGGTAAACTCACCCTAAAACACAGTACATACCTTGACACAGTTGTACTCGTTTATTATACCACGCACATATTCAACGACGCTAGGTTTTATCTCAGACATGAATTTTACGGGGTCCGAATGTTTTAAATTAACTACCAGTGCCGTTCTTAACCGATTTTTAAATGCCGATTCGACATTCTTCTGCACAATAAAATTTTCTTCAGGCCTATTATCTTCTTCTCTTTGAGCCAATCGCTCGACAGCTTTAGCACTTAGAGTCGTTATGCGATACATAATCGCCTCCACCGATGCCTTCACCCCATTTGGAATATGAGGATTTGATGAAATGTAGGAATTAATATTTCGAATATTCCCGGTACACTTCTCGATGAAGTCCTGGAATTGACCCGGAGTAGCATCTTCGCCGAGGGTTTCGTAAACCCTCTTCAAGGATTCCTCCCACGATGAAAAAGTTCTCTTGATATCGACCATCTTGAAAAAATGTTACAAGTAGAAGAACGTGTGGAGTATAGGAGACTATTCCCCGGTAGTCCGAGTATGCTTAATTTATACCTCACTGAATTGATCCGCCGTTGCCATATACAAATACAACATTAAGATGACAATCTAACAGTTTATCATCAAAATCTGGCAACGCTGTAATTTTCATTGCGTAGAAAAATCGATCAAGATGGGTGTATCAATCACGATGGGTGGATCAAGATAGAAGTAATCACTAATGGGTTTTACACGCATCTCAACTCGTATACCATCTTTGAGAGACATAGATCCCGACATATTATCTAATATACTTGGAATTTACATGTGTTTTCCCAAGGATGGTCGAAGTTACATGTGTTTTCCCAATGATTGGAATCTAGACCGAGCGCTTTCGAATAAGAGATGTGGGAAAAATAGACCTGCCGGGTCCCGCGCATCAGGGGGTCGACGTGTTAGGTCTTTTGAACCTGTTGAGACTTGCTTAGAGGCTTTTCTAAATTAATTTTAAAATGGTCTTAGCGGTTTTGTGTGAAGGGGCTCAGCGGTTTCGTCACTGTTGGAGATCATTGAGATACACTAACGGTTTGTCAAGATGACTGTCATATTGATGGATAGATTTCCCTCGACGAGAGAAAACTCTGAAAGGTGAATTGAAACTTACAACATGGTAAGGGAGAGGTCAACGCCCTGATTGCAGGTTTTTAAAATTTGTGTGAGATTTAAAAAGTAGGTCGTCGATATACGAGATTGCGCTTCAAGCTAATGGAAATCTACGCTTTCAATTCATCAGAAAAAAAAGATATGTAACATCCGAATTAGGTCGGTAACGACATATTGAAAGAGAGATTTCCCAACAGGGCACATTTAAAAGATCGAAAGATATATGCATAACGCTACAGCATTAATCTTCGAAAACTTAATGGGACCGTCCACGAAGTCTTGCGTCATCTAAATGACCTCATTAGCGACGGTCAGATTTCCCAATGTGAGAGTCTTGAAACCGTGTACTAAACAGCAAGTCAAAAATGTGAATCAATCCGCGAATCGGCCCGCGAGTCATTCCGAGACTCAAACCACGAATTAGTTCACGAATCAGTCTGCGAATTAGTTTACGAATCTACCACCTCGCATGCTGCGACAGCGCCGCGAGTCTTGAATTATAAGCCCGCGTACTAAACAGTAAACCAAAAATGCGAATCAATCCGCGAATCAGCCCGCGAGTCAGTCCGCGACTCAAACCACGAATTAGTTCACGAATCAGTCTGCGAATTAGTTCACGAATCTACCACCTCGCATGCTGCGACAGCGCCGCGACTGTAGCGACGCCTGGTGGCGGCGGCGGGAACTGATTTCGGCCGGTCACTCTACATCTACTGTTTTAAATTTGCATCACATATCCACCATCCCGTATCATTTCCATAATTATATATAATTTGTTGTGTTAGTTTGCCGAACATCGTAATAATATACATAAAGAATTTTGCCACCAATTTCCACACACGTGTCAACTTGCCGTTTTTGCTCTACGTTTCTTTGCATCAAAAAATCGCAAAAAGTGAAATGAAAGAAAAGTAAGTATACAATAATATTGCACACATCATTTTATTTGTTCTTACTTAGTTTATCTTTTTTAGACAGAAATATTATTTGATTTTCTGCAAAGTTCATATATCCATTTGAAATGAACCCAAAATTTAGAAGATACGCGTTATATTTTTTATTAAACACTGGTAAATGATTTAAATGAAGATTAATATCAAATAAACTAAAATCAACATTAAAATTCTTTAATCTTGTTAATATAAATAGTTATTACTAGATAATCTTTGTACAATTAAGCCCTATAAGATTAAATATATTTTAAATAATTCATATTTTTAATGTAAAATGACTAGAGTCCGTAAAGATATAAACTGTGTATCAAAAAGGCATAGACAACGATTGATTAAAATCGAAGTTGACAAAATAAAACAATGTAGCATTGCTCAGTTT
This sequence comes from Trichopria drosophilae, assembly GCA_030407085.1. Lineage (NCBI taxonomy): Eukaryota > Metazoa > Arthropoda > Insecta > Hymenoptera > Diapriidae > Trichopria > Trichopria drosophilae. The sequence continues at coordinate 103,614,775 of CM059583.1, read as the reverse complement.
TCATCACCTGTACCGAAATTAGTAACTAATACCAATGAATCAAAAATCGTTTCCATCAATGATCAGAATAACAGCCACCTCATCTCTGATAATAGTGATGTTAATCTAAACGATGCTCATTTAATTAACGTAATTATTCCATTTAAAACACAGGCTACAATAAATAATAATCATGAATTTACTGATAATTCTCATTGTAAAGAGACCATAACTAACAATTACCATAATAATACAGATTTAGCTCTCGAGTTAAGGGTGTTCTTCCAAAAAGTCGGAAGTCAGATTTGACTGTAGCGACACCTACAACTTTTAAGTGCACTGATTGGAGTGACATCTGCCGACGATATTACGAAGTTCGACTTTCGTTCTCTCGTCAGGACCGTATCAAAGATTTTCTCGAAGGGTTCTTACCGGGGCCCCACAATTTTGTTTACATGTGTACGTATACACATGTATTCGCCATGTTAAGTTCTGTGGGTGGCGACCCCACCGGCGATAAAATTAACTATTGAGATGGGGGTATGTGACACTAATCATATGGGAAAACGGGCTTATTTTGAGAATAGCTTTTCCAAATGCCTTTTTCAGCAAACTGATATTTCCAAATTACTTTTAGTCTTTGAAATGCCGTACGATGAAACAGTAATATCAACCGAAAAATGTCTGTTTGTAAAGCTATTCGCAAAATAAGCCCGTTTTTCCATATGATTAGTGTCACATACCCCCATCTCAGTAGTTAATTTTGTCGCCGGTGGGGTCGCCACCCACAGAACTTAACATGGCGATATGGACAAACGATATTCATACATGTAGCGGGGAAGGCCGAAATTGGCCGAGGTCGCCAAGAGCATCCCGAAAATCGGTGCTGTAGCATACATATATATGTATAGGCATTTACAGCGATCGTCCGATAGTTTCGACGGCGAAGCTCATTTTTTTTCTTGCGATAGAATTTCTCCCGGCTATCCGACGGATTCGAACGAGGTAACTCGTGCGTCTTCTTCGGAAACTCGTTTCTATGAAGTTATCGGATAGAATCGATGGCTAAAACTTTTTTTGCAAATATGTAACATTAGTATATGTATAGTTATATTTTATTTTTCAGCTAAGGTTTTATTTCTTTTCTTCATCATTTTCGACCTAAAAACCTACAGAGTGGTAAAAATGTCCAAATTGTAATTTTTTATCAGTTCATAATTGTCCATTCTTTACCGCTTTTTTTAAATCCACGTGAGAAGTTTAAAATTACAAAATATGCATAGAAAAAAAAATCATCGCTGAAAAATATTAAAAATTGTAAGACAAAATATATTTGTAATACTCAAATTTTACATTTTTTTCGCTAAACAGAGTTTGAGCCTTTATTAATAAATACTAAATTTTAATATGTAATATTAGACTTTTGCATAGAAAATTAAAAAACATTTACCATTAGTAGTACACTTCTTAGACATGCCTAAAAAAGTATATGGGTGCATATATGTATGCATATATGTGAATAACACACATTATATTATATATATACTAGGTTGTGGATCTGCGTCGAAACGACATAGTAAATAGATGGAATGATTGCATCTCTCCTTGCATATAAAATGTATATTTGAAATGCATATTTCCATTATTTTTGAAGTAATGTTGAAATAATTGTGAAATAATAATGTGAAATAATAATCAATAATATGCATATTTACATGGATATCATTTTTTTTTGTAAATGGACTTCTTATAATTCTGTGGCAGGTTTCCGATTGTTTTTTGCTTTATTTACTCATCAACAGTCATCTAAAAGTTGTTGCGGGCTTTATCAACAAAAAACTGTAATTTTTCTAAATATTTATCGACAGTTGACAATGGAAAACAATGTAAATCCACATTATTACAGAAAAGTATAGAATTTCTGTATGTTCTTTTCCAATAAATTGTTATAAACAAGTATTTTTAAAAAACCCAAATACAGGGATATTTAATTTTTGGCATATATCTTATTTTCGATAGTTAGTTTGGCGCTATCTGTGCTGTGGTTGGCATGGACCTTAATTAACACTTTCTAATGTAATTAATATGGATTTTAAATGGAAATTATTGATACAGAGAATATATTCTATAACACGATAAATATATAAAGATTTAGAAAACGAATATTGTAGGTGACCTATATTTCATTTCAAATCACGCAATGAAAATAAATTTAAAATTCAAAATCATGTTTTATAAGATTTTTATTGTTCTTTTGGGTAAATAAAGAGATACGTATTTTTTGTTTTGCAAACAAGAAATTTTTCGCGAAGTTACGGCCTGCACAAAAATTTCACTGGTGATTTCATTTTTGCCAAACATGTAGGAAATTATATTCAAATCTCTCTATTTCCGTTAAAAATCGATATTTTAGCATTCTGTTTTCTTAATTTAGTAGTGTTTAAAATGTTCTTTCATGGCCATTTTGAAATTTTATAAAGTTTGAAAATTAACAAAATTGCGGCCATATTTTGAAAAATAAAAAAACTCGTTTTTCTAAAAAACATCATTTTTCAAAATTCTAATTTTTGTTATGATTAGACAATATAAAAAGAAATGTTTTCCAATAGGTTTGGTCTGCGCTAAAATGGCTTGGAAGCGTCAAGATTTTTTTGTTTAATCGGCGTTTATCAGGTTGCAGCAACGTCATCTTTCAGTTATTGAAATAAAAGAGAAATTTGGATCATATCTATTAGCCGTAGAAACTTTCAAATATTATTATTAATAAATAATTTGATTATATTTTAAGAAAAAATGCGTGCTATTGTTAACGAGCGGTGGAAGACATTCATTGAAAAAATGTTCATCCGTCAGTATATACAAATGAACGTGTCGCTTAGGTTTCATTATGTTACAGACAAAGCACACATCTACTTATTTAATCGTGAAACAATTACAATTCAAAAAGCACCCCAATTCGTGAGAGGCAAAGGGACTGACACACTTCAAAAAGTACCCCAATGGGATGAGAATCCTATCACGTCCATGTCGTTCATCTCGGGTAGCGCTAAGTAGGGTTGTAATATTCATTGTAAGATTCTTAATATATGAAAGAAAAATTTCTCCTGAAAATTCTGCACTTTTCTTATTTTTTCTTGTTCTATTTACGCATTATTATTAGACATCAGCAATAGCGATACAATATATATAATATATGTGGATGCAATATATATATATATATGTGGATGGATTCGTGCATACACACATGAATGTAAACATATTCATACATGCAAGTTACATATGTATGCGTGCACATGCTCGCGGGGCCCTGGGAAGCGCCCTAGAATACCTACGATCCTGACATTCGCTTTGGGCTCCATCTCACCGAAAAACGCGGAACTTATATATGTCAAATCTTTCGCTTGTGCCGCCATTACCCGCTTCGAGTCGCAATTTGCAGATTACGCCTCGAAAACATAATTAATTTGCATAAAAATGGGTTCAATGTAATCCGCGAAGTGTCAGGAATGCACGTCCACTCCGTTTTTGTGCGTTAGCGTTATCGAAACGATGCAATAAGCGTTTTTATCGTGACGACTAACACATCTACACATCATGTACGTGTGAGGTGAAAAACCGGCCGGTTTTATCCTTTTTTTTTTTGATTATACGACGATCGTTGCGCCAATATCGAAGTGGACGCACATTCTAGGGGAATAATAGCTTATAAAAAACGCACTTAATAAGATAAAAAGTTAAAATTGAAGGCGTAATCTGCAAAGGAGTTTTACTTCCGGTTTGGTATGGTTAACATTGGAATGGTTAGCCCGTTTCCCATTGAATATATGCATACCGTATGCATAGGAAATACCAAATCGATACTGCGATTTTTAATTTATGGAAATCAAAATGTCCGGATAACGAAATCCAATTTTGACAAAGCAGCTACACACCTACTTGAATTACGACCCTCGATATCTGATGAAATGGCTAGAAAACCATTAGAGAGCTTTGACAGAACTTGCTCGATATAAAGCAACTCATATTTTGGAAACGTATCCCAGAAGATCAATATTATCATTTTTTAAGCTTCAGTATTGCTATTAGAATTTTATGTAGTGATGAGTTCCACATAAAATATAATGATTTCGCAAAAAGTTTACTTATTTATTTTATACAAAATTATGGAACATTATATGAACAGGAAAGGGTGTCATGGAATGTTCACAATCTAATTCATCTTTGTGACACTGTGCTTCATCTGGTCCCCTTGATAATTACAGTGCTTTTAAATATGAAAGTTACTTACAAAAGATTAAAAAAAGAATTAAAACATCAGGAAAAGAATTACAACAACTTGTTAACCGTGTATTGGAAGAAAATGAATTACAGAATTCATTGACAATTACGGCAAAGCCAACAGAAACTTATCCAAAAATTATTTTTACTGGTGATAAGGAAGCAGATAAAGCATTTATAAAATGTCTAGAATATGATGGGTTCGTTTTAAACAAAAAAAAGAGAAACAATAGTATTTGCTCAAATAATGGAGATTTGATCCAAATTGATTTCATGTACCTTCAAAATGACAGTATATACATTTGTGGGAAGAAGTATGAAGATCCAAAACCGATGTTCACAAAACCATGCGATTCAAGACTTTTGAACATTTATGTAATCTCAGAACACAAATTTCTGGAAAATATTATACTTCCCGCTTCAGAAATAAAATCAAAATGTTTGAAATTAAAACTCAACGATTCTGAGAGTGCTGTAATGCCACTCCTTCATCACATTATTTAAAATTTGTAATAATTTGTATAAAATATATTATAAACATGTAAATACTAGTAATATCTATATAAAATAAATACCACCCAATACAAAGTTCACAAAATTTAAAGTACATAAACAACAAAGGAGAGAGTGTAGATATAGATTTTAGATACATTAGGTATAATTAATTTAAACTTTACATAAAATATAAAAATTGTGAATACATTTAATGTTCTACTGTTTAAATTTTTAGACATGTTCGATTACGCTGTAGTTACGTTTAAAAAGGAAAAAACCAATGAAGAAGATAGTGGCCAGGAGGAACAAGAAGCATCTGAAGTGCCCAGTTCTTGGCTGACTGAAAATTTAACTGAATGTTGGTGGCCTAAGGTGAAAGATGTTAGATCGTACATTACAAAGTCAATTCCACCAAATGTCATAAACAAAAAGTGGGAACTGTTCGAAGTACATTTTAAAAGATATTATGGTATGAACAAATAATGCTATCTGAATAATTGAATGTATACCTGTACTTATATATACTAGGAAATGTTTTAATTTCAGAAAATTTAGTAAAAGCTAGAAAAGCTGCACAGAATATTAGTGACAGCTCACAAGATGAGTTTGAGAAAAAACGAATTATTAAAAGAAATAAAAAATATAATAATTACATGCAAGACTTGAATAGTTATGATGACGATGATTATCCCAAAATCCCTAGTCCACCAAAAATAAAGAGTCAAATAATGAACAGTGTTAAAATTATCGCAGATCAAAAGGAAATTATACAGTCAGATTAGTCCCATAGTACCTTTATAAACAATATCTGTAAATATGCTTGTACTAAAATATGTTTTAAAATAACGTAGATTATGTAATAAATCAAAAGTATTAATTGAACAGCATTAAGATAAAATATATTATATTTTTTTATTCGTTTGCCAGTTACATTGAGCTACATAAGTAATTATTATTGTTTTAGATACATCAACAAAAATGAAAAATAAACCAGTTATTGTACAAAATATTCCAGTAACAGTGCCATTAAATAGTCAGCCAGTTAAACGTTCGAAGCAATCACCGTTAAATGCTGTTTCAAATAATGGTAAATAATCCAATTCGTTACGTGTACATATTTTTAATTTATTTGCATACATATTTTCATGGATTTCCAAATCTTTTTCACACATATTTCTAATGTTCATTCAGAAGATACAACACAATCTAATGAGGTAATAACAGTGATAGGCAGTACGATACCTACGAATGACCAAGAAATTCTGTGGACCTTGTTTACAATTCAAGGTATGTTTCAAATGTATTCCTTTCAGTGCTAAATTAATTACAATACGTATATTAATATCAACATTTGTAGAAAACACCACCAGTCTAATTAATGCAGTAGCATCATTAACTGTAAACATTACTGCTTTATCTGATCGGGTTGAGAAAATTGAGAATATGTTAAATGTTGTCAATACTCGACCAATTCAAGACCTTACGATGAGAGGCACAATATGTTGCCTCTCAAAACAATCGACGATGTCATTGAATTTGAAAAACAAGTTGCTACAAATAAAGATATGAAACCTGCTGTGGTATGTATATGGATAATATGTAGTAATGTATATTTGCAATAAAAGATAGATGTAATAAAATTTAAATTGACTTATAAATTTAGATAAAATATATTGAGAATATTGTCGGCAATAGTGCTAAAGAGTGAATTACACGAATTTTAGCAAAAATCTTCTCTGTTTCACTTGCCGGTGTTTCGTCATGGTGTGGACAGCGTGGAAATTTCAAGACTGGTGACTTACAAATCATGGATATTATTAAAGGTTAGCCATCAATACATCAAGAATTTTTCGTTGTGTACAGTATCGTGTTGTACAAATTTCATTATACTTGATATATTTACAAAATCACTGAATCAGACGCATAAAACAAAAAATACATTAAATGTATATCATATGTGTGTAGATAGTATCACAGATTAATAATAATTAATTATTAATCTGTGACAGGATACGCTGGTGTGCACTTCTACAAGACTCACCCTGTATATAGCCCTTTAATAAACATAGGATTAAAGACGTCTTAGAAGCGTCATTTTTAAGACAGTTTAATAAATTACTTTTTGTAATACGGGTTCGGAAAATGTGTGTTTTCCGAACAGATTTTAGTGTGGAAAATGGGATTTCCCACATCGGGTTGTGGAAAATTTAATTTTTATATTTTCCACATCCCGGTTTGGGAAATCACACTGTACACTGATATAGGAAAACGATATGATATTATAAAAAATATAAGAAAGTTTTTGTATCTGTAAAATCATAAAAATGTTGTTATCAATTTCAATTTCTTTTATAAGTGATTTGTTAATTGTTAAAAAAAAACATTCTCTACTGTATTTGGCTGTGTATCAATTGTAAAATATTATTTAGCCTATCAATAACAATAATTATCATTTTTCAGAGGCAATACGTAGACAAAACTTACCAGTTAAATGACAAATTCTTCGAGTCTGAAGCAAAAGAGTGGTTTCGGCAAGGCACACAGAAGAACATCAGACTGATTAAAAAAGGAAATCAGGTGGAAAGCTCTGCCAAGGATATCAATGAAGCAAATAAAAATTTAAACCAAAATTAATTTTAAAACAACAATAAATTGATATGATACAAAAAATTCCAAAGAATATAAAAATTAAGATAATATAATAAACGAAATTTAATTTTAAAAAAGAACAGTATTTTCTATTGTACTGTGATAATAACAATTAAGAAAAAAAGTATTATTTATTTTACTACGAAATGTTAAATTACTAAATTTTCAGAAAATGTTTAAAAAAATATAGAATATATTTATATATATTTTTCTATGTAATAATTATTATTGTATTGTTAACATGCAATTGGAAATATAGTATTAATATCCATGAAGACATGTTATTTGTGCCCTTTTATACTTATTTTTTGATATTGAGTAAACAAACTATACCAATATGTTACTTAAGGACATGCAATTGTATGTATTAGTTATTTATGAAAAAATAGATATGAATTTTAGACTGCTATAAAATACTACAAAAACTAATAATTAAGCAATTTAGTTTGAGTAGCATTTTAGCCGTCGGAAAGAGTTTAATTATTTCGTCAAAAAAAGCACCGAAAATAATAACCTGAAAGTGATATCATGGGGACATCACATCGTTCATTTCTTGGTTATGTCAATGTTATCTGAATGTTACGTAACGGCTATGTCAATGTTCTGTAATATGGCTATTTCTCAAATCAGTATTACCTGGATGTTACGTAAATGTTATGAAAATGTTATGAAACTAACTTGTAACTATTTCACCAGATTGGGACGACAAATTTGAGAACAAACTCCGCTCCATTCGCGTAACATTGGGCATATATGTTACATCACAAGTAACCAAGGTTGCGTAATTGTTACAGCTTTGTGATGTAAATCTGTTTGCTGGGGTAGAAAGTAGAGGGAGTTACAGTTTTAAGTTTTTAAGTAACACTGCCATTTTGAAAACCGGCATAAACATTTTAATTTTCTCCAGCCAGTTGTTTTTTCAATTCAAGTCCTTTGGAAATATGAAAATTAAAACACAAGAAACTAATTAAAACAAATTTAACAACATCGAAAACCGGATATACTTCTAACGAAGCAGAAAATTGTTATACTTCTAACGAAGGAAATAAATTGTTATACTTCAATACATTTTTTTTAATATTTAAGCAAATGTATAGTGGTTACAAATTAAATTCAATGCCTTTAAATTCATGTCAAGTCAGTAATAATCATTACTTATACACTGAAAACAAATTCAGAAAAAAAAGAACAGTTTAGAATCGCGTACGGGTTAAGGGGACCATTTGATATTGTCATTTATCCCAAGAGAAAATATCTGGAACGCTGCCCTCCAGCAATGTTCTCCGGTTTTCTGGTCCAGAGAAACATTTTTCATGAAAATGATCGGAACAAACCTAATATTTCCAGTTGGCTGAAAGTTTACACAGATTTGCATGTTCCTCAGCCAAGATTTTATTAATTCTGAATTATTAATTGGAAGCCTGTATGAATACAATTAAAATATTAGTGAAACATTGCAATAAAAAAATAGTGTGCACATAAATTATTATTGAGAAATCTGTATAATCTATTTAGTAAAGTATGTACGCATATATATACATAAAATTTAAGTAAACATAACCTACTTTTCTGTAGCAATTAGTATATGTATATATATTACCTGTGAAATGTTCTCTTTTTCTGTTCCGTAGAAGCATTACTGTCATTTGGGACACACGCAATCGTTTTGCAAACACAGCAGGATGTTGGCATTTTGATTTATTTAAATTTTCAACACAGCAAGCGCACATACAATGTATTGCAATGAAACTCGGAACTCGGAACTCGGGAACACAAATCCCATCCCACATTCCTAGCCTGACCCTGAACTCGGATACAATCGGAAGCATTCGATCGGTTTCGGAAAACTATATCCCCTCTACTCTGTCCTATATTCCTACCATCCCCTCCAGCGTTTTCCTTCAAACTGCATGACTTTCTGGCCTTCTATAGCCTATCCATATTATATAGATCAGTGACTAGAAGCCCGTGCTCTACAATTTAGGTCTAACATAAGCATACCTGTCTTATTTAAAATTTTTGTTAACATCGGTCTATTTTTGCGCGTGATTTGAATCGCGTCATTGGTTGGTATGGAAAAGATCCATATATTCCGCGATTCTAATTGATTCCAAAATGAATTTATAGAGTTTGCCATTTGAATATGACATATTTGAAAATCGCGAAACAAGGCTTCGGCTACTAATCGAACTTCGCACTCGCTTTTCTCATTTACGAGGTGGGTTGGGAAATTGTTCCGGCAGATGAGCTTTCTTTCCGTCATTTTACATTTTCTTAAGGGGTTACACCAACCTGAAATTTAAAAAAAATCTTTTTTTTTTTGTTCTACATAATTTCGATGCCTATGTTCTTACGGTAATTTTAAGACGTCGGGTTCAAAAATATCTCATCATTTGTGGATTTTACAGTCTGGCGCTTCGCAATAACCTTAGCTCTTTGAATCGTTCTGAGGGCTTTGTTGTGATTTCCGAAGTTTCATAGAATATCTCCTCCAGGTGTATATCCCTTCCCAAAATATCCCCTCCCCTCCCCTCTTCCTATTTTGCACCTGCTTGTCAGAAACGAAAACTGTCATTCTGTACTCTTTTATCTCCTTTTGCGTTTTTCTCAAAACTACATTTTTTGGAGCGGTGTACATGATTTCTCAAAAACTACTCGACCGATTCTCTTGAAAATGTGTACACAGCTTCTCTATAATATTCTCTATGGCATGACGTAGGATTTTTTCGAGATAATTTTTTTTGAAAAAGTTATGCATTTTTAAAACAGAAATTTCGTACCCAAAAAAATTTTTTTTTTTTCAAAGTGCTCCCATTTGCTAAAAAAAATTTTTCTTTTAAAACGGCTACGTCATGCTGTAGGTAAATTTTTTGTTCTTGGGTTTCAGATAAAAATTGTGCTGTCCAGCATGTGCACCGCACGGCCGTGCGCTAAGAAAAGTGGCTTGCGAGACTCCCTATATCTTCACCATTTTTTAATATTTTTTCTTTTTTCAAGAATTTTTTTGGAGTGAAATATATGTACTTTGATATTATAAATATTAAAAAGTTGTATTTTTAATTGTTTTGTCAAAATTGATTCTTGAACTACCCTGCAATTTTCGGGCGTTCAGGGTGGTGTAACCCCTTAAATTTTCGTATGTTAAATGCAAGTACCGGTCCCTATCAATCGTTATACCCGTGTAAGTTGCAGTTGGCACTATGAATGCATATTTGAACATGTCTTTTCCAATCTCTTGGAGTGGGGTATTTAATACGTAGATCAGGCCATTATCAACATATAATATGTTGACCTCCGAAACTTTCAATAATTCAGCCGTTGCCAGTGGACGAGTTTGTACAGGAAACTCGCAGTTAGGCTCCGCTCCCATAATTTCTTTTATTCTGCTGGATATGTCCATGGGGGCCAATAATTTAGGATGTATTTGGCCCTGTCTGTCGAACAAGACTGCATCTATTGGGACATTCGTGTCCATTTCATATTTTTGTACTTTACTTATGAGGACTTCGATCATAAGATCTAAGTTCCTCTTTTAACTTTAAATCGTCTAATCCTTCATTTATTTTCTGAACGCTAGAGTTTAGTATTGACATCTCAAAGCGTATCTGAGAAAATTCTTCCTTTATTAATGACGTTTGATTCTGCAGTTGTGTTATGAAGAGTCCCGATTTTATTCATAACTTGTTCAATATCGTCCTAGTCTGCTGTTCCGCATAAAATGCGACTTAATTTTCCAATAAATCCCAGAACTGCTCGTTTATGCAGATGTCTCTTCCCATCGGTAATAAGTTCGAAGAAGTGTTTTTGTTCTAGCTCTATCTCTCGTAGATCTTCATATATTCTCTCAATCGCGGGTATTAAATTGCAATGATCAAATCTGTGGCAGGTTTCGTTAGCAAATTTTATACTTTCTTCCAGAAGTTTCGCTCTCTTTAAAAATTTCCGTATTGAAATTTTTGTTATTATTTTCCATTTTGTGTTGCTGACTCGTAGTTCCCCTAAATTCTCTGAATACAGGTCCGGATTATTCCTGAGTTCCCGTATTTCTGTCGTCTGCGTCGATGAGATACTCGAGATTTTTCTGGAACAGAAATCTCATATTACGCCGAGCGTTCAAATCGCATATCTCGGTTGATGATTGTTAATATTTCTACGTAAATATGTGTATGTGCTTGAATGGCCTCATGTTTCTTCCTTTATGTTTACGTTGTGTGTCAGGCACATCTATTTTATGGTTTAAATAATATATTCTGTTTGGTAACATTTTCCGAGTTTTTTGTTTGTTGTTTTTTTCGTACAAGAAAAATCATATTTTACATTCACCTAATAAGGCTTAACGAACGTATTAGTTATTGTTCTTAATACTTATTTACATTTTGCTCATTCTTCTGATAGGTAAAGAAGTGGGTCGAAACACTTCTTTATATTGTCTACGTGCACTATTTTACTTTTTCGCGCACTCAGATTTAATTTTAGGTCACGTGTGCCTATTATTTCCAATATTTCGTAGGGTCCAACATATTCGTCGTCCATTTTACCGTGCCTGGGTTCTTTCAATAAGAACACCATTTCTCCCACACGGAAATGTCCTATGTTTAGTTTTCGGTCGTAATATTGTTTCCACCGATACTTAGACTGCGCCCAGGTTCATGGCAGCCAATGTCTGTAGTTCCGAAATGACCCTCACAATCTCTATGAGGTAGTCATCGTACGTGATGAGTTTTTCCCTCGTAGGGTATGAAGATGGTAATCGTGCGGTTCTACCATACACGAGCTAATGGGGTGAATAATTTATACCCTCATGTGCGCTGATATTGTAAGAAAGCATGGCATATGGCAGCCATGTATCCCAATCGTCCCTATCCCTTACAAAGTTTTTTAGATAATCCACCAGATTTGGTGGTTTCTCTCTAAACTCCCGTTGCTCTGCGGGTGATAAGCGGAAGTTACAAGTGTTTTAATTTTAAAAATCTTTGCAAATTCCTTGAGGATTTTTGCAATGAAGCATTTACCCTGATCTGTGAGTATGGATGCTGGCATTCCATAATTACAGATGAAGTATTTTGCGAAAGCTTCCGCAACGGCCTGTGCCGTAGCCACTTTTAACGGGATTGCAAGGGAATATTTCATTTCGTCGTAAAGAATTCTCGTTCCGTCGCGATCACTTTGGCCATCGAACGAGTCTTCTGTGCGTCGCGCGTCTCTTTCTCCCTCGCTCTCTCTTTCTAGAGGCGGTCGTGGTGGGGAAAAACTCGTTACAGTCTCCCCGAATTGGTTCGACGTCTCGTTTCGCTCAGTTCTTGAGGAATGCTTTTCTTTAGGTGTAGAATGGGAAGGAAAACGTACGGTATGATTTGGCGAGTCGAGGTCGAAATCCGATGACCACGAGTCATCCAAAACTTCGATATCTGGCGTATAATTTTTTTTAAATTTACATTTTTGTCTTTTTTTCTACCCTCCCCAACTCTTATGTTTTCTGCCCCCGAACAAGTTGAATTGGTTTCGGGTTCAGATGTCATGTCGTCCTCCTTTATATATTCTGCACGCTTTCTCCATCGACTTCGTGTCTCCCCCAAACGCTTTGAAAAAATATGTTCCATTACAATTTTCTCATTCTCTAGAATCCTTCGTTTTTCTATAATCGTAGGTCGTCCTTTCCCTTTGCTGAATGGGTCGATTTTCAAGTATTTTGGTATCTACAATTTTTCTATCTCCGTTACATAGGGTTTCTTCCTTTTTTTTTTTACCACCGTACACTGGTAGAAATGAAAATATTCTTTGCACAATTCTTGTTCAATACCATTCTTATTTGTTATGTTGAAGGTCAAGGTGGTACTCAAGCACAAAGAAGTTTGATGAAAATTTCGACAAAAACGGCTTTCAGGGCTTTTTTAGGAAGATTTTGTGAGTCAATATCCGTTGAAATCAAAATCCTTCCTGATCCTATTATCGAGATATTTGCAAATTACTTTTTCAACATTTTTGTAAAAATTAATTATTTCAATATGTCGTAAGCGATGATAACAAGAATAATAATAACAATAATATTAATAATTATAACAGGGGGCGAGATGGTTACGATGGCTTAGGCGTCCGCCTTGTTTCGTAACCTGAACGTCTCCGAAGGTTCTGGGTTCGAGTCCCCGTGTAGACAATTTTCTGCGCGTTGAATTGAACTCAGTATCAACACTGCAATCACCTACCTCATGGTTTGGGGCGTGGTTGCAGTGACATTTCACGCTGATCTGGTAGAGATTTGAGCAAAAAATTCTCACTTTTCGTACAGATTGAGCGACATAAGAAACCAACAATAACAATAATAATGATAAATAAAATGATACAAATACTAATCCAATAATATTAACAGTAATTATAATAATAATAGTTATAAAAAAGAGTCCACTCTCGGCGAAACCCAGGACCAACGACGTGGACGTGATGGTATACTGGTCCCATTTTTTTTTTATTTTCTCATTTTTTGCTTTTTTTTTTTTAATTTTCATTCATTTGTTTTTGTGTGAATAAGAAAGTAGTAATAATTCTAAACATGTTGAGAGGAAAATTGAACGACAGCCTTCTTATGTACGACGGATCTTCCATTCGATTGACTTTAAAACTATCCCAATATATTATAAATTCACGGTGAACAGATTCTCCGGCCTGCTCTGGCCATATCCCAAGGCCGCATCCTCCAAAAAACTGTAGACATTGGGTTAGATGTTCCAAAACTACCTGAATTTTTAAGGATTCAGAAACTTCTACAGCTCTCAAAACTGAAGCAAGTTCCTCAATACGTTTGTCTAAATCAAACTCGGCCTTTCTAATGGAAAAGCAACATTTTACCACTTTATCCATACATTTCGAATTATTATATAGCTTCGCCTGGCAGTCACGTTCGACGTGTCCCTACCATCCGCAATAATCGCTTTCCAACGTTTTTTGCGAGTTTAAAGTTTGACCCGTCAAACACGGAATGCTGCTAACTACCTCCGCTATAGGAGGAGCCTTAGCTACGACATACTGCACTGCTGACGCCACCGGTGCAGCTGCTTGTTGTGCAACATTTCCGTATTTGTCCCCATGTTTAATAAAAATGTATTTTTACGGCGGAAAATTGATTCGGTATTGCAAGTAAATTCAGAATATTATCGCAACAATCATCAACTTGTATAGTAACAAATGTTCTCACTTCACTTTTTTAAACATAGGAGAAATAGTATTTACAAAAAATTAATCTTTAAATAAATATGCAATGAGAAGTCTTGCTTATGTTTTTTTTAATGCAAATCGGCTTCGTAGCTCAGGCGGTAGCGTGCTGGACTACGAAGTCGTAGGTCGTGAGTTCAATCCCCGGCTGGGCAATTTTTCGAAATTGTTTTCAGGCAGCAGTTCGCTATGTGTAAGACGAACCACGCTGTCTGTTTGGCATTTTCGAGGTATTGTCTTCAGGCGGAAATCGAGCCATGGCCGATGCTGTACTTAATGTGGGTTTCTGCAGTTTCCTACATTCTCGACAAATGTGAGTATGGCGCCATCTAAGACGACCTGCAGCTCTCGCAATGGTACTCACCTGTACCCAGACAAGCTCCCTGAGAGCTTTGGGACACCTCCATCGAGGTGGATGGTTGTTGGTAAAAAAAAAAAAAAAAAAAAAAAAAAAATTCCACTTACATTATTTTGGTGTTCGACCAGTGTCAGGATCCGGAACATCTTTTCTAATCTTCCGTGGATGATTGAAGCCAAATCTTGTTTGTGTTTTTTTTTTGTTTGAAGCCCCTTGAAGTTGCTTTGTTTTCGACCCGTGAAGGTGTAAAGTTCTCTTACTGATTCTTTGTCCTTTTTTTTTTAATTTTTCGACTAGTCCAAATTCTTGAGGAATTCGTAATAAAATTTTTGGTTTAAATCTTGACGCTTTATACATTTTTTGTTGTTGTCACTTCTTCTTGGAAGCTAAAAAAGTGTCACTGAATTTTACAATTGCAAAACGAGAAGTCACTTAATTATTCATCTAAATTCTCCAAGTTTTTCATTTGTCATGTTGATTGTCACTCAGAAATTGATTTTTAATGATACTTTAAAAAAATGAACATCATTGTTCTAGGATTGTGTTAAAATTTAATTTTCAAGGTCACTTGTTTTCTTTTACATAGAGTCGCATATTTAACACTTTACGCGTCGTTGCACTGCATGTTATTACTTTATATTTGCGCGAACCGAAGTTTATGCGAATCCATTTTCATGACAGTTAACGGTTGTAATTTCTAAAATTTCACCTTTGTGTCACTTACGTATCCCACCGCTGCCACCAAATTTTGATATGTTACGTTTTTTGTCGTAACTTATGTATCACTTTTGTTGGGTTGATTCTCGGTAGCTGCGAATCGGTACTATCGAGATCTAACGCATTAAGTGGATCGACACCCCAAGTGACGGTACAAGAAATATAGCTCAGATATTTTATTATAACTGGTGCCAACTGTCGGTCGTACAAATATTGCGGATCGCGTCGATATCGAGTCCTGAACGGTCTAGCGTTCGCGGAGAGTCGCTAATTTCGCGGTTCACATCCGAATCACGTTAAAGTCCCGTCTCCCCTAGATGGACGTTCGCGATTCAAGTTTTACGGGGATTTAGTACCAAGAGGTACTTACTGTTCGAAGTTTGGGACGACTCTAACTGCTCATTCAATTGTCTTTGCAAGTCAGGTCGGTTTCACAAACATTTCGGTAGCGAGGGTGGTTACGCGAAACCACCAAGCCGTTGCGATTTTGTTCTTATGACTACGTGTTTTCGCCTCTTTCGTGAATCACCCATACCGAGTGCGAATGTCGCTGGGAAGTATGGTGAATTACGGATCCTATTCTATTTCTTGAATATCTTATTACGAATTTGTCGATTCGGCATCGACGCTCGAGTAACACGATTTATCACAGAGTGATAGCGTCCTTAGATTATTGCCGATTGCTTACACTTATTCGCGACCAGTTGAAACAGGCCTGAAATCGATGAGATGCCGGTGTTGAGATCGCTCGTATTCCACGAAACCTGGTTGGCATATTTTGGAATATGCGAACTCCGTTTTCTCGGCACCTTGTATCGAATGGCGGTCGTTTCTATTTAACTAAAATTATTTATAATTGTTATATAAGTGGAGTTAAATGATCCCCGGATGTGCAGCATCTGATTACGAAGGGACGGTGCACATCGGAGATTTTAAGACCAAAAACATTTAACTGATGACATTCTTTTCGTCGATGAATGTCACGTAGTGTGACAATAATATCTTGCCAGTCTGATTTTTAAATTTATATTTCTTGGTCACATGCTCGTTTTACCTGCATCATCTACCATATCGTTACCAAATATTCCCGGAATCTATGCAAAGGTAAAATTAATATTAGTATTATCAAAGATGAGTCGACGTAATTCGACGTAGTCGTGGGTGGTAGCCCATTCCACATTCAATTGAGGTAACTTCGGAATTAGACTCCTACGATTCCATTGTATGATTCTACACTTATTAACCATATTGACATCCAATTGCCACACCTTTAATAATGAATATAACTCTAACTCTAATTAAAGATCTGAAATAAAATACAACTAAAGTTCGGCGATCAGATGTCACTCACTCCCCTTCGCTAACCCTGGCATTATTGACATAACCCCAGACACGAATCCCGAACCGAGATTACAGGTAGACTTCAGATATATTCACACAAGAACACTTAGAACCATTCAGCTTTCCATGGTAGTTGATAGCGATAAGGTTCTATCCAAATTTACAGACTTAAAAGTCATCCTTTAAGATTTTACCAACAAGAATTGGATATTCTTATGATCTGATAACGATATTTGCAATTGGTCAATAAATCTATTCCTACAGTCATTAACAGTTTCTTTAATCATTAATTGAAAGATCCCCTGTCTCGATCTGTAATAAAAAGGTTCTGAGTTTTTCCTATTCGTGGAACATGGTCAATAGGTTCAATATACAACTTTTGGAATGACAGTGAATAAAGTGCACTGATTGGAATGACACCTGTCAACGAAATTACGTAGTTCGACTTTCGTTCTCTCGTCAGTATCGCATCAAAAATTTGTCGACGGGTTCTTAGCGGGGCACCAAAATTTTGTTTACATGTCTATGTACCCACATGTGTAGGACAAACGATATTCATACATGTTAGTCGAGGAAGGCCGAAGTTGGCCGAGATCTCCAAGAGCATCCCGAAAATCGGTGCTATAGCATATATACATACATATATGCATTTACAGCGATCGTCCGATAGTTTTGACGGCGAAGCTCATTTTCTTTCTTGCGATAGAATTTCTCCCGGCTATCCAATGAATTCGGACGAGGTAACTCGTACCTTTTCTTCGGAAACTCGTTTCTATGAAGTTATCGGATAGAATCGATGGCTAAAACTTTTTTTGCAAATATGTAACATTAGTATATGTATAGTTATATTTTATTTTTCAGCTAAGGTTTTATTTCTTTTCTTCATCATTTTCGACCTAAAAACCTACAGAGTGGTAAAAATGTCCAAATTGTAATTTTTTATCAGTTCATAATTGTCCATTCTTTACCACTCTTTTCAAATCCATGTGAGAAGTTTAAAATTACAAAATATGCATAGAAAAATAAATCATGGCTGACAAATATTAAAAATTGTAAGACAAAATACATTTGTAATAGTCAAATTTTACATATTTTCGCTAAACAGAGTTTGAGTCTTTATTAATAAATACTAAATTTTAATATGTAATATTAGTTAGACTTCTGCATAGAAAATTAAAAAACATTTACCACCTGTACGCTTTTTAGACATGCCTAAAAAAGTATATGGGTCCATATATACATATATGTGAATAACACACATCATATATATATCTATAGATATACTACGTTGCGGATCTGCGCCGAAACGACATAGTAAATAGATGGAATGAATGCATCTCTTATTGCATATAAAATGTTCAATTGAAATGCATATTTCAATTATTTTGGAAGTAATGTCGAAATAATTGTGAAATAATGTGAAATAATAATGAGTAATATGCATATTTACATGAATATTATTTTTTTTGTAAATGGACTGCGTATAATTCTCTGGCAGGTTTCCGATTGTTCTTTGCTTTATTTACTTATCAACAATCCTCTAAAAGTAGTTGCGCGCTTTATCAACAAAAAACTGTAATTTTTCTAAATATTTATCGACAGTTGACAATGGAAAACAGTGTAAATCTACATTATTGCAGAAATGTATAGAATTTCTATATATTCTTTACTAACAAATTGTTATAAACAATTATTTTTTATAAACAAAAAAACCGGGTAATTTATTTTTGACATACATCGTACTTCCAATGGTTAGTTTGGCGCTAATTGCGATATGCTAGGCATGAGCAGAAGCGGGTTTTCGTTTTTATTGTTTATTTATTATTTTTAACAACAATTTGACGATCTTTTATAAAATGTTATGCATGTTTTGCATCTAATTTTTACCGTAAAATCTATTGGCGCAGCCAGATTTCCCCTAAAACCATGTAACTGACAACGACGGCGAATATTCAAAGTTAGTACGTTGTCACACGTACACATTTGCATCACATATACGCACACAAGCGTACCCCCACTTGCCTATAAAGAGAGGGCCTCACCGACGATCCAGTATCCAGTCGTCGCAGCGCGCTTGTCTAATAAGCACCGCTACGATCGACGATAGTTCGGCGGCTTGTGTTTTTACACGAAGCGTCCGTAACTAATTAATGTCTAATGCCCACAGATTCAACTGGGAATCTGTGGTGTCATTGTAGTAAAAAGAACACCAAAGACTCAGACTTATGGGCTGAGGTTTTTGTGTGAGAATAAATATACAATAAATAACCGATAATTATTTAATTAAACAAGTAATTAAAGTAGTAGGATACAGGCGCAGCGAGCGCATAAAATAAACACACAAATTGCCTAAGCACAGGCGCATTTGGCCTTCGCCAAAATATATGTACGAGTCACTTCCACGATTGAAGTGACTAAATTCTTGTATTTTTTACTTTGAAGAATAAATAAAGATTGTTTTAAACCTATCTACCTCTCGAGTCGATTCATTACTTACCTGGTAAGTTACAATTGGCGACCGTGACAGGACTCGAGAGAGGAAGGTTAAAATATATCTTTCCAATATGGAAAAAGATGCCAACGGAAAATGCAAACCGTTAGTTAAGCCAGGCGAAAAAATATTTGCTGGATTATATACCGTGAGGCAGAGTAGCTTCGATTTAGAAGAATTCTTAATGAATTTACCTCCCCAATCGTGCGGAGACAATAATGCAATAAAGAAAGAACAATAAATGAATTGTTTTTGAAAAAAAATAATTACAAAAAGTATTGGTTTATTTAGAGTAACCCTAAATATTAACCTTAATTATTAAAATGCCGCGTGGTAGACGAGCAGGAATTCGTACACAAACTCGCCGGAGTCGCTCACAAGAGGTCCGCGGGGAACGCGAATTAGAAGATTTAGAAGAGATAGATATGTTTGACAGACTAAAATGGCAAACGGAAATTACCAGTCGACTCAAAGAAATGAGAAGAAAGGAACAGGACAGCGAAAGAAGAATAGCGGAACTAGAAAAACGCTTAGAATCACAATCGGCCTCTCCAGGAATAAGCATTATTCTGGATCAGGTACAACAATTGGAAGATGATGTTAAGGAGCATGATCAACAGATCAGTCAAATAATGAAAGAACCTGTGGTAATGATCGGGGACATGCCCGCAATTTTAGCTTCTTCGGATATGCAGAATGCTATAAAGAAACTGGAGCACCAGATAAAATATTTAAACAATACGATTGAGGAAAATCAGTCGCAAATGGAAAACAGGTATACTAGAAGGTTAACCCTGGAAACAGAAGCACTGAGTGCACCAAAAATTAGGCTTAATCCGCCAATATTCTCAGGAAATAAAACCGAGAAACCTTTAAAATTCTTACAAGCTTTACAAAACTACTGTAAAGTGACACAGATTAAAGCAGCAGAATTTAAATCACTAATGTACCAAATCTTAAAAGGAGCAGCTTTAGATTGGTGGTATTTCATAGAAACAGAGGTAAACGGTTTAGAAGAATTTGAAAAAAGATTTAGGAAAAGATATTGGAACGAAGAGTCACAATATCAATTAAAGAAACAAATCGAATTTGGATATTTCAGATCCCAGCAAAATTCAAGCAGAGTCGAATACGCAATAGATCTGTGTAATAACGTTAAGGAAACCAACATGTTATTAAGTACGAGAGAATTGATATCTCTTATCTCAAGACACTTTGAGCAAGATATACGAAATGCAATCATAAACCGAGATATAAGGGATTATGATGAGTTATTGGAAATTCTACAGAGGTATGATGATATGGGCCCTTTGAATGGTCCAAAACAGAAAATCGAGATGCAATATGAGAAATATCAGGAAACTGATAAAAGAAAAGATCAACATCCAAATTTCCATAATGAAGATGGAGGAAAACGATCATATCAAGCATATAACCAAAGAAGATCAGAAAATGATTTATCTAGAGAAAAAGCGTATCAAAACTGGCGTGCACAAGGAAGTGCATCGAAAATAGAACCAAATAAATATAATGTCAACATGATAGATGTTGATGAAAATATGGATAGACATAAACGAAAATTAAATGAAGAAGGGCATAAAGAAGGTAAAAGCCAGGAAAATGAAGATAAACTAGGGAGTTGCAGCAAACGTAGTATCGAAACCATTCGAATTATGTCTGTTTTTGAAAATCCGCGGGACGGTTTGACAGCAGAGGAGGAAAACACGACTCAACCGGTCACAATAAAACGTCCTGAAACACAAATAATGATAGAAGGAATACGAGTAAATGCATTGTGGGACACGGGTAGCGAAGTAACATGTATTTCAGAAGAGTTCTACAATACTCACAAAAAAGAATTAGGATTGTGTCCAACGTTACCAGTCATCGGGCAACGGATAATCTGCGCAACTGGAAACAAATCCACCAATATAAAATTACAAATTCTCGCACGTACAGAAATAGGAGATCTACAAACAGAATTGATATTTGTGGTAATTCCACGGCTAATAAAACATTGTATTCTCGGAATAAATGCCCAACAGTAATTAAATGCAAATAGATATAGGAAATAAAACCATAAGATTAAAGGATAAGGATAATCTTAAAGAAACAACCTTAAATATTTCTCAAAATACGATTGATAAAGATAAAGTGGAGCAAGTTTGTATTAATAACGTTCAAGATATGGAAGAAAAGTTAAATTCACCAGAGAAACACAAACAGAATTTAGGAAATAATGAAATATCAAACGAAAATATCCGGTTGCAAGAGTTTGAATCAATAAATAAAGTAGAAAAAGTACACCCGGTTACAGTACTTTTGAAATTTCACGAGATTTTCGATAAACGATTAAGAGAAAGAGAGAAGATTTCGAGAGAAAACCCGGTCTGAAAGAGTTAATTCTAGAATTATTTTAGATTGATACAAATAAAAAAAAATTTTTTGTTTGTTTAGAAATCATAGAAAATGCATGAAATTAGGATAATCAAACGCGTCATTTTAATCTCACATTCACAACATTGTGGTATTAGTATCGTTGTCCAGTTTCGGGTTGTCATGTCGCAGTCGGAAATCGAGACAAATCGCTCATTTTCCTGGAAGGAGGCATTGTAACTGACAACGACGGCGAATATTCAAAGTTAGTACGTTGTCACACGTACACATTTGCATCACATGTACGCACACAAGCGTACCCCCACTTGCCTATAATGAGAGGGCCTCACCGACGATCCAGTATCCAGTCGTCGCAGCGCGCTTGTCTAATAAGCACCGCTACGATCGACGATAGTTCGGCGGCTTGTGTTTTTACACGAAGCGTCCGTAACTAATTAATGTCTAATGCCCACAGATTCAACTGGGAATCTGTGGTGTCATTGTAGTAAAAAGAACACCAAAGTCTCAGACTTATGGGCTGAGGTTTTTGTGTGAGAATAAATATACAATAAATAACCGATAATTATTTAATTAAACAAGTAATTAAAGTAGTAGGATACAGGCGCAGCGAGCGCATAAAATAAACACACAAATTGCCTAAGCACAGGCGCATTCGGCCTTTGCCAAAATATATGTACGAGTCACTTCCACGATTGAAGTGACTAAATTCTTGTATTTTTTACTTTGAAGAATAAATAAAGATTGTTTTAAACCTATCTACCTCTCGAGTCGATTCATTACTTACCTGGTAAGTTACAACCACTTTTGACGAAATTGTTAACAAATTGTTACAAACGAGTATTTTTTAAAAACCAAAATACAGGGGTATTTAATTTTCGGCATATATCTTATTTTCAATAGTTAGTTTGGCGCTATCTGCGCTGTGGTACGCATGGGCCTTAATTAACACTTTCTAATGTAATTAATATGGATTATAAATGGAAATTATTGATATAGAGAATATATTCTATAACACCATAAATATATAAAGATTTAGAAAACAAATATTGTAGGTGACCAATATTTCATTTCAAATCGTGTAATGAAAATAAATTTAAAATTCAAAATCTTGTTTTATACGATTTTTATTATTCTTTTGGGTAAATAATGAGACACGTATGTTTTTGTTTTGCAAACAAATTACGGCCTACACAAAAATTTCGCTGATGATTTCATTTTTGCCCGAAACAGATAGGAAATTATATTCAAATCTCTCCCTTTCCGTTAAAAATCGATATCATGGCATTCTGTTTTCTTAATTTAATAGTGTTTAAAATGTTCTTTCATGGCCATTTTAAAATTTTACAAAAATTTGAAAATTAACAAAATGACGGTCATTTTTTGAAAATTAAAAATACTCGACTTTCTCATAACCATAATTTTTCAAAATTCTATTTTTTTTATGATTAGACAATATAAAAAGGAATGTTTTCCAATAGGTTTGGTCTGCACTAAAAAAATGTGGAGGCGTCATGATTTTTTTTGTAATCGTCATTTATCAGGTTGCAGCAACGTCATCTTTCAGTTAGTGAAATAAAAGGGAAATTTGGATCATGTCTATTAGGCATAGAAACTTTCAAATATTATTATTAATAAACAATTTGATTATATTTTAAGTATAAATGCGTGCTATTGTTAATGACCGGTGTAAGACATTCGTTGAAAAATTGTCATGCGTCAGTATACAGGGTGGCCGATTTATCTGAAGACATCGAAATATCTCGAGAACTATGCACAGAATCAAAAAAGTTGTCGGATGAAAGTTGTTCGACACGAAGGGGGGCATCCAGTGATAATTAAATTTACCCCCTCCCCCATTCCCTGGAGGTGGAGTGGGGGCAAAAACAATAAAACTTAAATAGGAACCCCCATTTTTTATTGCAGATTTGGATTAAACCGACTAAATTTTAATATGGGGATTAGAAAGTCGCGATATCCATTTACTTCCCTTCAGGAAAGTAGAGAAAAATGTAGGTGAACTGGTTACGTGTGACTCAACTTATGTATAAAATGATATGCTACTTTATTTTCGAGTTATGTCGCCCTCTAGCGTTATGTAACAGAACCGGCGCCGGTGATGGCCGAAATGCAAGCGATGTACATGTATGAAACCACGTGAGTTCTCTCGGGGTCGGGTAGATGGCGACGAAATCCCCAAATGAAGTAAGAGTTTCGTTTTGTTTAATAGAAGCTGGTTTGACCGTCAATGCTCAGCTTCTTTATTCTCATTTCGGAAAAAACATACAGAGAGAGAATGAATGAGCTGAGTGAAGGGACATGACGCGTTTTTTAATGGATTGCGTGATGTCCTCTTTTTGTTTATTAAATAATAAATTTAAAACCTAAAATGTAATTTTATTGAAGGTAGAAAACTTATTTATAAAATTGCTTCCATATTGTATGCACAATTTTTATGTAATCAGTTTTGATTTTTAATATGAAGAATATCAATTATTCATAATCTTAATTTTTCGAATGGACATTATTAAAATTTCATATTCAGAATAACAATTTTCGCAATTGATATTACTAAATTCTAATATTAAAAATTCTAATATTAGAATTTTTAATATTAAATTTTCATAAAGGGATCAAATTGTCCCTATTTGCCCCCTGGATGCCCCCCTTCGTGTCGAACAACATTCATCCGACAACTTTTTTGATTCTGTGCATAGTTCTCGAGGTATTTCAATGTCTTCAGATAAATTTGGATTTTTATCGAATACAGCGCCACCTGTGAATCAAAATGCAATAGCTCCTAGGTCAAATTGGTGTACTTTTTTCCGGAGAATCCAAATCTGCAATAAAAACTGGGGGTTCCTATTTAAGTTTTATTGTTTTTGCCCCCACTCCACCCCCAGGGAATGGGGGAGGGGGTAAATTTAATTATCACTGGATGCCCCCCTTCGTGTCGAACAACTTTCATCCGACAACTTTTTTGATTCTGTGCATAGTTCTCGAGGTATTTCAATGTCTTCGGATAAATCGGCCACCCTGTATATTACAAATAGAAACTTTCGCACATTAACATTAACAAACAATTTTTTATATTTTAAAAATCAAAACTGATTACATAAAAATTGTGCATACAATATGAAAGCAATTTTATAAATAAGTTTTCTACCTTCAATAAAATTACATTTTAGGTTTTAAATTTATTATTTAAAACAAAAAGAGGACATCACGCAATCCATTAAAAAACGCGTCATGTCCCTTCACTCAGCTCATTCATTCTCTCTCTGTATGTTTTTTCCGAAATGAGAATAAAGAAGCTGAGCATTGACGGTCAAACCAGCTTCTATTAAACAAAACGAAACTCTTACTTCATTTGGGGATTTCGTCGCCATCTACCCGACCCCGAGAGAACTCACGTGGTTTCATACATGTACATCGCTTGCATTTCGGCCATCACCGGCGCCGGTTCTGTTACATAACGCTAGAGGGCGACATAACTCGAAAATAAAGTAGCATATCATTTTATACATAAGTTGAGTCACACGTAACCAGTTCACCTACATTTTTCTCTACTTTCCTGAAGGGAAGTAAATGGATATCGCGACTTTCTAATCCCCATATTAAAATTTAGTATTCACGGTCTCTCAGTGTAAGACTGTTTTTGAAGTCAATTGTATTGGTAGTAATTCGGTCGGAGGTCACTTTGCTTTTAGAATAAGAACTTTCCGTTTACGTGACTATTTTTTGTCTACCCTTCATTGCTTAAATCGAATTGCAAGTTAAAAATGAATCCTGCTACAGTTCCCGAAAAAATCGAAATGATTCTTATTTATGGTGAATGTAAGAGGAATATTGACGGTGCTGTTGCGTTGTATGCTGAGCGTTTTCCAGATAATGCTCGCTCGCGTTCTTTTTTTTACAAAGTTGTGAATGCCTTTCACTCTGATGGCAGCGTACAAATGAAAAAAAGGAAGCGAAGATTAACAGTTACAGGAGAAGCTAACGAAGTAGCTGTACTAGCAGCTATTCACCAAAATCCACATGTAAGCACACGACAATTACATCGCGATTCCGGCATTTCCAGAGACAGTATTCAAAGAATATTGCATCGTCATAAGTTTCACCCATATCACATTTCACTGCACCAGGAACTAGATGGCGATGATTTTCATAACCGCGTGGTGTTTTGTGAATGGGCATTTCAAAAAATGCAAACGAACCACAATTTCTTTGCTAATGTATTATTTTCAGATGAATCTACATTCACGAACCATGGTGGCATCAATAGGCATAATATGCATTATTGGAGCGTAGAAAATCCCCATTGGTTACGACAAGTTAATCATCAACGTCCTTGGTCGGTGAACGTTTGGTGTGGAATCATAGGAAATAAACTCATTGGTCCTTATTTCATTGAAGGTAATTGAATGGAACAAAATATCGAGATTTCCTAGAACAAGAAGTACCATTACTACTTGAGGATGTTGCTATGTACGTCCGACGGACAATGTGGTTTCAGCATGATGGTTGCCCAGCACATTTTTCAAGAGTAGCAAGGGAAATACTAGACCGTCATTACAATGGTAGGTGGATTGGTAGAGGTGGCCCCATTAATTGGCCTGCGAGGTCACCTGATCTAACATCTCTGGATTTCTTCCTATGGGGTTACCTAAAAGGTAAGGTTTATGAACAAGTACCAACGACTCGTGAAAACATGGTGGAACGCATAAGAACTGCTTGCGCAGAAATTTCTGCAGATATGATTCTATCATGTATAAAGTCATTTGAAGAAAGAATAAATAAATGCATTGAAGTGGAAGGTCAACATTTCGAACACTTACTCAAGTAAGTGAACAGTGAGACAGTGAGAGGCAAGGGGACTCACGTAAAACAAGCACCCCAAAGGGAACAGAAAAATACTACGTCCACGTCGTTGTTCCTGGGTAACGCTAAATGTATTTTTTCCCGGCTTTGTTAGAATGACCGTATTCCATATCCGCTACGGGGGCGAAAATTGTCAATATTGGAGAATCCAAATCTGCAGTAAAAACTGGGGGTTCCTATTTAAGTTTTATTGTTTTTGCCCCCACTCCACCCCCAGGGGATGGGGGAGGGGGTAAATTTCATTATTACTGGATGCCCCCCTTCGTGTCGAACAACTTTCATCCGACAACTTTTTTGATTCTGTGCATAGTTCTCGAGGTATTTCAATGTCTTCGGATAAATTTGGATTTTTATCAATTACAGCGCCACCTGTGAACCAAAATGCAATAGCTCCTAGGTCAAATTGGTGTACTTTTTTCCGGAGAATCCAAATCTGCAATAAAAAATGGGGGTTCCTATTTAAGTTTTATTGTTTTTGCCCCCACTCCCCCTCCAGGGGATGGGGGAGGGGGTAAATTTAATTATCACTGGATGCCCCTCTTCGTGTCGAACAACGTTCATCCGACAACTTTTTTGATTCTGTGCATAGTTCTCGAGATATTTCGATGTCTTCAGATAAATCGGCCACCCTGTATATGCTCAACATTTTTCTGTTGTTTTACTAACTGAAAGATGACGTCGCTGAAATCTGATATATAACGATTTCTTTTTTCAGAAAAAAATTCTTAACGCTTGCAGGCCGTTTTAGCGTAGACCAAACTTATTGGAAAACTTTTCTTTTTATATTGTCTTGTAACAATCTTTTACATACAGTAATTCAAAACCAGATAAATGACTAGGGTCTCGTATATTCAAACTAAATCATCTCGCGCGGATTGTTACAAACGTCGTGCAAATCCAACCTGAATGCACGACGTGCAAATTTTTAATTAGGAGTTACGTATTCTCCTCTTTCCAGAGTAATACTCGGTCGTCCCAATTCAAACCTGTAAATACCCGGAAAACGCGAGACGACCAATTTGTTACGAAACGAATCCGACACCAAGGACAAAATTCCTAGGACAGAACTTATGACTTGAAATGTCGTGCATTAAATAAAAGAGAGAGAAGTAAATATAAAGTGATTTATTAAATTAATATTAAAATCAAGATTGACCCGAGAATTACATAGACTAGTCCCAAAGCTAGTACTTACATATGTTGGTACGTCTAGGTACGCACAAATTCGGTCGATCTCTCTCGCTCGCACGATGGACGCCGCTCGTCCCACGATATATGCCGTATTAACATCATGGCAAAGTTCGCGTGTCTTAAATCTTATGTGTTGTAGTAGTTTTTAAACAGTGGACATGCATCTACAACTTTTTTGAACAACACGTGATGGCGAACAAATACCATCTCAGTTTCGTTAAGACAATTTTGAAGAGGGCTACAATACATGGCCGAAACGTCAATCGACGATATCAGATTTATTTAATTCCGTCCATTTCACCAAGAAATTCTTATTTCGTTAATATTTTCACTTCAATGGACAAGAAATAAAACCACTCATATTAATAGTACTTACATATGTTGGTACGTCTAGGTACGCACAAATTCGGTCGATCTCTCTCGCTCGCACGATGGACGTCGCTCGTCCCACGATATTTGCCGCTGCAGTTGGCCGCACTTAATTTAATTTTTAAGAGGGACGTCTGTCCTTATTTGACCAACTCGTTGGTTGTCGATATTCGCACCGAATCTTATGTTCCGCAAGGAAAAAATTCAAAAATTTTGTGAAGCTCGTTCGCAGTCTAAGCGGTCGCAGAGATCTGGCTACCGCGGGTTTTCTCGGGCACGTCTTTTCGTCGGTTCGCGACCTAACTTAACTTACAGTTTTCGGTAGTCGCCTTCCCATTGTTGCCGACGTTCCTGAAACCCTCATATATTATTGGTACCATCGTCCGGGCCCGAGAGTTAACGGTATGCCAACAACACTATGTATTATTAGAATTAGCATTTTAAATAAAATGGCATTTCCGTTACACCACCCGCCCAGAAAACATGCTTTGCAAAAAAATTGGTTTAAAAATAAAAAGCCATAATAAATTTCGATGCTTTATGTTTAGGTAACATGCTATGAGTCGTATGAATGTAGACAGTACTAAATAGATGTAATATAGTAAATAGTCCATTTTATTTATGTAATTAATTGGATACATCTACCGTAAAAGAAAAACCTCACCGGAGAAGACGTAAGGTAGACGACGATCTATTAATGATGGCGTCTTTGGCCACATACAACGCATTCTTCACATATGCGCAGTAAAGGAGCTTTACCTCTGGCCACCTGTACTTTAAGGTCCGTCTTGGCGTACCCGAGCCGAGAACGGGCTATTTCCACCCCATTTTTGGCGAAACGACGCTCCTTTTCAGAGGCGCGAGGGTCGTCTTGTACCCTCTCCAATTGCTGCTCAGCTTCCGACAATGCCATCTCCAGGTCTATTAGATTATTATGGCCCCGATTCAGTATCCCCTTCACGCGCTGCGCCTCCTCCTGGCGTTTAAAGGCCCTTTGGAATCGGTACTTGCTTAAGATGTCCATCCCAACTCGATGCTCCTGGATGGAACGCTCTAATAATTGGAGGCTATGCGGTGTCTCCGACCCCTTCCGCTTCTCGTCCAGTCTGTGAAACAGGGCTGCTTCCTCTTTTTCTATGGCGATTCGTTTCAGTTCGGATAGGGTTAATGTTCGACTGGCGAACGCCACGACACGATCATCTTCGTCGAACGACTGGCTCAGAACGGCACCATTCCCTGTGTCACTGGCATCTGTTTCCAAAGTATATTCTCTAGTGAAATCAGGTCGATGCAAAATAGACGCAGTACTTAATAAATATTTGATTCGATCAAACGATGTTTGCTGCGCTTCTGCCCATATATAAGGTTGATCCTTACGGGTTAATTGAGTGAGTGGCTCCGCTATAGTGGCAAAGTCACCTAAAAATTTACGGTACCACGAAGCCATACCCATGAATCTTCTTAACTGTTTTAGATTCTTTGGCGCCGGGTATTCTACTATCGGTCGGATCTTCTCGGGGTCAGGCCGAAAGCCATTTTTATTCACTGAGACCTAAATAACGGACTTCTTCCTTACCAAAGATGCTCTTCTTTAAATTAACGCTGAGACCGGCGTCTTTGATTTTATTTAGGACGTGTTCAATCCATTTTACATGTTCCTCGAACGACTTTGTTACTATAATAATGTCGTCCAAATAACAGAATGCATATGGATCCAATTCGGGACCAATCAACGAATCAAGCCACCTTTGAAAAGTAGCGGGTGCTCCACTTAAACCGAAAGGCATTCGACAGAATTGGAACAACCCTTTGCCTGGAACCGTAAATGCTGTGATCGGCTTCGATTGTTCATACATTTTAATTTGATGGTAAGCGCTTCCTAAATCTAACGTAGTAATATACTGGGCTTGCTGCAATTTCCGTAAAATAGAATCCATATATGGTAAATGATAGGCGTCTGGCCTCGAAACAGCATTAACTTTACGATAATCGACGCAAAATCGCCATGTACCGTCTGACTTCTTCACCATGACGACAGGACTCGACCATGGACTTGAAGACGGCTCGATGATTCCTTCGCCCAACATCTGCTCAACATATTGGCGCATTTCTTCTTCTAATTTCTTAGAGACCGGATAATATCTTTGTTTAATAGGTCGAGCGTTTCCCACATTTATGACGTGCTCGACCAAATTAGTGCATCCAATATGAGGATTGTCTACGGGTATTAGTGACCGGACGGTTGAAAGTAGACGTCTTTGTTGCTCGTCCGTCAATTTTCGTAGACCTGACGTTGTATAGTTCTCTTCAGGTGGAACAGAAACCATTGCAACCTCTACTGGAATCCTCTGGACACTGCCATTCAATGTAATATAATTTTCACGAGGGGGAAGCACTGCGTTAAACGCACATATAAAGTCTGCTCCTAGTAAACATTCCGGCTCTAAATCAGGCATGATTAAGGCCGTCAACCATTTCGTTTTGCCTGTCATTCTAAATGGTAATCTAATTTGACCGCTAATCGACACAGTTCGTCCGTCGGCCACTCGTGGACCAACTCCTGCATAAGGTTCGATCTGATGACCGTAGGAGTCAGCAATTTGATGAGCGACTCGACCAATCACAGTGCGTGCCGCTCCAGGGTCGAAAAGTGCTCTTAGGCGGTGACCGTCAATCATCACTGTCACCCACTACCGAGTAAAACCCTCTTCAGTCTTTCTGTAAACTTCTGACCGGTTGAGCTGAGCTGCTCGCTGCGTTTTTGAGGTCTGTGTCTGAGTATCAGGGATGGGTACGACCTCTCTTACGCATCCCTGATCTCGTTTTCCCGGCATCTAGGACAATTATATTTTGTGAATCCTTGAAGTTGACAATTAAAACACTGGAGGCTACTAGATGTCCTCGACTGGTTCTGTCCTTTAGAAGTCGTCGGTATCACCTCTCTTCTTTGGCTGGCTGGCCCATTTCCATTGGGTATATTCCACCGTCTTTGTGGTCCTGACCACGTTTTCTTATTTCCTGCTTGTTCTGGTCGACCCGATGGAGGCGTCCATTGTCTTTGCCGATTAAATTTATTATCAAATGGGCGTCTATCTTTCCGTACTGGCATTGCCGGTGTCTCCTTCCTCAAAGAACTTATGGCTTCCTTTATTTTGGAGTCAAAGGTGGACACCAGGCGCTTTTCCATGGCCTCCATTATCTTCTGGACGTCGTTTTCCGTTATGGCGGTTATTTGAGGAATGGCTTGCTTTGCTGGCTTCTTTGGCATCTCAACTGCCGCAAAATCCACATTCTTCCTCATCCCTTTCGCTTTTCCCCGATAAGCGACTTCTGGGAAGAACGAGTGTTCCGGGGGTGGAGGTGGTCGATAGACCTGACTATACTTTAATATTCTTTCGGCCTCCCTGGCCTGATGCAATACGTCATCGAATGATTGAACTCTATCTCGTTGGATAGCCATTTGTAAATCTGGACGAAGATTTTGATGTAGCCAGTCAAGCTGTGTCTCAATAGACGGTACCGGTACCCATCTATTTAAAATAGATTGGAGACATATCATATAGTCTCGTACCGTCTCGTCTTGACCTTGAGTCCGCAAATGGACTTTCGCAAACGCACATTCCTATCGCCTCCATAGCACGATCGAGCATCTCTGCAAAACTGTGCCCATGTGTGCCATTCTTGATAGGAGAAGCGATACCATTGGAGCGCAACTCCTGTTAACAAATAGGGTAACGCCTGTAGTAGCTCTTCGTCCGAAATTCCTGACATGAGGCTACATTCCTGTACACGCGTTAAAAAATCCTCGATGCTGTGTTGTTCGTCCCCGGCATATGTGACGTTCCAATGTCGGACCACTTCTCCTAGGTCTCTTGTCCGACTACTATCTTGACAATTAAGTCGGCTGTTATTTTCGTTCACTTGATTTGAACGACCGCCCCCCTCCCCAGAATCCACTCGACGGGGTGGACTTAAAGTATGAACTATTTGATATAGCCGATTATCTTGCAGTCTATTTTCATCATCATCCGCTAATCTTATTTCATCCGGATTTGATGGATAATTGATATCAAAGGTGTCACAAAAAGTTACCTTTTCATTCCTTGCCGGTGACCTAGTGTCGTACTATTCGCTCTATTTGACCATTTTTCTTCTAATTGTTTAACGACTGATTGAGTAACCCGACTCACTAATTTATTTGTGTCGAGTTGATTTTCATTTATATTTTGATTCTCTTCTTGAATTTGCTCTTGAGTTGACTGAATTGTATTTGATACATTATTTGCTGTCGACGACGTATGCTTGATGCACTTGAGCCTGAACTCTAATTCTATGTCCATTGCGAGTCTCTTCTATAAAATCGCCGAATGATTCTAATAAACTATCACATCGCGATTTACAAGCTGAATCATTCTCGTTAAACCTAGTTTGTATAAAATCTGTGGCTGTGTAATTACCTTCTAGCCGATCTAACAAACGATTAACGCGAATTCTTGGTCGACCTGACTTATTCAACTCAAGACGTTCTAATGCGTCGTCTAATTCTTTGGTCGACAAGCCAAATACCCACTCATCTAATTCGCAATATGTTTGATCCATTTTTCCTTTAGAGGTTTTCTTTTCAATTTTTGTAATAATCGTATGTACACTCACGTTCAGAATATCTGTCCAAGTAATTTACGTCTACTTGAGAAAATGGCAACAGGGCGTCAGTAATTTACTGAATGCACTACAAACTATACCCCCTAGCGATACGATGAGACACATATAGGGGCACACACAGTCATCCGTATTACTCGCGCTATTACTATGTATTTTCCTACCGGTCTCTCTCTCTCTCCCTTATGATTACGTTGTCTTCACCTGGGACAATAACAATGCTCCAATTCATCCCAGGGGACGATCTCCGCCAACCCCATTATCGTCGACATGCTTATCAGGTTAATTCTGAATTAAATATATTATCCCGGCACTTATTATTTATTTATTTATTAAGCATAAGCGTTCGATAAAAAACATTCGACTTTTTTGAACATGCGAGGGAGAACCGAGGAAAGTCGTAGGATCAAAAAAGTTAAATTTACTTCTCCTGGGTTCCACTCACATGTTAAAAAAAGTCGAATTTACTTCCCTCGGTTCTTCCCTGTAGGATCAAAAAAGGTAAATTTGGGACGTAAATTGGACTTTTTTGAACATGCGAGTGGGACCCGAGGGAAGTAAATTTAACTTTTTTGATCCTACGAGGAAGAACCGAGGGAAGTAATTTGGACTTTTTTGAATATGCGAGTGGGACCCGGGGGAAGTAAATTTAACTTTTTTCATCCTACGAGGAAGAACCGAGGGAAGTAAATTCGCAAAAATGCAAAAATGATTATTTTATGTCATAATATTTTATTATCTTTTTTTTTGATTACTGAAAGCATTTATGGAACACTTTGAAGTGAAATCAGTTCTGATTTTAGTTCGAATCTGTTAAGGGGGGTATACCCACAAAATCAGCTCTATGAGAAATACACCTTTAAAAAATTTGAAAAATTGTTTCTTTAGTAATTTTTGACGAGGAATACAGTGGTGCGAAAACAAAAAGTAGACAACATTTTTTTTGCCCATACACGTTTGAAAAAAATAGCGTTTGTGAAAAAATGCTTCTACATTTTTCTAAATCAATGTAAAAATTCAAAAAAATTAGAGTGAACATAAAAACACATTTTCTAAATAATTACGCATGAATATTAAAAAATTCCATTTTTTTCGAAAAACAAATTTTTTGTATAGGTGAAACAAATTTTTTACACTTTTTATTTTAGCACCACTGCATTTCACGTAAAAAATTACTAAAGAAATAATTTTTGCAAATTTTTTAAAAGTGTATTTCATAGAGCTGATGTTGTGGGTTTACTCTTTTTTTTTTATTTTAAATTTTAATTTTAATTTTAAACCAACAGGTTTAACCTGTTGGCGGCGTCTTTACTGCACAAAATTAAAGCGCGAAAATTCGAAAATCGAAGTGTTATTAGTATGTACGTATCTGTTAAAAACTTTCAGCTTCGTACACAAGAATTACCTACAATTCAAAAGGAAGTAATAAATTTTATTGTCCGTTATTAATTATTTCAAAATTAATTTGATTAATTAATTTCAATTAGTCTACGCAACAGCAATTCGTATGTAGTTCCACGATAGGAATAGAGATTTCTATTGTTTTAAGAAGTCCATTGGAACATTTGAAGCTATTATCCTGATTCCGGAAACAAGTGAATCACTTCCTTCTTCAACATAATTGCGAAGAGAACAAAAATTTGTCGTCTACATTAAAATTAATTGAAATGTACAAACTTGAATTTCTTCGCGACAAAATGCTGCACAGCGAGCGAGTGCGAGAACAGTGGTACAAAATGTACACACAGCAAAAATTTGCATACGAGAGGAGGGCAGTTTTTGAACGTTGGGCAAAGCTGTACCGCACGGTATATGCAGACGAAAACGTAACAGGTAACCCACACACTCTCATTTTCACTGTCATTAATTATCACGCCCACTTTTATAACTATTAAATATTAATTTAATTTTTCAAATTTTACAGCCTCAATGTTCCTGAAATTGTGAGAGAACGTCTACAGAAGATTCCAAATGTTGGAAAAAAATATGATTTTCCCAGTGAAATGTATCCAATGGAAAGGACATTTTACAAAACCTGGGCGGGATACATGCGACAACTCCCAACATGGAAACCTGGCACTTTAAGAAATTAAAATTCATTAGTGACTACATTTATAAGGCGCATTACAGATGAAACTATGTAAACTGTTCTATATTATTGCAGGTCCTTTTCGATGCAGACAAAAATTTAATGTGTCCGGTTGGGGTAGACATACCGACATACCCCCTCCTGGAATAATTTCTGTTTTTAAACGACATGTGAATTATTGTAAATGTATGTACATATTCACATTCAAAATAAATTATTATAAAGAAAATATTATGGGTACTCTATTTATTTTGCTCTTCATCGTAGGATCAAAAAAGTTAAATTTACTTCCCTCGGATGCCACTCGCATGTTAAAAAAAGTCGAATTTACTTCCCTCGGTTCTTCCCTGTAGGATCAAAAAAGGTAAATTTACTTCCCTCGGGTCCCACTCCAGTGTTTTGAACATGCGAGTTGGACCCGAGGGAAGTAAATTTAACTTTTTTGATCCTACGAGGAAGAACCAAGGGATGTAAATTCGACTTTTTTTGAACATGCAAGTGGGACCCAAGGGAAGTAAATTTAACTTTTTTGATCCTACGAGGAAGAACCAAGGGATGTAAATTCGACTTTTTTTGAACATGCAAGTGGGACCCAAGGGAAGTAAATTTAACTTTTTTGATCCTACAGGGAAGAACCGATGGAAGTAAATTAGCCTTTTTTGAACATGCGAGTGGGACCCGAGGGAAGTAAATTTAACTTTTTTGATCCTACGAGGAAGAAACGTGGGACGTAAATTCGACTTTTTTGATCCTACATGGAAGAGCCGAGGGAAGTAAATTTAACTTTTTTGATCCTACAGGGAAGAACCGAGGGAAGTAAATTCGCCTTTTTTGAACATGCGTGTGGGACCCGAGGGAAATAAATTTAACTTTTTTGATCCTACAGGGAAGAACCGAGGGAAGTAAATTAGCCTTTTTTGAACATGCGAGTGGGACCCGAGGGAAGAAAATTTAACTTTTTTGATCCTACAGGGAAGAACCGAGGGAAGTAAATACGCCCTTTTTGAACATGCGAGTGGGACCCGAGGGAAGTAAATTTAACATTTTTGATCCTACGAGGAAGAGCCGAGGGAAGTAAATTAGCCTTTTTTTAACATGCGTGTGGGACCCGAGGGAAGTAAATTTAACTTTTTAGATCCTTCGAGGAAGAACCGTGGGACGTAAATTGAACTTTTTTGATCCTACATGGAAGAGCCGAGGGAAGTAAATTCGAATTTTTTGAACATGCGAGTGGGACCCGATGGAAGTAAATTTAACTTTTTTGATCCTACGAGGAATAACCAAGGGACGTAAATTGAACTTTTTTGATCCTACAGGGAAGAACCGAGGGAAGTAAATTAGCCTTTTTTGAACATGCAAGTGGGACCGAAGGGAAGTAAATTGAACTATTTTGATCCTACGAGGAAGAGCCGAGGTAAGTAAATTCGCCTTTTTTGAGCATGCGAGTGGGACCCAAGGGAAGTAAATTTAACTTTTTTGATCCTACAGGGAAGAACCGAGTGAAGTAAATTAGCCTTTTTTGAACATGCGAGTGGGACCCGAGGGAAGTAAATTTAAATTTTTTGATCCTGCAGGGAAGAACCGAGGGAAGTAAATTAGCCTTTTTTGAACATGCAAGTGGGACCCGAGGGAAGTAAATTTAACTTTTTTGATCCTACGAGGAATAACCAAGGGACGTAAATTGAACTTTTTGATCCTACAGGGAAGAACCGAGGGAAGTAAATTAGCCTTTTTTGAACATGCAAGTGGGACCGAAGGGAAGTAAATTGAACTATTTTGATCCTACGAGGAAGAGCCGAGGTAAGTAAATTCGCCTTTTTTGAACATGCGAGTGGGACCCGAGGGAAGTAAATTTAAATTTTTTGATCCTACGAGGAAGAAACGTGGGACGTAAATTCGACTTTTTTGATCCTACATGGAAGAGCCGAGGGAAGTAAATTCGAATTTTTTGAACATGCGAGTGGGACCCGATGGAAGAAAATTTAACTTTTTTGATCCTACGAGGAATAACCAAGGGACGTAAATTGAACTTTTTGATCCTACAGGGAAGAACCGAGGGAAGTAAATTAGCCTTTTTTGAACATGCAAGTGGGACCGAAGGGAAGTAAATTGAACTATTTTGATCATACGAGGAAGAGCCGAGGTAAATAAATTAGCCTTTTTTTGAATATGCGAGTGGGACCCGAGGGAAGTAAATTTACCTTTTTTGATCCTACAGGGAAGAGCCGAGGGAAGTAAATTCGCCTTTTTTGAACATGCGTGTGGGACCCGAGGGAAGTTAATTTAACTTTTTTGATCCTACAGGGAAGAACCGAGCGAAGTAAATTAGCCTTTTTTGAACATGCGAGTGGGACCCGAGGGAAGTAAATTTAACTTTTTTGATCCTACGAGGAAGAAACGTGGGACGTAAATTCGACTTTTTTGATCCTACATGGAAGAGCCGAGGGAAGTAAATTTAACTTTTTTGATCCTACAGGGAAGAACCGAGGGAAGTAAATTCGCCTTTTTTGAACATGCGTGCGGGACCCGAGGGAAGTAAATTTAACTTTTTTGATCCTACAGGGAAGAACCGAGGGAAGTAAATTAGCCTTTTTTGAACATGCGAGTGGGACCCGAGGGAAGTAAATTTAACTTTTTTGATCCTACAGGGAAGAACCGAGGGAAGTAAATTCGCCTTTTTTGAACATGCGAGTGGGACCCGAGGGAAGTAAATTTAACATTTTTGATCCTACGAGGAAGAGCCGAGGGAAGTAAATTAGCCTTTTTTTAACATGCATGTGGGACCCGAGGGAAGTAAATTTAACTTTTTTGATCCTTCGAGGAAGAACCGTGGGACGCAAATTGAACTTTTTTGATCCTACAGGGAAGAACCGAGGGAAGTAAATTAGCCTTTTTTGAACATGCGTGTGGGACCCGAGGGAAGTAAATTTAACTTTTTTGATCCTACGAGGAAGAAACGTGGGACGTAAATTCGACTGTTTTGATCCTACATGGAAGAGCCGAGGGAAGCAAATTTAACATTTTTGATCCTACGAGGAAGAACCGAGTGAAGTAAATTAGCCTTTTTTTAACATGCGTGTGGGACCCGAGGGAAGTCAATTTAACTTTTTTGATCCTTCGAGGAAGAACCGAGGGAAGTAAATTTGCCTTTTTTGAACATGCGAGTGGGACCCGAGGGAAGTAAATTTAACATTTTTGATCCTACGAGGAAGAGCCGAGGGAAGTAAATTAGCCTTTTTTTAACATGCGTGTGGGACCCGAGGGAAGTAAATTTAACTTTTTAGATCCTTCGAGGAAGAACCGTGGGACGCAAATTGAACTTTTTTGATCCTACAGGGAAGAACCGAGGGAAGTAAATTAGCCTTTTTTGAACATGCGAGTGGAACCCGAGGGAAGTAAATTTAAATTTTGTGATCCTACGAGGAAGAAACGTGGGACGTAAATTCGACTTTTTTGATCCTACATGGAAGAGCCGAAGGAAGTAAATTTAACTTTTTTGATCCTACGAGGAAGAGCAGAGTGAAGTAAATTAGGCTTTTTTTAACATGCGTGTGGGACCCGAGGGAAGTCAATTTAACTTTTTTGATCCTTCGAGGAAGAACCGAGGGAAGTAAATTAGCCTTTTTTGAACATGCGAGTGGGACCCGAGGGAAGTAATCTTAAATTTTTTGATCCTACGAGGAAGAGCCGAGGGAAGTAAATTTAACTTTTTTGATCCAACAGGGAAGAACCTAGGGAAGTAAATTCGCCTTTTTTGAACATGCGTGCGGGACCCGAGGGAAGTAAATTTAACTTTTTTGATCCTACATGGAAGAACCGAGGGAAGTAAATTAGCCTTTTTTGAACATGCAAGTGGGACCGAAGGGAAGTAAATTGAACTATTTTGATCCTACGAGGAAGAGCCGAGGAAAGTAAATTCGCCTTTTTTGAGCATGCGAGTGGGACCCAAGGGAAGTAAATTTAACTTTTTTGATCCTACAGGGAAGAACCGAGGGAAGTAAATTAGCCTTTTTTGAACATGCAAGTGGGACCGAAGGGAAGTAAATTGAACTATTTTGATCCTACGAGGAAGAGCCGAGGTAAGTAAATTCGCCTTTTTTGAGCATGCGAGTGGGACCCAAGGGAAGTAAATTTAACTTTTTTGATCCTACGAGGAAGAGCCGAGGGAAGTAAATTAGCCTTTTTTTAACATGCATGTGGGACCCGAGGGAAGTAAATTTAACTTTTTTGATCCTACGAGGAAGAGCCGAGGGAAGTAAATTAGCCTTTTTTGAACATGCGAGTGGGACTCGAGGGAAGTAAATTTAACTTTTTTGATTCTACGACGAAGAACCGTGGGACGTAAATTGAACTTTTTTGATCCTACAGGGAAGAACCGAGGGAAGTAAATTCGAATTTTTTGAACATGCGTGTGGGACCCGAGGGAAGTAAATTTAACTTTATTGATCCTACGAGGAAGAACCGAGGGAAGTAAATTAGCCTTTTTTGAACATGCGAGTGGGACCCGAGGGAAGTAAATTTAACTTTTTTGATCCTACAGGGAAGAACCGAGGGAAGTAAATTAGCCTTTTTTGAACATGCGAGTGGGACCCGAGGGAAGTAAATTTAAATTTTTTGATCCTACGAGGAAGAAACGTGGGACGTAAATTCGACTTTTTTGATCCTACATGGAAGAGCCGAGGGAAGTAAATTTAACTTTTTTGATCCTACAGGGAAGAACCGAGGGAAGTAAATTAGCCTTTTTTGAACATGCGAGTGGGACCCGAGGGAAGTAAATTTAACTTTTTTGATCCTACAAGGAAGAACCGAGGGAAGTAAATTAGTCTTTTTTGAACATGCGAGTGGGACACGAGGGGAGTAAATTTAACATTTTTGATACTGCAGGGAAGAACCGAGGGAAGTAAATTCGCCTTTTTTGAACATGCGAGTGGGACCCGGGGGAAGAAAATTTAACATTTTTGATCCTATGAGGATGAGCCGAGGGAAGTAAATTAGCCTTTTTTGAACATGCGTGTGGGACCGGAGGGAAGTAAATTTAACTTTTTTGATCCTACGAGGAAGGTCCAAGGGAAGTAAATTAGCCTTTTTTGAACATGCGTGTGGGACCCGAGGAAAGTAAATTTAACTTTTTTGATCCTACAGGGAAGAACCGAGGGAAGTAAATTAGCCTTTTTTGAACATGCGAGTGGGACCCGAGGGAAGTAAATTTAACTTTTTTGATCCTTCGAGGAAGAACCGTGGGACGCAAATTGAACTTTTTTGATCCTACAGGGAAGAACCGAGGGAAGTAAATTAGCCTTTTTTGAACATGCGAGTGGGACCCGAGGGAAGTAAATTTAACTTTTTTGATCCTACGAGGAAGAACCGTGGGACGTAAATTCGACTTTTTTGATCCTACGAGGAAGAGCCGAGGGAAGTAAATTAGCCTTTTTTGAACATGCGTGTGGGACCCGAGGGAAGTAAATTTAACTTTTTTGATCCTACGAGGAAGAACCGTGGGACGTAAATTGAACTTTTTTGATCCTACAGGGAAGAACCGAGGGAAGTAAATTAGCCTTTTTTGAACATGCGAGTGGGACCCGAGGGAAGTAAATTTAACTTTTTAGATCCTACGAGGAAGAAACGTGGGACGTAAATTCGACTTTTTTGATCCTACATGGAAGAGCCGAGGGAAGTAAATTTAACTTTTTTGATCCTACGAGGAAGAACCGAGGGAAGTAAATTAGCCTTTTTTGAACATGCGAGTGGGACCCGAGGGAAGTAAATTTAACTTTTTTGATCCTACGAGGAAGAACCGAGGGAAGTAAATTAGCCTTTTTTGAACATGCGAGTGGGACCCGAGGGAAGTAAATTTAACATTTTTGATCCTACGAGGAAGAGCCGAGGGAAGTAAATTAGCCTTTTTTGAACATGCGTGTGGGACCCGAGGGAAGTAAATTTAACTTTTTTGATCCTACGAGGAAGAACCGTGGGACGTAAATTGAACTTTTTTGATCCTACGAGGAAGAACCGAGGGAAGTAAATTAGCCTTTTTTGAACATGCATGTGGGACCCGAGGGAAGTAAATTTAACTTTTTTGATCCTTCGAGGAAGAACCGTGGGACGCAAATTGAACTTTTTTGATCCTACATGGAAGAGCCGAAGGAAGTAAATTTAACTTTTTTGATCCTACGAGGAAGAGCAGAGTGAAGTAAATTAGGCTTTTTTTAACATGCGTGTGGGACCCGAGGGAAGTCAATTTAACTTTTTTGATCCTTCGAGGAAGAACCGAGTAAAGTAAATTAGCCTTTTTTGAACATGCGTGTGGGACCCGAGGGAAGTAAATTTAAATTTTTTGATCCTACGAGGAAGAGCCGTGGGAAGTAAATTCGACTTTTTTTATCCTACATGGAAGAGCCGAGGGAAGTAAATTTAACTTTTTTGATCCAACAGGGAAGAACCGAGGGAAGTAAATTAGGCTTTTTTGAACATGCGTGTGGGACCCGAGGGAAGTAAATTTAACTTTTTTGATCCTACAGGGAAGAACCGAGGGAAGTAAATTAGCCTTTTTTGAACATGCGAGTGGGACCCGAGGGAAGCAAATTTAACATTTTTGATCCTACGAGGAAGAGCCGAGGGAAGTAAATTAGCCTTTTTTGAACATGCGTGTGGGACCCGAGGGAAGTAAATTTAACTTTTTTGATCCTACGAGGAAGAACCGTGGGACGTAAATTGAACTTTTTTGATCCTACAGGGAAGAACCGAGGGAAGTAAATTAGCCTTTTTTGAACATGCGTGTGGGACCCGAGGGAAGTAAATTTAACTTTTTTGATCCTACGAGGAAGAACCGTGGGACGTAAATTGAACTTTTTTGATCCTACAGGGAAGAACCGAGGGAAGTAAATTAGCCTTTTTTGAACATGCGTGTGGGACCCGAGGGAAGTAAATTTAACTTTTTTGATCCTACGAGGAAGAACCAAGGGACGTAAATTGAACTTTTTTGATCCTACAGGGAAGAACCGAGGGAAGTAAATTAGCCTTTTTTAACATGCAAGTGGGACCGAAGGGAAGTAAATTGAACCATTTTGATCCTACGAGGAAGAGCCGAGGTAAGTAAATTCGCCTTTTTTGAGCATGCGAGTGGGACCCAAGGGAAGTAAATTTAACTTTTTTGATCCTACAGGGAAGAACCGAGGGAAGTAAATTAGCCTTTTTTGAACATGCGAGTGGGTCCCGAGGGAAGTAAATTTAAATTTTTTGATCCTACGAGGAAGAAACGTGGGACGTAAATTCGACTTTTTTGATCCTACATGGAAGAGCCGAGGGAAGTAAATTTAACTTTTTTGATCCTACAGGGAAGAACCGAGGGAAGTAAATTAGCCTTTTTTGAACATGCGAGTGGGACCCGAGGGAAGTAAATTTAACTTTTTTGATCCTACAGGGAAGAACCGAGGGAAGTAAATTAGCCTTTTTTGAACATGCGAGTGGGACCCGAGGGAAGTAAATTTAACTTTTTTGATCCTACGAGGAAGAACCGTGGGACGTAAATTGAACTTTTTTGATCCTACAGGGAAGAACCGAGGGAAGTAAATTACCCTTTTTTGAACATGCGTGTGGGACCCCAGGGAAGTAAATTTAACTTTTTTGATCCTACGAGGAAGAACCGTGTGACGTAAATTCGACTTTTTTGATCCTTGGAGGAAGAACCGATGGAAGAAAATTCGCTTTTTTTGAACATGCGTGTGGGACCCGAGGGAAGTAAATTTAACATTTTTTGATCCTACAGGGAAGAACCGAGGGAAGTAAATTAGCCTTTTTTGAACATGCGAGTGGGACCCGACGGAAGTAAATTTAACTTTTTTGATCCTACAGGGAAGAAACGTGGGACGTAAATTCGACTTTTTTGATCCTACATGGAAGAGCCGAGGGAAGTAAATTTATCTTTTTTGATCCTACAGGGAAGAACCGAGGGAAGTAAATTAGCCTTTTTTGAACATGCGAGTGGGACCCGAGGGAAGTAAAATTAACTTTTTTGATCCTACAAGGAAGAACCGAGGGAAGTAAGTTCGCCTTTTTTGAACATGCGTGTGGGACCCGAGGGAAGTAAATTTAACTTTTTTGATCCTACATGGAAGAGCCGAGGGAAATAAATTCGAATTTTTTGCACATGCGAGTGGGACCCGATGGAAGTAAATTGAACTATTTTGATCCTACGAGGAAGAGCCGCGGTATGTAAATTCGCCTTTTTTGAGCATGCGAGTGGGACCCAAGGGAAGTAAATTTAACTTTTTTGATCCTACAGGGAAGAACCGAGTGAAGTAAATTAGCCTTTTTTGAACATGCGAGTGGGACCCGAGGGAAGTAAATTTAAATTTTTTGATCCTGCAGGGAAGAACCGAGGGAAGTAAATTAGCCTTTTTTGAACATGCAAGTGGGACCCGAGGGAAGTAAATTTAACTTTTTTGATCCTACAGGGAAGAACCGAGGGAAGTAAATTCGCCTTTTTTGAACATGCGTGCGGGACCCGAGGGAAGTAAATTTAACTTTTTTGATCCTACGAGGAAGAACCGAGGGAAGTAAATTAGCCTTTTTTGAACATGCGTGTGGGACCCGAGGGAAGTAAATTTAACTTTTTTGATCCTACAGGGAAGAACCGAGGGAAGTAAATTCGACTTTTTTGAACATGCGAGTGGGACCCGAGGGAAGTAAATTTAACTTTTTTGATCCTACAGGGAAGAACCGAGGGAAGTAAATTAGCCTTTTTTGAACATGCGTGTGGGACCCGAGGGAAGTAAATTTAACTTTTTTGATCCTACGAGGAAGAACCGTGGGACGTAAATTTAACTTTTTTGATCCTACGAGGAAGAGCCGAGGGAAGTAAATTAGCCTTTTTTGAACATGCGTGTGGGACCCGAGGGAAGTAAATTTAACTTTTTTGATCCTACGAGGAAGAACCGTGGGACGTAAATTGAACTTTTTTGATCCTACAGGGAAGAACCGAGGGAAGTAAATTAGCCTTTTTTGAACATGCGTGTGGGACCCGAGGGAAGTAAATTTAACTTTTTTGATCCTACGAGGAAGAACCGTGGGACGTAAATTGAACTTTTTTGATCCTACAGGGAAGAACCGAGGGAAGTAAATTTAACTTTTTTGATCCTACGAAGAAGAGCCGAGGGAAGTAAATTAGCCTTTTTTGAACATGCGTGTGGGACCCGAGGGAAGTAAATTTAACTTTTTTGATCCTACGAGGAAGAACCGTGGGACGTAAATTGAACTTTTTTGATCCTACAGGGAAGAACCGAGGGAAGTAAATTCGCCTTTTTTGAACATGCGTGTGGGACCCGAGGGAAGTAAATTTAACTTTTTTGATCCTACAGGGAAGAACCGTGGGACGTAAATTCGACTTTTTTGATCCTACATGGAAGAGCCGAGGGAAGTAAATTTAACTTTTTTGATCCTACAGGGAAGAACCGAGGGAAGTAAATTGGAATAATTTGAACATGCGAGAGGAACCCGAGGGAAGTATATTTAACTTTTTTGATCCTACGAGGAAGAGCCGAGGGAAGTAAATTAGCCTTTTTT
The DNA here is from genome assembly GCA_030407085.1 of Trichopria drosophilae. NCBI lineage: Eukaryota > Metazoa > Arthropoda > Insecta > Hymenoptera > Diapriidae > Trichopria > Trichopria drosophilae. The sequence goes on along the minus strand of CM059583.1, from coordinate 103,570,117 downwards.
GAACATGCGTGTGGGACCCGAGGGAAGTAAATTTAACTTTTTTGATCCTACGAGGAAGAACCGTGGGACGTAAATTGAACTTTTTTGATCCTACAGGGAAGAACCGTGGGACGTAAATTAGCCTTTTTTGAACATGCGGGTGGGACCCAAGGGAAGTAAATTTAACTTTTTTGATCCTACGAGGAAGAACCGTGGGACGTAAATTGAACTTTTTTGATCCTACAGGAAAGAACCGAGGGAAGTAAATTCGCCTTTTTTGAACATGCGAGTGGGACCAGAGGGTAGTAAATTTAACATATTTCATCCTACGAGGAAGAGCCGAGGGAAGTAAATTAGCCTTTTTTGAACATGCGAGTGGGACCGAGGGAAACAAATTTAACTTGTTTAATCCTACAGGGAATAACTAAGGGAAGTAAATTAGCCTTTTTTGAACGTGCGTGTGGGATCCGAGGGAAGTAAATTTAACTTTTTTGATCCTACGAGGAAGAACCAAGGGAGGTAATTTCGACTTTTTTTGAACATGCGAATGGGACCCGAGGGAAGTAAATTTAACATTTTTGATCATACGCGGAAGAGCCGAGGGAAGTAAATTAGCCTTTTTTGAACATGCGTGTGGGACCAGAGGGAAGTAAATTTAACTTTTTTGATCCTACGAGGAAGAACCGAGGGAAGTAAATTAGACTTTTTTGAACATGCGTGTGGGACCCGAGGGAAGTAAATTTGACTTTTTTGATCCTACGAGGAAGAACCGAGGGAAGTAAATTCAACTTTTTTGAACATGCGAGTGGGACCGAGGGAAGTAAATTTAACTTTTTTGATCCTACGAGGAACAGCCGAGGGCAGTAAATTAGCCTTTTTTGAACATGCGAGTGGGACCCGACGGAAATAAATTTAACTTTTTTGATCCTACAGGGAAGAACCGAGGGAAGTAAATTAGCCTTTTTTAAACATGCGTGTGGGACCCGAGGGAAGTAAATTGAACTTTTTTGATCCTACGAGGAAGAACCGTGGGACATAAATTCGACTTTTTTGATCCTACGAGGAAGAACCGAGGGAAGTAAATTAAACTTTTTTGATCCTACGAGGAAGAGCCGAGGGAAGTAAATTCGCCTTTTTTGAACATGCGAGTGGGACCCGAGGGAAGTAAATTTAACTTTTTTGATCCTACGAGGAAGAACCGAGGGAAGTAAATTGAACTTTTTTGAACCTGCAGGTAAGACCCGAGGGAAGTAAATTTAACTTTTTTGATCCTACGAGGAAGAACCGTGGGACGTAAATTAGCCTTTTTTGAACATGCGTGTGGGACCCGAGGTAAGTAAATTTAACTTTTTTGATCCTACGAGGAAGAACCGTGGGACGTAAATTCGACTTTTTTGATCCTACATGGAAGAGCCGAGGGAAGTAAATTTAACTTTTTTGATCCTACGAGGAAGAGCCGAGGGAAGTAAATTAGCCTCTTTTGAACATGCGTGTAGGAACCGAGGGAAGTAAATTTAACTTTTTTGATCCTACGAGGAAGAACCGTGGGACGTAAATTAAACTTTTTTGATACTACAGGGAAGAACCGAGGGAAGTAAATTCGAATTTTTTGAACATGCGAGTGGGACCCGAGGGAAGTAAATTAAAATTTTTTGATCCTACGAGGAAGAACCGTGGGACGTAAATTGAACTTTTTTGATACTACGAGGAAGAGCCGAGGGAAGTAAATTTAACTTTTTTGATACTACAGGGAAGAACCGAGGGAAGTAAATTAGGCTTTTTTTAACATGCGTGTGGGACCCGAGGGAAGTAAATTTAACTTTTTTGATCCTACGAGGAAGACCCGAGGGAAGTAAATTAGCCTTTTTTGAACATGCGAGTGGGACCCGAGGGAAGTAAATTTAACTTTTTTGATCCTACGAGGAAGAACCGAGTAAAGTAAATTAGCCTTTTTTGAACATGCGAGTGGGACCCGAGGGAAATAAATTTAACATTTTTGATCCTACGAGGAAGAACCGTGGGACGTAAATTGAACTTTTTTCATCCTACAGGGAAGAACCGAGGGAAGTAAATTCGAATTTTTTGAACATGCGAGTGGGACCCGAGGGAAGTAAATTTAACTTTTTTGATCCTACGAGGAAGAACTGTGGGACGTAAATTGAACTTTTTTGATCCTACGAGGAAGAGCCGAGGGAAGTAAATTAGCCTTTTTTGAACATGCGTGTGGGACCCGAGGGAAGTAAATTTAACTTTTTTGATCCTACGAGGAAGAACCGTGGGACGTAAATTGAACTTTTTTGATCCTACAGGGAAGAACCGAGGGAAGTAAATTAGCCTTTTTTGAACATGCGTGTGGGACCAGAGGGAAGTAAATTTAACTTTTTTGATCCTACGAGGAAGAGCCGAGGTAAGTAAATTCGCCTTTTTTGAGCATGCGAGTGGGACCCAAGGGAAGTAAATTTAACTTTTTTGATCCTACAGGGAAGAACCGAGGGAAGTAAATTAGCCTTTTTTGAACATGCGAGTGGGACCCGAGGGAAGTAAATTTAAATTTTTTGATCCTACGAGGAAGAAACGTGGGACGTAAATTCGACTTTTTTGATCCTACATGGAAGAGCCGAGGGAAGTAAATTTAACTTTTTTGATCCTACAGGGAAGAACCGAGGGAAGTAAATTCGCCTTTTTTGAACATGAGTGCGGGACCCGAGGAAAGTAAATTTAACTTTTTTGATCCTACAGGGAAGAACCGAGGGAAGTAAATTTAACTTTTTTGATCCTACAGGGAAGAACCGAGGGAAGTAAATTTAACTTTTTTGATCCTACAGGGAAGAACCGAGGGAAGTAAATACGCCTTTTTTGAACATGCGAGTGGGACCCGAGGGAAGTAAATTTAACATTTTTGATCCTACGAGGAAGAGCCGAGGGAAGTAAATTAGCCTTTTTTGAACATGCGTGTGGGACCCGAGGGAAGTAAATTTAACTTTTTTGATCCTACGAGGAAGAACCGTGGGACGTAAATTGAACTTTTTTGATACTACAGGGAAGAACCGAGGGAAGTAAATTAGCCTTTTTTGAACATGCGTGTGGGACCCGAGGGAAGTAAATTTAACTTTTTTGATCCTACGAGGAAGAACCGTGGGACGTAAATTCGACTTTTTTGATCTTACGAGGAAGAGATGAGGGAAGTAAATTTAACTTTTTTGATCCTACGAGGAAGGGTCGAGGGAAGTAAATTAGCCTTTTTTGAACATGCGTGTGGGACCAGAGGGAAGTAAATTTAACTTTTTTGATCCTACGAGGAAGAACCGAGGGAAGTAAATTCGAATTTTATGAACATGCGAGTGGGACCCGAGGGAAGTAAATTTAACTTTTTTGATCCTACGAGGAAGAACCAAGGGAGCTAAATTCGACTTTTTTTGAACATGCGAGTGGGACCCGAGGGAAGTAAATTTAACTATTTTGATCCTACGAGGAAGAAACGTGGGACGTAAATTCGACTTTTTTGATCCTACATGGAAGAGCCGAGGGAAGTAAATTTAACATTTTTGATCCTACAGGGAAGAACCGAGGGAAGTAAATTAGCCTTTTTTGAACATGCGAGTGGGACCCGAGGGAAGTAAATTTAACTTTTTTATCCTACAGGGAAGAACCGAGGGAAGTAAATACGCCTTTTTTGAACATGCGAGTGGGACCCGAGGGAAGTAAATTTAACATTTTTGATCCTACGAGGAAGAGCCGAGGGAAGTAAATTAGCCTTTTTTTAACATGCGTGTGGGACCCTAGGGAAGTAAATTGAACTTTTTAGATCCTTCGAGGAAGAACCGTGGGACGTAAATTCGACTTTTTTGATCCTACGAGGAATAGCCGAGGGAAGTAAATTAGCCTTTTTTAAACATGCGTGTGGGACCCGAGGGAAGTAAATTTAACTTTTTTGATCCTACGAGGACGAACCGTGGGACGTAAATTCGACTATTTTGATCCTACAAGGAACAGCCGAGGGAAGTAAATTCGAATTTTTGGAACATGCGAGTGGGACCCGAGGGAAGTAAATTTAACATTTTTGATCCTACGAGGAAGAGCCGAGGGAAGTAAATTACCCTTTTTTGAACATGCGTGTGGGACCCGAGGGAAGTAAATTTAACTTTTTTGATCCTACGAGGAAGAACCGTGGGACGCAAATTGAACTTTTTTGATCCTACAGGGAAGAACCGAGGGAAGTAAATTAGCCTTTTTTGAACATGCGAGTGGGACCCGAGGGAAGTAAATTTAACTTTTTTGATCCTACGAGGAAGAAACGTGGGACGTAAATTCGACTTTTTTGATCCTACATGGAAGAGCCGAGGGAAGTAAATTTAACTTTTTTGATCCTACGAGGAAGAGCCGAGTGAAGTAAATTAGGCTTTTTTTAACATGCGTGTGGGACCCGAGGGAAGTCAATTTAACTTTTTTGATCCTTCGAGGAAGAACCGTTGGACGCAAATTGAACTTTTTTGATCCTACAGGGAAGAACCGAGGGAATTAATTTGGACTTTTTTGAACATGCGAGTGGGACCCGGGGGAAGTAAATTTAACTTTTTTGATCCTGCGAGGAAGAACCAAGGGAGCTAAATTCGACTTTTTTTGAACATGCGAGTGGGACCCGAGGGAAGTAAATTTAACTATTTTGATCCTACGAGGAAGAACCGAGGGAAGTAAAATCGACTTTTTTGAATATGCGAGTGGGACCCGGGGGAAGTAAATTTAACTTTTTTGATCCTTCGAGGAAGAACCGAGGGAAGTAAATTAGCCTTTTTTGAACATGCGTGTGGGACCCGAGGGAAGTAAATTTAACTTTTTTGATCCTACGAGGAAGAACCGTGGGACGTAAATTCGACTTTTTTGATCCTACGAGGAAGAACCGAGGAAAGTAAATTCGACTTTTTTGAACATGCGTGTGGGACCCGAGGGAAGTAAATTTAACTTTTTTGATCCTACGAGGAAGAACCGTGGGACGTAAATTGAACTTTTTTCATCCTACAGGGAAGAACCGAGGGAAGTAAATTAGCCTTTTTTGAACATGCGTGTGTGACCCGATGGAAGTAAATTTAACATTTTTGATCCTACGAGGAAGAACCGTGGGACGTAAATTGAACTTTTTTCATCCTACAGGGAAGAACCGAGGGAAGTAAATTAGCCTTTTTTAACATGCAAGTGGGACCGAAGGGAAGTAAATTTAACATTTTTGATCCTACGAGGAAGAGCCGAGGGAAGTAAATTAGCCTTTTTTTAACATGCGGAAGAACCGAGGGAAGTAAATTTAACTTTTTTGATCCTACAGGGAAGAACCGAGGGAAGTAAATTAGCCTTTTTTGAACACGCGTGTGGGACCCGAGGGAAGTAAATTTAACTTTTTTGATCCTACGAGGAAGAATCGTGGGACGTAAATTCGACTTTTTTGATCCTACATGGAAGAACCGATGGAAGTAAATTTAACATTTTTGATGCTACGAGAAAGAACCAAGGGAGGTAAATTCGATTTTTTTGAACATGCAAGTGGGAACCAAGCGAAGTAAATTTAACTTTTTTGATCCTACGAGGAAGAGCCGAGGGAAGTAAATTTAACTTTTTTGATCCTACGAGGAAGAACTGTGGGACGTAAATTGAACTTTTTTGATCCTACGAGGAAGAGCCGAGGGAAGAAAATTAGCCTTTTTTGAACATGCGTGTGTGACCCGATGGAAGTAAATTTAACATTTTTGATCCTACGAGGAAGAACCGTGGGACGTAAATTGAACTTTTTTAATCCTACAGGGAAGAACCGAGGGAAGTAAATTTAACATTTTTGATCCTACGAGGAAGAGCCGAGGGAAGTAAATTAGCCTTTTTTGAACATGCGTGTGGGACCCGAGGGAAGTAAATTTAACTTTTTTGATCCTACGAGAGAGAACCATGGGACGTAAATTAAACTTTTTTGAACCTACATGTAAGAACCGAGGGAAGTCAATTTAACTTTTTTGATCCTTCGAGGAAGAACCGAGGGAAGTAAATTAGCCTTTTTTGAACATGCGATTGGGACCCGAGGGAAGTAAATTTAACATTTTTGATCCTACGAGGAAGAGCCGTGGGAAGTAAATTAGACTTTTTTGATCCTACATGGAAGAGCCGAGGGAAGTAAATTTAACTTTTTTGATCCTACGAGGAAGAGCCGAGGGTAGTAAATTAGCCTTTTTTGAACATGCGTGTGGGACCCGAGGGAAGTAAATTTAACTTTTTTGATCCTACGAGGAAGAACTGTGGGACGTAAATTGAACTTTTTTGATACCACAGGGAAGAACCGAGGGAAGTAAATTCGCCTTTTTTGAACATGTGAGTGGGACCCGGGGGAAATCAATTTAACTTTTTTTATCCTACGGGGAAGAACCGAGGGAAGTAAACTCGACTTTTTTGATCCTACGAGGAAGAGCCGAGGGAAGTAAATTTAACTTTTTTGATCCTACAGGGAAGAACCGAGGGAAGTGAATTCGCCTTTTTTGAACATGCTAGTGGGACCCGAGGGAAGTAAATTTAACATTTTTGCTCCTACGAGGAAGAGCCGAGGTAAGTAAATTAGCATTTTTTGAACATGCGTGTGGGACCCGAGGGAAGTAAATTGAACTATTTTGAACCTACGAGGAAGGTCCGAGGTAAGTAAATTCGCCTTTTTTGAGCTTGCGAGTGGGACCCGAGGGAAGTAAATTTAACTTTTTTGATCCTACGAGGACGAACCGTTCGACGGAAATTGAACTTTTTTGATCCTACAGGGAAGAACCGAGGGAAGTAAATTAGCCTTTTTTGGACATGCGAGTGGAACCCAGGGGAAGTAATTTTAAATTTTTTGATCCTACGAGGAAGAACCGTGGGACGTAAATGACTTTTTTGATACTACGAGGAAGAGCCGAGGGAAGTAAATTAGCCTTTTTGAACATGCGTGTGGGACCCGAGGGAAGTAAATTTAACTTTTTTGATCCTACGAGGAAGAACCGTGGGACGTAAATTGAACTTTTTTGATACTACAGGGAAGAACCGAGGGAAGTAAATTCGAATTTTTTGAACATGCGAGTGGGACCCGAGGGAAGTAAATTTAACTTTTTTGATCCTACGAGGAAGAGCCGAGGGAAGTAAATTAGCCTTTTTTGAACATGCGTGTGGGATCCGAGGGAAGTAAATTTAACTTTTTTGATCCTACCAGGAAGAGACGAGGGAAGTAAATTAGCCTTTTTTGAACATGCGTGTGGGACCCGAGGGACGTAAATTGAACTTTTTTCATACTACAGGGAAGAACCGAGGGATGTAAATTCGAATTTTTTGAACGTGCGAGTGGGACCCGATGGAAGTAAATGTAACTTTTTTGATCCGACAGGGAAGAACCGAGGGAAGTAAATTCGAATTTTTTGAACATGCGAGTGGGACCCGAGGGAAGTAAATTCAACTTTTTTGATCCTACGAGGAAGAGCCGAGGGAAGTAAATTAGCCTTTTTTAAACATGCGTGTGGGACCCGAGGGAAGTAAATTTAACTTTTTTGATCCTACAGGGAAGAACCGAGGGAAGTAAATTCGGCTTTTTTGAACATGCGTGTGGGACGCGAGGGAAGTAAATTTAACTTTTTTGATCCTACGAGGAAGAGCCGAGGGAAGTAAATTAGCCTTTTTTGAACATGCGTGTGGGAACGGGGGGAAGTAAATTTAACATTTTTGATCCTACGAGGAAGAACCGTGGGACGTAAATTGAACTTTTTTGATACTACAGGGAAGAACTGAGGGAAGTAAATTCGAATTTTTTGAACATGCGAGTGGGACCCGAGGGAAGTAAATTTAACTTTTTTGATTCTACGACGAAGATCCGTGGGAGGTAAATTCGACTTTTTTGATCCTACGAGGAAGAACCGTGGGAAGTAAATTTAACTTTTTTGATCCTACAGGGAAGAGCCGAGGGAAGTAAATTAGCCTTTTTTGAACATGCGTGTGGGACCCGAGGGAAGTAAATTTAACTTTTTTGATCCTACAGGGAAGAACCGAGGGAAGTAAATTCGCCTTTTTTGAACATGCGAGTGGGACCCGAGGGAAGTAAATTTAACTTTTTTGATCCTACAGGGAAGAACCGAGGGAAGTAAATTCGCCTTTTTTGAACATGCGAGTGGGACCCGAGGGAAGTAAATTTAACTTTTTTGATCCTACGAGGAAGAACCGTGGGACGTAAATTCGACTTTTTTTAACATTCGAGTGGGACCCGAGGGAAGTAAATTTAACTTTTTTGATCCTACAGGGAAGAACCGAGGGAAGTAAATTAGCCTTTTTTGAACATGCGAGTGGGACCCGAGGGAAGTAAATTTAACTTTTTTGATCCTACAGGGAAGAACCGAGGGAAGTAAATTCGCCTTTTTTGAACATGCGAGTGGGACCCGAGGGAAGTAAATTTAACATTTTTGATCCTACGAGGAAGAGCCGAGGGAAGTAAATTAGCCTTTTTTGAACATGCGTGTGGGACCCGAGGGAAGTAAATTTAACTTTTTTGATCCTACGAGGAAGAACCGTGGGACGTAAATTGAACTTTTTTGATACTACAGGGAAGAACCGAGGGAAGTAAATTCGACTTTTTTGAACATGCGAGTGGGACCCGAGGGAAGTAAATTTAACTTTTTTGATCCTACGAGGAAGAACCGTGGGACGTAAATTGAACTTTTTTGATACTACAGGGAAGAACCGAGGGAAGTAAATTAGAATTTTTTGAACATGCGAGTGGGACCCGAGGGAAGTAAATTTAACTTTTTTGATCCTTCGAGGAAGACCCGAGGGAAGTAAATTAGCCTTTTTTGAACATGCGAGTGGGACCCGAGGGAAGTAAATTGAACTTTTTTGATCCTACAGGTAAGAACCGAGGGAAGTAAATTCGAATTTTTTGAACATGCGAGTGGGACCCGAGGGAAGTAAATTTAACTTTTTTGATCCTACGAGGAAGAACCGTGGGACGTAAATTGAACTTTTTTGATACTACAGGGAAGAGCCGAGGGAAGTAAATTCGAATTTTTTGAACATGCGAGTGGGACCCGAGGGAAGTAAATTTAACTTTTTTGATCCTACGAGGAAGAACCGTGGGACGTAAATTGAACTTTTTTGATACTACAGGGAAGAACCGAGGGAAGTAAATTCGAATTTTTTGAACATGCGAGTGGGACCCGAGGGAAGTAAATTTAACATTTTTGATCCTACGAGGAAGAACCGAGGGAAGTAAATTAGCCTTTTTTGAACATGCGTGTGGGACCCGAGGGAAGTAAATTTAACTTTTTTGATCCTACGAGGAAGAGCCGAGGGAAGTAAATTCGCCTTTTTTGAACATGCGAGTGGGACCCGAGGGAAGTAAATTTAACTTTTTTGATCCTACGAGGAAGAACCGAGGGACGAAAATTCAACTTTTTTGATCCTACGAGGAAGACCCGAGGGAAGTAAATTAATCTTTTTTGATCCTACAGGGAAGAACCGAGGGAAGTAAATTCGCCTTTTTTGAACATGCGTGTGGGACCCGAGGGAAGTAAATTTAACTTTTTTGATCCTACGAGGAAGAGCCGAGGGAAGTAAATTAGCCTTTTTTGAACATGCGTGTGGGACCCGAGGGAAGTAAATTTAACTTTTTTGATCCTACGAGGAAGAACCGAGGGAAGTAAATTCGACTTTTTTGAACATGCGAGTGGGACCCGAGGGAAGTAAATTTAACTTTTTTGATCCTACGAGGAAGAGCCGAGGGAAGTAAATTAGCCTTTTTTGAACATGCGTGTGGAACCCGAGGGAAGTAAATTTAACTTTTTTGATCCTACGAGGAAGAACCGTGGGACGTAAATTGAACTTTTTTGATACTACAGGGAAGATCCGAGGGAAGTAAATTCGAATTTTTTGAACATGCGAGTGGGACCCGATGGAAGTAAATTTAACTTTTTTGATACTACGAGGAAGAACCGTGGGACGTAAATTGAACTTTTTTGATACTACAGGGAAGAACCGAGGGAAGTAAATTTGACTTTTTTGATCATACGCGGAAGAGCCGAGGAAAGTAAATTAGCCTTTTTTGAACATGCGTGTGGGACCCGAGGGAAGTAAATTTAACTTTTTTGATCCTACGAGGAAGAACCGAGGGACGTAAATTCGACTTTTTTGAACATGCGAGTGGGACCCGAGGGAAGTAAATTTAACTTTTTTGATCCTATGAGGAACAGCCGAGGGAAGTAAATTAGCCTTTTTTGAACATGCGAGTGGGACCCGAGGGAAGTAAATTTAACTTTTTTGATCCTACAGGGAAGAACCGAGGGAAGTAAATTAGCCTTTTTTGAACATGCGAGTGGGACCCGAGGGAAGTAAATTTAACTTTTTTGATCCTACGAGGAAGAACCGAGGGAAGTAAATTAGCCTTTTTTGAACATGCGAGGGGGACCCGAGGGAAGTAAATTTAACTTTTTTGATCCTACAGGGAAGAACCGAGGGAAGTAAATTCGCCTTTTTTGAACGTGCGAGTGGGACCCGAGGGAAGTAAATTTACCTTTTTTGATCCTACAGGGAAGAACCGAGGGAAGTAAATTAGCCTTTTTTGAACATGCGTGTGGGACCCGAGGGAAGTAAATTTAACTTTTTTGATCCTACGAGGAAGAACCGTGGGACGTAAATTGAACTTTTTTGATCCTACGAGGAAGAGCCGAGGGAAGTAAATTAGCCTTTTTTGAACATGCGTGTGGGACCCGAGGGAAGTAAATTTAACTTTTTTGATCCTACGAGGAAGAACCGTGGGACGTAAATTGAACTTTTTTGATACTACAGGGAAGAGCCGAGGGAAGTAAATTAGCCTTTTTTGAACATGCGTGTGGGACCCGAGGGAAGTAAATTTAACTTTTTTGATCCTACGAGGAAGAACCGTGGGACGTAAATTGAACTTTTTTGATACTACAGGGAAGAGCCGAGGGAAGTAAATTAGCCTTTTTTGAACATGCGTGTGGGACCCGAGGGAAGTAAATTTAACTTTTTTGATCCTACGAGGAAGAACCGTGGGACGTAAATTGAACTTTTTTGATACTACAGGGAAGAACCGAGGGAAGTAAATTCGAATTTTTTGAACATGCGAGTGGGACCCGAGGGAAGTAAATTTAACTTTTTTGATCCTACGAGGAAGAGCCGAGGGAAGTAAATTAGCCTTTTTTGAACATGCGTGTGGGACCCGAGGGAAGTAAATTTAACTTTTTTGATCCTACAGGGAAGAACCGAGGGAAGTAAATTAGCCTTTTTTGAACATGCGTGTGGGACCCGAGGGAAGTAAATTTAACTTTTTTGATCCTACGAGGAAGAACCGTGGGACGTAAATTGAACTTTTTTGATACTGCCAGGAAGAACCGAGGGAAGTAAATTAAACTTTTTTGATACTACAGGGAAGAACCGAGGGAAGTAAATTAGCCTTTTTTGAACATGCGAGTGGGACCCGAGGAAAGTAAATTTAAGTTTATTGATCCTACGAGGAAGAACCGAGGGAAGAAAATTCAACTTTTTTGATACTACAGGGAAGAGCCGAGGGAAGTAAATTAGCCTTTTTTGAACATGCGAGTGGGACCCGAGGGAAGTAAATTAGCCTTTTTTGAACATGCGAGTGGGACCCGAGGGAAGTAAATTTAACTTTTTTGATCCTACGAGGAAGAACCGTGGGACGTAAATTGAACTTTTTTGATAATACAGGGAAGAACCGAGGGAAGTAAATTTGAATTTTTTGAACATGCGAGGGGGACCCGAGGGAAGTAAATTTAACTTTTTTGATCCTACGAGGAAGAACCGTGGGACGTGAATTGAACTTTTTTGATACTACAGGAAAGAACCGAGGGAAGTAAATTTTAATTTTTTGAACATGCGAGTGGGACCCGAGGGAAGTAAATTCGAATTTTTTGAACATGCGTGTGGGACCCGATGGAAGTAAATTTAACTTTTTTGATCCTACGAGGGAGAACCGTGGGAAGTAAATTTAACTTTTTATGGAAGAACCGAGGGAAGTAAATTTAACTTTTTTGATCCTACAGGGAAGAACCGAGGGAAGTAAATTAGCCTTTTTTGAACATGCGTGTCGGACCCGAGGGAAGTAAATTTAACTTTTTTGATCCTACGAGGAAGAACCGTGGGAAGTAAATTGGCCTTTTTTGATCCTACGCGTGGGACCCGAGGGAAGTAAATTTAACTTTTTTGATCCTACAGGGAAGAACAGAGGAAAGTAAATTCGAATTTTTTGAACATGCGAGTGGGACCCGAGGGAAGTAAATTTAACTTTTTTGATCCTACGAGGAAGAACCGTGGGACGTAAATTGAACTTTTTTGATCCTACAGGGAAGAACCGAGGGAAGTAAATTTAACTTTTTTGATCCTACAGGGAAGAACCGAGGGAAGTAAATTCGCCTTTTTTGAACATGCGAGTGGGACCCGAGGGAAGTAAATTTAACTTTTTTGATCCTACAGGGAAGAACCGAGGGAAGTAAATTAGCCTTTTTTGAACATGCGAGTGGGACCCGAGGGAAGTAAATTTAACTTTTTTGATCCTACGGGGAAGAACCGAGGGAAGAAAATACGCCTTTTTTGAACATGCGAGTGGGACCCGAGGGAAGTAAATTTAACATTTTTGATCCTACGAGGAAGAGCCGAGGGAAGTAAATTAGCCTTTTTTGAACATGCGTGTGGGACCCGAGGGAAGTAAATTTAACTTTTTTGATCCTACGAGGAAGAACCGTGGGACGTAAATTGAACTTTTTTGATACTACAGGGAAGAACCGAGGGAAGTAAATTCGAATTTTTTGAACATGCGTGTGGGACCCGAGGGAAGTAAATTTAACTTTTTTTATCCTACGAGGAAGAACCGAGGGCAGTAAATTTAACTTTTTTGATACTACGGGGAAGAGGCGAGGGAAGTAAATTTGACTTTTTTGATCCTACAGGGAAGAGCCGAAGGAAGTAAATTAGCCTTTTTTGAACATGCGAGGGGGACCCGAGGGAAGTAAATTTAACTTTTTTGATCCTACGAGGCAGAACCGAGGGAAGTAAATTAGCCTTTTTTCAACATGCGAGTGGGACCCGAGGGAAGTAAATGTAACATTTTTGATCCTGCGAGGAAGAACCAAGGGAGGTAAATTCGACTTTTTTTGAACATGTGAGTGGGACCCGAGGGAAGTAAATTGAACGATTTTGATCCTACAGGGAAGAACCAAGGGAAGTAAATTCGCCATGTTTGAACATGCGAGTGGGACCCGAGGGTAGTAAATTTAACTTTTTTGATCCTACAGGGAAGAACCGAGGGAAGTAAATTCGCCTTTTTTGAACATGCGAGTGGGACCCGAGGGAAGTAAATTTAACTTTTTTGATCCTACAGGGAAGAACCGAGGGAAGTAAATTCGCCTTTTTTGAACATGCGAGTGGGACCCGAGGGAAGTAAATTTAACTTTTTTGATCCTACGAGGAAGAGCCGAGGGAAGTAAATTAGCCTTTTTTGAACATGCGTGTGGGACCCGAGGGAAGTAAATTTAACTTTTTTGATCCTACGAGGAAGAACCGTGGGACGTAAATTGAACTTTTTTGATACTACAGGGAAGAACCGAGGGAAGTAAATTTGAATTTTTTGAACATGCGAGTGGGACCCGAGGGAAGTAAATTTAACTTTTTTGATCCTACGAGGAAGAACCGTGGGACGTAAATTGAACTTTTTTGATACTACAGGGAAGAGCCGAGGGAAGTAAATTAGCCTTTTTTGAACATGCGTGTGGGACCCGAGGGAAGTAAATTTAACTTTTTTGATCCTACGAGGAAGAACCGTGGGACGTAAATTGAACTTTTTTGATACTACAGGGAAGAACCGAGGGAAGTAAATTCGCCTTTTTTGAACATGCGAGTGGGACCCGAGGGAAGTAAATTTAACTTTTTTGATCCTACGAGGAAGAACCGTGGGACGTAAATTGAACTTTTTTGATACTACAGGGAAGAACCGAGGGAAGTAAATTAGCCTTTTTTGAACATGCGAGTGGGACCCGAGGGAAGTAAATTTAACTTTTTTGATCCTACGAGGAAGAACCGTGGGACGTAAATTTAACTTTTTTGATCCTACAGGGAAGAACCGAGGGACGTAAATTCGACTTTTTTGATCCTACAGGGAAGAACCGGGGGAAGTAAATTCGACTTTTTTGAACATGCGAGTGGGACCCGAGGGAATTAAATTTAAATTTTATAATCCTACAGGGAAGAACCGAGGGACGTGAATTCGACTTTTTTTAACATGCGAGTGGGACCCGAGGGAAGTAAATTTAACATTTTTGATCCTACGAGGAAGAACCGAGGGACGTAAATTAGCATTTTTTGAACATGCGTGTAGGACCCGAGGGAAGTAAATGTAACATTTTTAATCCTTCGAGGAAGAACCGTGGGACGTAAATTGAACTTTTTTGATACTACAGGGAAGAACCGAGGGAAGTAAATTCGAATTTTTTGAACATGCGAGTGGGACCCGATGGAAGTAAATTTAACTTTTTTGATCCTACGAGGAAGAACCGTGGGAAGTAAATTGAACTTTTTTGATACTACAGGGAAGAACCGAGGGAAGTAATTTTAACTTTTTTGATCCTACGAGGAAGAGCCGAGGGAAGTAAATTAGCCTTTTTTGAACATGCGTGTGGGACCCGAGGGAAGTAAATTTAACTTTTTTGATCCTACGAGGAAGAACTGTGGGACGTAAATTGAACTTTTTTGATACTACAGGGAAGAACCGAGGCAAGTAAATTTAACTTTTTTTATCCTACGAGGACGAACTGAGGGAAGTAAATTAAACTTTTTTGAACATGCGAGGGGGAGCCGAGGGATGTAAATTTAACTTTTTTGATCCTACGAGGAAGAACTGTGGGACGTAAATTGAACTTTTTTGATCCTACGAGGAAGAACTGTGGGACGTAGATTGAACTTTTTTGATACTGCAGGGAAGAACCGAGGGAAGTAAATTAGCCTTTTTTGAACATGCGTGTGGGACCCGAGGGAAGTAAATTTAACTTTTTTGATCCTACGAGGAAGAACCGTGGGACGTAAATTGAACTTTTTTGATACTACAGGGAAGAACCGAGGGAAGTAAATTCGAAT